>OX393569.1:5442956-5465456 GCA_947652115.1 Blastomussa wellsi
CCAATTACAACAAACGTAAACACAGTCGCGATAACACTGTGGATTCAGTCCCGTCTGGGAAGCGGGATTTCGTTTTTAGCTGACACTTGTTCTCCTGACTGATCGAACAGCATGATCAACCAATGAGAACTGAAGAAATACGGGTACCAGTGTAAAGCGCGAGAAAACGCGTGTGGCCATGCAAAGAGCGCATTCCATGTGTACGGAGCTCCTCGCACGGAGAAACTAAAAAAATCAGCTGGAGCGGTCGTTCTCATTGGAAATTTTTCACCTTCAGAAGTATTCCTCTTTTGTCGTTTTTACGTGAATGCTTGGGCGTTTACTGTACCATTAGGCTTTTCGCATTTTTAGCATGTGTCCTTGGTGAAAATAATACTCGGCTTTTTTCTGGTGGGTATAACGGTTCTTCCCACCGGAAACTGTTCCAATGGTAAACACTTACGTCTAATCAAAAATCGTACTGTTCCGTTTGGGGAAATATTCTCGCCGATTTTTCCACTGAAATGGAAAGCGCATTAGGTTTTGGTTTTTAACTGATCATGATTGGTTAAATATATGACGCCATTTTTTAACCAATCATAGACTGACTTCGGCGTCTGGATAATTTTTGACACTCAGTTGAAAAAGAATACGCGTTGACGCCTATGATAAACACAATAGAAATTGAATAAATAAACTTTAACTTGGTAAAATTAACAATAAAAACGAGTGACATAATTTTATGTTCCATTCGAAGGGGTCACCCCAACCTGTAGTTCTCAGTGTCTACTCCGCCATCTTGAAAGTATAGTAGACCATGAGAACGACAGAGGTTTTCTCCACACCAGTCCCTTTCTTTGCGTGCTCTCCTGAGACCTATTGATTGCTGCCGATATGCCACTCTGATTATATCTCTCTTTTCCTTTGTCTTTAGAAACTATTTCGTTTCTTCTCTCGGAAGCATAACCCACATACTGCTCTTCTTGTTCGTTACGCTATCTGCTTTTTCCTCGGTGGTCTTGTTGGACTTATTCCCTACTTAGTTTTTGTCATTGAACTTTGTAAAGGTTTGTTCGCTTTTCTTTCTGACATTTGTCTATCTATCTGACTGCCTGACTGCCTGGATGTCTCAGTGCCTGTTTGATTGCCTGTCTATATGTATGTCTGTCCGTCTCCCTGACTGTCCAACTGTCCAACTGACCATGACTGCCTGCCTGTCTGTCTGTCTGTCCATCTGTCTGACTGACTGTCTGACTGTCTAACTGTGTCTGTCTGCCAGTTCTGCCTGTCTGTATTACAGACCATTGTCGATTCATGTGTCTGTCGCTGACTGAGTATATGCATCATTGTCTGCCCGTCTCCCTGGCTGTCAAACTGTGTCTGTCTGTCTCCGTTATTGATTGTCAGTCTATCTATGTTGTTGTTTGTCTGACTGATTAATTGATTGTGCCTGTCTCCCCGTCCATCCATTTTTCCTTCCTCCTTCATATTTCTTTCCTCCCTTCTTGTTTCCTTTCTTCTTTCTTCTTCTTTCTCCACAGTAATGCGACTTTTGATGTAAATCATATGAGTACAAAACCTTTTTCGAGTCAGTCTTCTCTTTAACAGTTACTTGTGACACTCACCGTTCACAGCTAACTTAGAACTGAGAAATCCTCATCTTCCTTCGATAAATGGATATTCCAAAACTAAAGATGGACCAAAAAGTGAAGCAATTACTTCATACAATGGCATCAGAAGTGAATCAGACATAACGACAGCTTCTATCGGTATGTTTATAAAGAAGAAAACTGGCTTTAAACTTTAACATAAATACCAGTCCCCCTTCAAGACAACTTCTTTCTAATTAACATAAACATATGATCCAGTCGTTGATGAAGTGTAATCAAATGAATAATGTTTAAAGGTAGTTAAAATCATGTTTCTTTACAAAATAACGCTCGGTGTAAAATTATAACGTAAATTTGATCTTAATTTTTCAATTTCCAAAAGAAATAATAATCGACTTTCTACCCACAGTGTGGTAAGGAAAGTTTACATTTCAAGCTTCAAGTTTTCAGACGCCTTCGAAAACCCTCACCGTTCAAATATAAGATGTGTACCATTAACTTCTCGCATTGTGTTTCTTTTTGTGTGTTGGTAGACGTAAACTTTACAACACCCAATGTTACTTTAACTGGTCCCACAACACCTCGCCCCACAAGGTTGGTGACGACAGAGAAAAAAGGTGAGAACGAAACCATCTTTCAAGTATAGTCCCTGTCTCGGAAAATTGTAATAATAAATTTTGGCTCCCTTCGAGGTGCCACGTCACCATATTTCGAGGCGTTATTTGGCGATGAACCAAATTACCCTTAAAATGTAGGAAATTATAATAACTACAATCGTTTACTAAGGACGAAAAACACCATAGACGTCATGGGCGGATCCAGGATTTTTCGTAGGAGGGGTGCATCTCTAAGGAGCAGAATACTAGTTATACTAGAAAGTGGAAGGTCATTTCTGGGAGGTTTGCGCACGCCCTACCCCCTCCCCCTAGATCCGCCCCTGGACGTGATAGTATACCAAAAAGGAACAAGGATGGCTTAGAATGGAAAGCACTGAGACGAATTTTAAAAATTTAGGCTAAAGGTTTCAAAATGTACAAACTATGCCGTGGCTCCTTTAAGTTAAGTACAAAACCTCCCCTACACAAAAGAGTAAAAGTTACATCCTTTATTTTGTTTTGTTTTAATTTAACCGGACGGAGGTTGGAGCCAGTATTAGGCAATGTGATTATTATTGATGTGTCTTCAACAGTCTCTAAACTTTCAAACTTACTTTCAGCGGAAGGAACCGGAAATGACGACATCTCTCTCCAGTGCCCTGGAACTTTAAAGGTCACCCGCGTCAGAGCGTTCGAAATCCCTGGGGATAACGAAACCGTCCAAGATTTCGACAAGCATTGCCAAGCTAACCTCGCACAGGTTGATGGGACAAACGTGTGCATTGTAAGCTTGAAACGAGTTTATAAGACCAGTTACCCGCCGTTTATAAAGACGCACGTGACGTTCACGTGTTCGTATACCGAGCAGGTCAGCTAGCAGTGATTAAGAACTTGGGAATGGGGCAGAAGCTTCAGCGACACCCACGTGATGAGCTCGTGACTAACACTTGACTCCTAGTGGCTCGACTGGATTAGAAACAACTTTTAGACCAAATAGCTTCTTTAGCGTAGTGGGAATTGATTCAAAATAGCTTGAAGGGGGGACGGGGTCATAAATCAATATCGACGTACACTCACTTCCCGTTGCTGCTTGGATTAACAGGATTCTTTAGTTAAAGGGGTTTACCTCGGTGTAAGAACCTTTGACTATTGTCTTAGTTTTTGAGCAAGAAACTATTAAGTTATCTTACTCAGAGTAATAGTTCCTTGTTTTTGAGCTATTGTTTCTGTGTTCTGTATTGTTTCGAGGTTCTTTGTTGTCTTGTTCGTTCTTTGTTTTACGTCACTGGTGAGTTTCACAGGTTCTTACATCGAGGATGAACCTGGAACAGGCTACCAAGATCAGATCTGATCAGTACACGATATTGTTACTGGAAAATAAAAGAATGTTCCCAATACACAATACATTGAGCCTGTACTTTGAAAATAAAGTGCTGATTGAAGACTTTGAATAGGGCGTAATCTGTGGTTATTGTTCGGAAGCTTTGTCATCTCTGTACCCGCGCATGTAATCGGGCGTATAGTACGGGCACCTTCGGACTTGGAGGGGCCGTAACCTCCCTGCCCGAAACAGTTAACAATTTTCGGAATGTGTTAGCCCCGGCTCGTATGCCCATGGGTGAGCAATAGGTGTGTGTGGCTATTGTTGTTGGAGTTCAAAACAAATAACACAATCGATGTTGAAGTTCCATCGTTTGATAGACGAACTGAAGAACGTCAAATTCGGCTGGGTTTCTTTTTTATCAGAAACAAAAGAATGTTGCCGTGTATAAAAGTAATTTGGAGCGTGACATGTAGTTCCGTTGATAAGAAACCAGCCTGTGAACAGGCTGCCAGTGAGCCGAGCGTAGCCTGGGGAGAAGGAAAGCGCGCGGACGTTCGCAAATTCGGCTTCCTTCACTCACCGAAATTTTCCCCAAATTTTTCCCACTGGAGAGCCTGTTCGCAGGCTAAAAATAAACGTAGCACCGTTAAGGTGGGGGTCTACCTGAATTTGAATGAAATTTTGAGAGGTTTAGAGTAGGTACAAAAGGAATAAAATTGGTTTTGAAACACCCACAGACAGTTGACCCACCCAAGAGCAACCAGCTTGGTTAGGGGACTGTTTAAGTGTGCATATTCCAATTTTTTTAAACTACTTTTAAAACTTCACTATTTCTTATTTCTCCCAATTTTCGTTTTCCTTTAAGAAAAACTCGCTCCTCCCAAGTATATCCAAAAATCATCCAAAAATTTACAAAACACCACAAAACATTGCTTAGTGTTTTGAGCTATAAAGGGTTTTGGCATTCCTTGAAACGCAAACGAGCTATTTGCATTAAACCCGGCTTTCAGGTAGAGCCCCGCCTTAAGGCTGCAGAACAGTTCATCTCGTTTCTTGCTTCTTCTTTTAGTTTTCTTTGCTAAAATCACTAAAATATTTAAAAGGAGGTAAGAACTGGAATGATTTGATCAAATTTCTGGGTACGGCATGGATCCAGTAATTTACAAAAGAGCTAAAAAAGTAAATGACCTGGCCTAAGAAATTAAAAAATTGGACATCAACGGGTACGTTTATCGATATGCATCAACGCCTTACTAGCCTAGGCGTCCAAAGTGGAGGGGAGGAGAGGGAGAAAAAAGGGCAACGCAGACTACTCCTCCCTAGAACCAGATGGCGCCCACAATCATTCTTTTCTGCGGCTTTTAAAAACAATTCGATAAACAATCTTGTTCGCGACAACCATGTCAAGCTCGCTACCGAAGATGCCCTTGCACGACGTTTCAAGAGAATCCTAATCAGGAGTGATCTGCAACTCGAAGATAAAGGAAGACAGCTTCCGGGGTCAGCTTCTCTGCTAACAGCATACGTGAGCTTTGGAAATTTGTTTAATATATATACGTTAGCGGGCCCTGCAACGGGGGATCGATACCCATCACTACATTTGAGGTGTAAGTACTGGATTTTATTCTTTGGTTTTATTAATTTAGATGTATTTGCTGCCGACGAATACCGATGAACAACACGACAGTATAAATCAAACCTTTTTTCGTGGTAATAAGGGCAACATTTATCGGTAATTTTCTTTCAACTTGTCTCAGCATTGTTTCATGGCAAAATGCAAGTTGAAAGCCGTTGTTGCGCGAATTACACTCGCGCGAGAAACTTGTCGCGCAACAAAATTCAGTGTTCAATCTGCGGCGAAATGTTGCGCGAAGTAGACTTGAGGTCGACCCTCTACTTTCTGCAACAAATTGTAGCTTTGTTGCTCGTATTACCACTCACCCGACAACTTGCTTCGCAACAAGTTAAATACCATGCTTCTGATTGGACATCAGTGAAACGCGGTCACGCGGGAAAAGCAAAACAATATGACGGACGGAGAAAAGTTTGAAGGCGAAGTTGAACTTGACCAAAAGCTTTCCTACACTCAGAAATTCTCCCTGTACAAAGAATTGGAAGATTATAGTAGTTTATAGGGCACGTCATTTGTGTTTTCGTTAAACAAGGAGCAAAACAGCTAGACGTTCATTCAGCTGGATAAATTTGTTGCTTGGACAGCACTAGTAGGCAGTGGCTGTTCTTTTTTTTTGGATCAGGGGGGATACTTTTTTGACCAGAAATGCGAATTGCTCTTTCGTCATTCAGAAGAACTCCTTGTACTCTACGGCATCTCCTACTTCAAGCTCTTTCACCAACTCCTCTCTGACCTCTCTCCTGGAAATCCAGTCTTGCACGTAAACTTGCAAGTTATGTTTTAGAGGTTTGGAAAGCCTCAGCAGCAAAACCATGTGAGATACTGTTAGGTGCCTCCCCCCTCTCCTGATGATCTCCGTCCCCCTCCTGGCCTGGCTCCTCCTCTCCCCACACTAACCCCCCCCCCCCCCCCCCCTTTCAGGCATGGCAAATAGTATGAAATTCAGTGTGACTAGCTTGTAATAAAACAATCATTAATATAATAGTGAATCACTTTAAATGTATGTGATTATTCCATTTTAATGCATGTTGCTTTCTGTTTTATATTACTTAACAATCTGTAATTAATGTGCCATTATGTTGTGACTGTAATAAATATAACAAAATAATTGAATGTTATGGGCATCAATATATGCATAGTCATGCAAATGTTGTCTAAAAGTATATTCTGAAAAATATTCTTAATTAAATTAATAGCTTAATTTACGTGGTCACAAAATAAAAATTAATTTAAAATGAAAGTTACAAAATAAACAGTTGAATCACACAACTTGAACCTCTTTCCATTCCCATCCAAGTTTCAGTTATCAGAATTCAAAATCTGTATTTGTTATAAGTCTGGTGTACTTTTAGTATACAGGGAAAAATATGTAGTCGACCATATTTGAATTATCATTACATTTGAGGAATAGGGGTATTTTTTCAAACGTTACATGTAAATTTCACACTCAGCTGTAAAATGATATATAACCTTTAACTTTATTTCACTGGAAAGAAAGCTGGACTTTTTTTGTTTTATTTTCCTGTTCATATTCTGCTATCAAGTTTAAATTTACCTGAAGTGCTGCACTTAGACGGATCGCTGATTTGAATAAGAAATAGCAGCTATTCGCGAACAAGACGTATAACAATTGTTGCTATTCTTATGCAAATCAGCAATCTGAGTTATCGGGGTGTCAACTCTAAGAAGGGCTATCTCTGGAGAAAGTTCTTCCAGGAATCTGAAGATTTTGCTGGGAATCGGGAGGCTTGGAAAATTTTCTGGGAAACAC
This sequence comes from Blastomussa wellsi, assembly GCA_947652115.1. NCBI lineage: Eukaryota > Metazoa > Cnidaria > Anthozoa > Scleractinia > Plerogyridae > Blastomussa > Blastomussa wellsi. The sequence continues at coordinate 5,449,870 of OX393569.1, forward strand.
GAAGTAATGAAGTTAAAATTTCGGGAATCTTGAGATTTTTTGGGGAATTTCTCCCAAATATTATGGACGATATTCCAGATTTCCGGGAGGAAATACACCCCTGTTGAGTTGATCTGGTCCAACTTTGTCCCTGCTTTGATACACTGTCAATTTGCAAATTAGTATTCTGTTCAACATATATCTTTCTCAAACTCATTAATAATTCATCATGTTAAGACAAAGGAAATCAGAACTGTGAAGGAGGTTTGAAAACATGATCTTAATTAGCATAGATTTTTATGATTTTATTTCTTCGTTTTCTCCATAGTTTTAGTTTCATTTTAGAAGATATATCAAACACTCGAGACAGTGTTTCATCACGATTTCAAACACCTCGAAGTTCGTCAAAAATACTCCGCTGCATGTCGTATTTTCAACTCTCTTCTCGGTGTTTGAAATTGTGATGAAACACTGTCTCTCGTGTTTGATATATTACGAGAAAGATAAAAATAAGTTAAAATAGATGTTGTGTGGAAATAAAATATATTTCATATGATGATCTCAACTATATTAATTATTATTTATTATAACATCAAGTAAATATAAATACTAAATAAAGTAGGAAAATGACTTTGTTACAATTATTGTTTTTTTAAAATTATTATATTATGGTACAGCTAAGAAACTTACACCAAGTCAAAATGCATGGCAAAGTAATTTGTACAGTATACCTCTATTTATAACTTTATAAACTGAGCTTTGTTTTTATTAATAATTTCAATAATTTAAGATGTTTCAGAAAATAAGCACAACACAAAATGAGGCCCCACCCTAACTCCCTTGCTTGAAATTTTGCCTCGTGACTTTCAAAATGAACACTTTCATGGGGGGAATTTTTGTTCATAATTGATAATTTGCAGAATGAAATGTGGGCTTTCAGTTCAATTTTGAATTTTGCAATCTTGGCAGTAAAATCTAAAGGGTTATATACTGTGCCTTTCAACAACATGCATAGTCAGCTCAATCAAAAGCTATTCATGCTTTGCTGATCTTTGCTGATCAAGAAACAGAAAGTCACATTATGATTCAATGCCACTTCACCACAGTTAATTGGCAGAAGCCAAAACTTTAAACTTTAATCTTTAGGGGTCAGGTGTTATCGCAAGGTACAGTAAAGGAATAGGTTGAAAACATAATATTTCCCCCTTTTGAAACTGTAGGTACTTATATTTTCACTGCTACACTTCATATAGCGCTGAGAATTTGGTAGTACTTACATCTAGATAATTTTGGTCACCAAGAGAAAAGTGCTTTAAAGTAGGATACCTCATATCCCTTTACAAAAGGCAATTCTGCTGACCATGATGGGTGCAATAGGTTTCAATTGAGTGTCGAAAGTAATTACCGAATTGCTTTGGTTTTGTACCCTTTTAGTACCCTCAGAGATTGGTTCAAAAATCTTGCACACTTTTTCAACCAATCAGAAGTGTAACCAAAAGCAACCATGACTTGTGCATACACGTTTCCGGTGCTTTGGGTCGGCTATGTGTGATTAATTAAGTTGAGTTTTGATTGGATCTCTGGATTGTCTCCATTCTTTGTGCTTGGCCAAAGTAATTATTTGGGGTTTCTTTCAGTGTCTTGTTTCACAACAAAGCCTCAATTTTGAAGTGCAAACTTTATCATGATCACATTCTCGAAGCAGCAAAGACGAAAAAAAGTACTCACATGAAAACTGCATTAAGGTGGCAGAGAATTGGCGAATTTTGAGGATATGACGTTATCATGCATAAGGTCTATTAGGGTCATGAATGATCCCTAAAATCTTTTCACTGTTTGTAAAATTAGGCTTCTGCTCAAAAGGCTCGCAACATTTTAGTGAGTGCTCATGCTCACACACTCAGATTTTAGTTGAGGTATACCGTTTTGCAAAGTTCTTGTTGCTCATAGGACTAATGTTTCTCGATGCTCATGTTTATAAAGGAAAATGCTGTGCTCATATGCTCCCATTCAATAACCCCAATTGCAATTGTTTGAAGAAGGTTCTGCAGAGATATGAATTTGTTAATGTCTTAGTTATTAAACTGCAGGAAAGTATTGATAGCTAGCGAGCCTTTTGCACTGCACAGGCCAAATTTTGTTTTCATTGACTATTTCATGGGTTGTTGCAGCTTGGAGTGCAGTGTACTACCCAAACATAACATAAGTTTGTCAGACCAAACATAAAAGGAAATGTATTTAAGGAAAATTAATTTGTAGTTTTACTTAGGGTTGTATTAGACGTAGTACATAATTTTGAAGGAAATGACAATTCATGCACAGTGGAAATCATCCTAGACTATTAAATGTCCTTTCCCACACTTCTGCACATGTAGTGATTTGATTTCTGAGTCGACGTGTTTTTGGCCAGAATAGCCTAGCTATCAAAGCTGTAGTGCTCTTGTCCTGGGTCTTCGTGTGTGGATCGTAATGGAGACTTGACAAAGACCAGAAACCATGCAAGAAAACCTCTGTCACCCAGGGTATTATCCTCAAGTCTTCAAAACACATCAAGGTATAAAAAATTCTGTAATTATTAGTTCTGTAAAGTATGCCAAGAAAATTAGCTAACAAAAATAAGTTATGACTGTGACATTGGAATACTCGTATTTTCATCCTTATCACTATGTTGATACCTCCCATCATCGCTTGTGGCATTACTTGGTGAAAATGCATTATCATCATGCGATCTTCTATCGTCATCAGCAGCATCAGTTTGTGAAAACATTCTATCATCTTCTTTGATGCCGTGTCGGGTCACCATATGTTTCTTTAAATTATGACCAATGATAAACTTACTGCCACAAAGCTGACACTGAAATGGACGCTCTCCAGTGTGGCAGCGGACATGTGCCTTAAGCACATTTGAGCGTGCAAACGTTTTCCCACAGTAGACACACTTGAAAGGCTTCACCTTTTGGTGAATTGCTAAATGCTGGTTCAGATTGCCGCTTAAGTTGAATCCCCATCCACAGATTTTACAGATGTATGGTCGATCTCCGGTATGTGAGCGTTTATGACGCAAAACAGAGTTTGCAGAGTCAAACTGTTTGTGGCAAATGTTGCAGCTATGTTCCTTCAAATCCATAAAGTGCATGCCAGAGTGAGGCTGATGAGAAGTTTCTGCTTGGTCATCATGATCTGGAGAAGCACCGGCGACATTAACAACTCGTGGCATCATGGAGGGGCCTGGATGAACTTTCTGTGAATTGGGATGGCCTTCTTGTGAGGTTGTTGGCATGCTGTGTTGCTGACTACGAGAAAAGCTCTCTGCAGTGGAAATCACATCTCTACCATCTCTTTCAGAACTGGCATCCAAATAAGGGAGATTAATTTCCCCATTATTTTGTTCTGGTGATAGACTGTCTGACAAGGGAAGGACTTCATTTGGCTCTGTTTTGACTTGAACTGTGCTCTGTAAGACTACTATTGGTGTTTGTGTATGAGAACACAAAGTTTCTTTATTGTTTACATGTGGATCTTGTTTATTATGTCTATAAGAGCTCTGGATCATAGTTGGATGGCTTTGAGGAGGGCTGTTCTCTGAACTAACAAAATTTGAATCCGAGTCATTTTCACCACCACTTGTCTCTCTTGAGTCACTGTGGATATCTATAACAGCTGGATGGCCATCACTAACAGCAGGACTTGAACCGTTCGTTGAAGAACTTTCTAGAGTTGGAAAGTTAGCATAGCCCGCTGCATCCTCTACTGAAAATGCCGCCACAGCATCAGCACCATGATGGTTCTCTCTAGGTCGGGCTTCTAATTCCATTTCCTCTCTTGTTTCCTCTATGAGTCTGACACTTCCATTTTCAGTGCTGTCACACAAGCCTGGTGAGGCAACAGTTTCTGGGTGTCTTACAGAGTGACCTATAACTTCTCGTTGAAGGTGGATTCCATGTGTAGCCTTACTATTGAAGCTGAGATTGGGACTAGAGGTTGGAGAGACTTTCCGTGGAAAAACAGATTTTCGAGCCGTTTTCTTGCGGCGCGACATTGAAGGAACACTTGCACGGGAAGGAAAATAACTGTCGTCCCTTCTGGCCAAGAGCAATGAACTGCTGCTGTTGTCTCCACGATTTGCTGAGCTTTTAGCATTACCTTCTGGTGAAATGCTTACTGTGAGAGGTGTTGCATTACAAGCAGGTTGCCCCACTTGTCGTACAGCCAATGAAGTTCCTTGAGAAGGATCAACTGGCATTTTTGAGAAGGGTAACCTTGGCATGCTTGAAGAGTTTCCATCAGAAAATTGTCTGGTGTCCACTGCTTCCCTAACTGCCGGTTGAGTAGAATTGTTCGGAGGCAGTTCTAGTCAGGAAGTAAAATAACAGTAGTATATAAAATAATATGAATATAAGTCTGTTATAAGTCAGTCAGTTAGTCTGTTTAATGTCAGAACTTGAAACCTGGGGCACTTACTATTTGTTGTAAAAATGCCTTTGCAGAACTTGCATGTGTTGGTAAGTGATTTTCCAAATTTACTGACGGTTCGGCTGAATGATTTAACTACAGGGCATTCTGTTCCACTCACTTCCAAGAAATGATCCATAAATGGAAGTTTTGTCTTATGGTAAGGAAAGTTCCAAATGGAGAAACAGGAGTACCTCAGGAGATAGTCCACAATTTCAGAACAGATATTGTTGAAAATTACCTATCCATTCTAATTCCCAGATTTTTTGGCTAAATGGTAAACACAGTTTGTGTGATCCCCAGCTGGTTGTTAAGTTCTTCCTGACTAACAAGATGTCAAAGTTTGTGTCAGGTTATGACAAACTCCCCATGAGCAAGTAAACAATAATATTAATTATCAATAAGGTAATAATAGTTCATATTTTACCATGCGTGATTATTTCATATTTTGCCTCTTCAAGAGGAGACTGGTCTAGTGTCAAAACACATGGTAAAGGGTCATCTGTGTCTGGTCTTAGTGCAATGACTGTTCCCTTGTTTCTGGGGTCTGCTTGGTAAAGCATTTTGATGACGCTCAAGGTAGTCCCTCGTTCAACTCTGAGGATTGGTTGGCCATTCTTGAAAAGTAAAACCTGTGGGAAAATAGTGAAGTATTCTTTCAAATTGTATTTATTATTTATTACAAACTCCGATTTTGATTGGTTCTGTACACACCTGTTTGTTGTGTAATTGGCACGCAATCATATCAGTGTCTAATTACAGCTGTCCAATTTGAAGTTGTTCAAACTGGACATACTCTTATATTACTTCTCTTTGACAAAACAGCAGATACATCTTAATTTGAAGGATATATTAATCGCTCTTCTAACACAAGAACTTCCCTTGCTTAAATAATCTGTTACTTATAGGAAAAAAATATTTATGGGCGTGCAGAGGGAATAAAAAACTTCCAAGTATACAAGGTTTTAAATCAAAAGTCAAATTAAAGTATGAGACTGAAAAATATATCCATACAAAAAATAATAATTTAGACATGTTTAGGAAGAAGTGGGCAATATAAATACTAGAGGTAGTTGAATAACTTAGAACATGTCAGGCTCAAATAGGTGTGATTTTGCTATGTTCGTGAGTGTATGTGAGTAAGTTTGAATTAGTTTTGTTATACCGTAGGTCCTTTTTAGTAAAGTATTGTAATGTAAGTTGTGTAGATAGCTGTGTGCAATGCAATAAAAAAAATTTAAAAAAATTGGACATGCTCCTATAGTTGGACAGCTACTCCATTTGCACACCAGTGACATGGGTTCTTTCTTGCTGTTTTCCTACTGTTTGTAAAACTGATTATTATTTTGACTTTTTCTTTTAATAGATTTAAGTAGTAATAGTAGAGTTTGACAAAAATTAAAAAATTATGTAGATCATTATACCAATTAACCTTATTCCAAAATGGCTACCATCTTAATATTCTTTTGTTGGTATTCAAATTAGCCCCTCTTGCCTCCTTTTTAAGCTCAAAAATCAAAAGAATATTTTATCTTGAACGAGGCAACATATTAATAAGGGCCAATTTGTATGTGAAATAGTAGTTGATTTGTATGTAAATCAGCGTCCATTTTGGAATAAGGTGTATATTTAATATTATCCTGAAAGAATAAAAGTCAAGTATTAACTTTCTTAAAACTTAAATCAGGCCACAGTTGTTCAACGGGTGGATTTCACACTAACGACAAAAGGCCGGCACAATGACAAGGTCATGCAAATGCAAAAAGACCTCACACTTATGTTTGATGTCACCAGTGTGAACAACACAACATAACAGCATAATGACATAAAGCTTAATGAACATAACGACATTAAAGGAAAAGAATGATCTTGTCTTAAATAAATAAATAAATAAATAAATAGCCTTTGTTTAACGAGGGTAGCACATAATAGTCTTTCGACTAACAAACCTGTGGCCCTCGGATTCCCGATCGAATTGGAATTTAGAAGTGTTGGTTTTTGTTTTTTTTGGTTTTTGTGGAGGGAGGAAAACCGGAGAACCCGGAGAAAAACCCTCGGAGCAAGGACGAGAACCAACAACAAACTCAACCCACATGACGCCGGGTCCGGGAATCGAACCCGGGCCACATTGGTGGGAGGCGAGCGCCCTCACCACTGCGCCATCCCTGCTCCCCTGCTTTCTTTATTGTGGTTATGTCACTAGTGTGTTGATAGAGTTATCCACCCTTTGAACAACTCACGCCAGGCAAAAATTGTCTTATTCTAGACCCAGAACAAAATCCAAGGGTTGGAAACAACAAAAGGACATTTTAAAACAAAGGTTTGGGCATTTAACCCCTGAAATACAGGTATTAAGGGGACAAAAAAACCTCAACTTGAACATCTATCATTCCCAGTTTACCAATTAATTGATTTAAGAAAATGAGCACCAGTGGTCTTCGTATTCTATCATTCTAAGCAGCATATGGCAGTCTGTGGCCTTTCCCTTCACCAAGGAAACACGGAAAGCCATAAAACTCTAGAACAAAAATTTATTTTTCAAATCGGCACTCTTAATCCTCACGGTATCAACAAACGCTTTTCATTCAACTAATTTATTCCGTTGTTTTCACGTTACCAGGCACCAGCCAATAGCGAAGCTCCATCTTTCTGTATATAAAAAACACACGACCCACAATTCCTTGATTCACTCCGATGAAGGGGTAATGCTCGAAACGTCAGCTCTTGAATGTCTTTACGGTGGCCAATTGACATTATCAACCCAGTTGATAAAACCAAATTATATTCGTATCATATTGTTTGATCCTGTTTTAAAAATTCTTGATGTGATTAGTTTTAGGGCAGTATGCACATATATTGTCTGTATTGGTTGGCTGTGGTAGACAATTCAACCTTGTAACTTACCAAAACAAAACAAAATATAGTGCATAAGAATAACTACTCGTTCTTTTGATGATGAACTAAATTGCATTTTAGAACATTTATTTTTTTCTTTTACACGTAGTAAATAAGCTGAAGCTTAAGGAACTAATGAAGCTTATAAAGTCTTACATCAGTTTATATCGGTCGCTTTCCGTTTTTAAACAAGGAAAATTCAGTTTTTCAATTTACAAATTGTAAACAACCAGAATTTCAGTTTCGATTTACTGCTCTCCGATAATCGTAAAGGCCTGAACTTCTTGCCGAGCCGAATGCTGAATATTGAATATTTATAAAAAGAATTAGACTTAACCACACCACGCGTTTGAAAGTACTACATTCAAGAATGAATGATCTTGAAGTAATTTACCTCTTGTAAATTACGTAAACATAAGATGACCAAATGATAAAAAATATCTTTGATATAAACAAATTTAACCTCAGAACTTTCCCTTGATTCGCGGGAAAATTAGTGAATAAAACTTGCAAGCACGTTAAGATCGATGACAATTGATTCACACATATTTGTTTGTGAATGAAAACGTGACTGCTGTCACAACTCGCAAACCAGAATGTTATGACGTTTGATTCAAAACCTCTTAACGTTAGAAAAATTGGAACATAAACGCCACTCATAATAAAATAAAGAACATCGTGACTTTTACCTCATTTTGCCGGACTTGAATACGTGATAACTCAGACGCCATCATGATAAATATAAACTGAACAAAACATTTCCCAGCAATCTTTTCCCGGACTTTATGAATGACACGACAAAACTATCCCTGTAGGTGGGGGATGAGGAACACATATCGCAAGGAAAGCCGACAAATTGAATGAAAATGTGGTATTCTGCAATAAATTTACGATTTTGTTCATATTTAAAAAGTTTTAAAGCAGTTTTTGTATTTATTAGCTGTGTAAAAGAGTGGATACGAAAATAAAAGGGTCCAGGGTAGCCTAACCCCACCCTAGCAAGTCGACAACAAGTTCCTTCGCCGGCGCGAGCTTCGAGAACGAGACCAGAAATATTTGATATGTCGTTCTTTTCTGAGGCACAACACAGGTTTTTACCAATTCCCGACGATGGTAGAATCGAAACGAAGTCATTTTTGGATGCTGCAAGTGAAGTAGTTCCTTTTTTCGGTGAGTTGCCTTTTCTTGGAGATAAAAACCGCGATGAATTTCGCAATTTTTTAATTTCAAAATAGATCAGTGGGGCAATCAATGCCAGCGTGTCCGATTTTTGTTTTATGCCAGGATTTGAAGAGCATCTTGATCTGAAACATTTAGTGTACTCCTTCTTGTTGCATTTGATTTGGAGTATATTTTAATCCAGAAAAAAATCCCAGCGAAAACGTGAAAATCGGGATCTACAAGTAGCTGATGAAGGCAGTGAGCATAAGTTTAATTTTGCTTGCTTTTCATTCTGAATTTTTTTCCAGAAATTGCAACCGTAAATTATTTATGAAATTGAGCTTGATCAGTTATCGATTGCAATTTCTGGAAAAAATTCAGAATGAAAAGTAAGCTTAATTGAACTTGGGCCCACATTCATGAAATCTCTAAAAAAGTGTCCTCTCTCGGGTATAGGTGTTCTTATTTAAGCGGGTCAGGCCATTTGTCTCAATGCACACTGCAATTTTAATATACAAAGGCCTTATCGATTGATTATTGCAGCGCTTTATGGGATGGCTTTACCCAACAGCTTAGTGACAAACTTCAAAAACGTCAAAATCGTGCTATCAGAGTCATCACTAAGGGCCTCTTCATATGAGCCCGGTTGACCGGGCTAGCCCGGTTACCGAGATCTCGCCTCACTCCTATTTCCTTTGTAAAAATTTTGATGTGTTCATATGAGAAGGCGGGCCAGCTCGGTTACCGAGATCTCGGTTGTAGAAACCGAGATCTCGGTAACCGGGATGAAATATTTTCCCATATGAACACTCCAGCCCGGTTACCGGGATGAAAATTTTTCAACTACGCATGCCTTTTCGCGCTCAAACTCGTTCCCAGGGCCTCAGTCCACGTTTCGCGCCCTTTTCGACTCTTTTTCATCCCGGTAACCGGGCTGAAATTTCCCATATGAACAGACGACAAAATTCGTCCCGGTAACCGGGCCAGCCCGGTTACCGGGCTCATATGAAGAGGCCCTAAATCTAGCTACGATACTAGTTCCAGATTTCTTCTTAACTCGCTTGGTTGGGACAATTTATCGGTTAGAATGGCTAAACAAAGGTCAATTTAAAGTTCAAGTGCATTAATAATCTCTCCCCAGCTTATCTCTGTAATTTGTTTAGCCCAAGAACACTGAATTACGACTTTCGTGACGCGAAGATAAAGTTAATGCTCCCAAAACCAAGAACTGATTACCTGAAGCGTGGCTTCAGTTACAGTGGCACTATTCTATGGAACAATTTTCCCGAGGAAATACGTACATCAAATTCCTTAGGTTCATTTAAGAGAAGTTCTCATAGATGGTTTTCTGATTAGTACTCCCACACGGCAAATATGTAAAACAGTTTTTGAGAATTTTTAATTAATTTTCTGTGTTAGACTGATGTTTTTAACCGTGTGTAAATAAAGTTATCATTCATTCATAGGGAAGTGATTCATGCGACTAAAACTCTCCGAAAAAAAAAAGTTTGAGCAAATCCGAAAATGCCCCCCCCCCCCATCACTTTTCTAATGGCTCATCCCTTATGCTCACTGCCTTTATAATACAGTGTAATTTTAATACTTTTGTAACATAATTGTTAAAATATTTTAATTATTGTTATTTCTCAGATGTTTTAGGGCCTACGGCTTTTGCCCCAGTCAAGTCAGACATCAATGGTAATATAAAGGTATTGTGGTCGTGGAGTTCTTATCTTCACCTTACCTGTTAACCAGGTTAACCGTCTCTATTTGGCCAGAAGACTTTGGTTTTGTGTCTTTTCTCTTGGTCTCCAGACTTGAAATTCTCCTTATTTGTCTGAAAAAGCTGGACTGATGCTTCTAAAAGTTAGTTTTAATGGAAAAAAATCAGCAATTTATGCAATTGTGTAGAATACTTTGCTTTGAGCCATTCAGTGAAGTTCAGTGGGGTCTGGGTAAAAATACAGATTGTCTGGCCTTACCTTCATGCAAACATGCTTTCTTATATTATACAAAAGCAACAGCGGTGTGTGAATCAGAAATAGCGGTTGATTAAGATTCAGCTTGAGATTTAGTCCACCTCCAGATTTTTCACTCTTGAGGGTTGGCAGGTTTGCTTGGATTTCGGTCATTTTGGCTACAAGACATTTTGGCGACATGTTGATTTGCTTACATTGAAGTCGTTTCAAGTACACGTTTTGAGTTAATTCATGTATGCGGAACTCGATTCACCTACACAACCTGATTTGCTTTGTCAAAGTAAACTTGTCCTGTTGGTAGGTTTCAAGTTTATTAGCATGTTTGCAGAACAAGTATTCAGTGTAGACAAGTCAACTTCACTGTAGGCGACTTAACTTAGAACGTGTAGGCAAAACAACCTTGATTTAGGCGAATCGACTTGTAGGTGAAAGGAGTGGTTACTGTCTGCTTTGCACTGAAACAATATAGATCATATTTAATTTTACATCTCTCTGAGGTGACCACAATGTGATATAAAAAACAGGTATGCATGTTTTAACTCCAGTATTCGGAAAGAAAATTTTGATTTTGACTTTTCATGGCATGACCAAACCAGGAAGTTTTCATTTGGGGTCTGTACACCTTAATTACTAAAATAATGGCAAAAAGGGTAAAGTAAAGAACACAGGGCCACTTTCAACTATATACCCATTAAGGTGGCTTGTTTTGCTCATTTTCTTCCTGCCAAGCCAAAAGAGTCTGTTCGCTGCCAAGAAAAACTTAGACTACCGGTAACCTTGCCAAACATACCAGACGAGCCACCATGTATTTCTTCTTCTCACATCCACTGAATTAGCCAGACGATCAGCCAAGTGTATGTATCTCAAGAAGTGTGGGGTTGTGGGACAGGGGGGTCTGAACTGAGGTTCCATTCCCTGAACACTTAATTCCTGCTAACTACCCTTTTTAGTGGCTCCTGTCTCTTTGTTTTATTTGTATTGCAAACTATTGCATAATTTTGCAAAATTTTGGGTGATTTTTCTTGGTTAGCCCCATCCTATCTCTCGGGTTCCTACCCTTCTCCCCCCTGTCCCCCTTCAGGAAAACAAAATCTGTTGTAACCAAACCTCCTGGATTCATGCCAAATCTTCGCTGTTAACAGTGAGCTCTTAGAGATGTCTATCTGATACACTGATTCATCCTAAGATGCCATGATATTAATTTCCACTTTTCAAAAAATTAAGTTGGAATATCAACATAGTAAGCTCTTTCACAACTAATTAATTATTAGTAATGAAATCTACCAGTACTCATTTTGCTTGTCTTTTCAGAAACTGAGAGAAAAATTTGCAACAAATCCAGAAAAATATAAAACTCTTCAAGACATTGTAGAAAGTGAAATAGAAGAAAAGACAACTCAAGCAAAGAACTCTGCCACTGATGCCCTGCTTTGGCTAAAGAGGTTGGTCACAATCCAAATGAGCATCAAAGTTCTTCTTTCTATATATTAAGAAAGAGAAACAGGGTGAGGTGCCGGGGAGTTCTCTCAGATGGGGATGCTTGTCAGTAATTTTGAATTTAACCCCTAAAGAGACCAATCTGGGTGTAGTTAAAGCTTTCATTGACCCCTAAAAGATACCCAAACACCATAAGTGAAATATATATTTCTTTATTTCTTAATGTGCAACTCTAAACGAGACCTTGATTGACAAAATAGTTTTTGTATGTCAGTCTATATTTCCTGGTATGCAAGCCTAAATGGGATCTTGACTGTGAAAAATGTTGGTGTTTTTTGCCCAGGTCACTCTAAGCAAGACTTTAAACATCTGAAATTTACACCCCTAAGCAAGACAATGAGCATACCTGTCTTCTTCATATGGGATTCCATCGCAAGAAGATAGTTGAAAATACATAATGGAGTATTTTTGACGCACTTCAGTCCATTTAAAAATGCAGTAAAACACTCTTACGTTTTCAATATATCTTCTCAACTGAAACTAAAGCTATAGCTATATTATTAAAGACATAGTACTATATAAAATTATAAAGTACAATCAATATGATGGAAATGGAAATAACATTTCTGGTGTTGTTGCGGTCCACGAGGTTTGTACGCAAAGCTTAACTTTACTTTGATGAGCCTGACAGTTTTAATCTCTACAATCTTGTTGAGATTCATTGGTGAGATCTGGGCAAGATCGCTGATTCTGAGATCTTTGTAAGATCTGGCCATAATGCCAAGATCTGGAGAGATCTCGGTGAATGCACACAGATCTTACTGTGATCTCTCCGAGGTCTCACCAATGCTGGGATCTCACTAGAGATTGACGAGATTCATGGCAGATCTAACCAAACCATATGAAAAGCTTGGCAGCCAAAAACTCACCGAGAATCTTGCCGAGATCTCACCAATAATTTTGTACAGGTAATAATTATGATTACCTGTTTCTCCCACAGGGCAATGCAGTTTATCATCATTTTTCTTCAGGAGGTTCTTACAGGAGAGGAAGATCTTGTAAAATGTGCCAAGAAGGCTTATGAGGGATCACTGAAGAGATTTCATGGCTGGATGGTCCAAAAAATCTTTTCAGTAAGTTCTATATCTGAAGCAACAGCAACAACAACAATCTTTATTTGTGCCCAGAAACATTTAACATGAGAAATAAATACATTACAAATTACAAATGGGAAAGAGCACAGTTAATGTTTCAATGTCTAGTCCACAAGGAAATCTAGAGGGGAGCTTATATCTGGGTGGGGGGGGGGGGGGCTTATATCCAGATTTATTTTTTTGTTTCCAAGTAGATGGACCCATAAGTGGGGGGGGGGGGGGGGCTCGTAACTGGAATTTTACAGTATATCAAACACTCCAGAGAGTGTTTTGTCACATTTTCCAACACTGGGAAGAGAGCTGAAGATATGATGTGCAGGTGTTGGCATTCGTGAGTAAGAAATTATGTTTACTAATACAGATTTTGTGAATTTTTTCCTTTTCTAGCTTGCTATGAAGGCAGTCCCTTATCGCAAGGACTTCATTACCAGTCTTGGTCGGGGAAAAGCAGATGAAGAAACTGTTCTGAGTGAAATGAAAGATTTTCTTGATCTTCTGTCTGCAAATATTGTTGCTGTTGAGCAATTCTATCAAAAAAATAACTTGGATAGTTCCAAGGTTGTCTGATTCCCTAGGGTAATTTATTGGATATGTCCAAAGTTGTCTAATTCCTTGGGGTAATTTATTGGATAGTTCCAAAGTTGTCTGATTCCCTGGGGTAATTTATTGGATAGTTCCAAGGTTGTCTGATTCCCTGGGGTAATTTATGGTCCAGTAATGCTCTTATATCTATTATTTGGGAGTGGAGAAAGACACATGGGTTTGTGGGAAATTAGATATTTAGTTTCTGGTATAAAATACTGATGAATTGAATGTATTTTTGGAAGAATCATTTGTATTTAAAGCTCAATTTTTCAATCTTAAATCGGCCATGTTTTCCTCTTTCTTCTAAAGCAAAGAAAGAGAAAACCTCTGGAGCCAGGTTTGGAGGCATTTGGTTCAAATTTTGCTTCCTTTATGCAGTTCTAGACTGTTAAGTAAATATAATGTTACTACACCTATGACAAGCATATTTCTTGACAAATTTGTATTTAAGTATTTAACTATTCATAGTCCATTGTAACTTTTCAAGATCCTTTGATGGGAGTGGGGTAGGGTAGCTTAATAGAATGGGATTAAAAATCATCTTAAAATCTGCTGACATACAAATTTGTAGAGGACTTCGCTTGCAATAATGGCACTTTTTTCTCTTTAAATATAGGGACGTTCAGATCAAAGTAAAAGTATGAGATCGAGTACGAGCTGAGTATGACTTTCGAATTTCTATCCAGTTATCTTTTCAGAGCCCTCACTCCTCCCTGTCACTGATGAGTTGAAAGGGAGACTTTCGGTGCAAGATTGGTGTGAAATGTGAAAGCATAGGCACGAGCAATTTGACTATATGTTGGAAAAGTTGTTACTCATACCCAAACTTGTACTTGTACTTCGATCTGAACGTCAACAATATCACATTTCCTCCAGAACTTCATTATGGATTAGAAAATAGCTCAAGGAAAATATGCGCGCTGATTTGTTTACCATTAATAATCGTGTTTCTATAACTCGATAGAAACACAAAGAAGTTGTCGTTTTTCCGTTATTTTTCCTTGGGCTATTTTCTAAAAGAAATAGAAAACATTTTCTTTGTGTTTCAATCGAGTTATAGAAACACTCATGAAAGTTTGGGAGAACTCGAAAAGAGCTGTGGAAACACTCGTCTGCGGCTCATGTTCCCACACCATTTCTCATTCTCCCAAACCTCCTTCTATAACTCGATAGAAACACGACTATCAGGAACAACAAAGTTGTTTTCCTGGTCCAAAATTTATCATAGACTTTTGAAATATTATTGAGTGCAACCCTTAAGGCAATGTCCATCTTTCAAACAAAAGATGAATTGTCCAAAGACTTTGTCAAGGATTGTAATTTAAAAACTTGAAATGCTCGATCATAGAAGCACAGCTTTGGTAAACGATTATAGTTATTTTATTGGTATCAGTAGTGCAGCAGTTCGTGTAAGCTTGTAATTCTACTGGTGCAGCAGTTGCTATTACAGTCAACTCTCTCTTAACGGACGCCTCTTCAAGACGGACACCTCTATTAGACGGACACCTGGTGTTGGTCCCAGCCGTTTCTCAGTCATTTTACTATAACTAAACTCTCTTTAAGACGGACACCTCTACAAGAAGGACAATGGACACTTTGAAATCACCAACGGACACTTGTGAGGTGCTGAATATGACCGCAAAGTACGATTTTGGGAAGAAAAATTCTTAAATTACTAAGTACGTGACTCTTTTTTACCACCAGACGTTTAATTGATAGCTCTTTTCTTGTAGGCGGAATACATACAGTATAAGTTAAAATTAAATCAGTTATTGTCCCATTCGAAAAATAACATGGAGCTGACAACCGAATTGTATTGTAATCTAAAATAGTTATTTTCTTGCTTTCTTAGCTGGAAATTCCTGGGGTCATGTTATGTCGACTCTATAAGCCGGACACCTCTCTAAGTCGGACAGCTGAGGCCGGTCCCGACAGTGTCCGTCTT
>OX393569.1:5470456-5547956 GCA_947652115.1 Blastomussa wellsi
TGGCAGATCTTCAAGCCACAAGTCCGACAGTTTCCGCTTCCCCGACTGAAAGAAGAAGACAGACCGCGAATGGAAGAGACTCTCCCGATATTCCTCCACCTTTGCCCCCTCCTCCAGCGTTCGAAGCGTTCGATCATCAAGGATCGAGCTCCACAGACGATGTTTTATTCCCTCCACCTGTGCCATCATCGAGTTTAGGTCAGAATCTTTCCGAGTTGGACAGTTTATTGGAAAACTTAAGCAACCCTCTGCACTACTCTACGGATTCGCCAGGTATGTCGTAAAAATTAATTTGCTAAGCTTATACTTCTAACCGGCAACTAAATATATACATCAATAAAAATAAATCATTGATTTTATTCTCTCGACTGTTGTTTAGGAAGATCTTCGAGGTCAAATTTAATCCGTTTGTGCCAGTTTTAACATAAAATTATACATTTTCTTTGATATTGATATTAATGTCTGTTTCTTTGGGAGATGATTTAGGAGCTGCCTTGGAGCGATCGAAAATGTAGTTTTTTCAGAATATTCTGAGTGAAATAAAACGTGAGGTCCTTTGTATTCTGCTATTAATAATTTCGATTCTCTTTAAATTTACAACAGGTATAAAAAGCAATGAAATCGTTTGCTCATTTTATCCCAGAACAAATTCATCCTCCACCCCCTTGACTATTATTTTACAATCCTCGATTAAATTTTGCGGTTTTTAGACAATTCTTCTTTTACATGTAAATAATCATAGCTGAGCTGAAATGATTTTCATGGAACAAAACGCAGCTGTTTTGTAATGTTGCATCCTTGTCTTTCTCCCCCTTACAAGGTTGCAGCTGGTTTTAATTTAAATCAATATTTTCCTTGTAATTGCAAGCTAACATTCATTCCCTCCATATTTGGACATTTGTAACTGTATGGGGGGCCGAAGTAGAGTTCTAATGCTAAAACCCAGTTTTAGAGAAAAACAAGAAACAATTCTAAGGGAGTTACCAATTATGTCGAAAATTGACAAGAGTTGAATTTTAAGTAGTCTTGAAATAGAACGGTCCACCGAAATATCATCAAACATTGACAACTGTGGTCTAGCATGTTGCAGTTTACTCTGTTAAATATTAAAAGTTTTAAATGGTAGACTTTGTTTGATGCCAATCAAAGGTCCACCCCCTAGTGGGAAACAAAAAATAATCATCTCAATTTTGTGAGCCATAACTGTGATGTTTCTCTTTGGAAATCCTTGCATTTTTTTCATTGCTTCCATATTTTTAATTTGTAACATTTTTGATTGCTGTAATAACATAGGGACAACAAGACAAACTAGCAGAGCTAAAAAAATATGCTCTTATCTGCACGGAAATGTTTTGTTTCAAATGTTTTGTTTTGAAATGCTTGTGGTTTGTAATCCCTGACAGTTTACAAACTTGCTTATTATGAATGAAATTAAGAAAGGATGCTTACTTGAAGGAAACAAATAAATTATGTTTTCTATCAAGAGCAGGGGTCTTGTTAAAAAAAAGCACGTTCAAACGTACTGATATGGAATGAATTACCTGTACCTCCTACTTCTTGGGTTCACTGACAAGATCTGAACTTTTTTGAAGGATGTTATATGGTTTAATAAAAATTAATATAGAATAATAATTTGCATAACCACTCTCCCAGAAAGTTGGGAAAGTTTCTCTGTTGATTAAAAGCTTTAAATTGTAATTTATTCTGTTAACATTAATTTAGAGTTGCCTTTAATATTTTTTAAACAACAAACATAAAAGTTTTATACCTGAAATTGCCATAATCATGAGCTTAGCTGTATCACAATCTGTCATTGTTCTCATTTAAAGTGCACCTAACCCCAAAATATTTTTTCGCTAATTATACCTTTGCACCAGTTTGAAACGCATTGCACCTTTCGTTTCTCCTTTTTACCAAAATCTGGTTATTTATAGCATTTAAACGATATGAAAAACTGTGCATCATTTGTTCCACGACCGAGTGAAAAGGGGCGTGGGTCTATTTCTGATTTGACGTCGCAAAATGATTTGCATCACATCAAGTCTTTGTAAACATGCATGCAAATCAGTTTGTGACTTCAAATTGGGAATAGACCCATGCCCCTTCTGACTCGGTCGTGGAACAAATGATGCACAGTTTATCGTAACTTTTGAATGTTATAAATAGTCAGAATTTGGTAAAAAGGTGCAATGCATTTCAAATTGGTGCAAAGGTTTATTTTAGCGAAAAAATATTTTGGGGTTAGATGCACTTTAAGGGCTGCATGTCATTTAGTTACATAGCAGTTAGATGCAGTATATTGTGGTCCAAAAGTTGTTATGATCAACTTCAATCAAACTCCTCTGAGCAGTAGGCTTTTTGTTTTTACCATTGAAGTTAAATTCAGTCTTGAGCTCAGTCAACAAAAGGATGGCAGAAAATCACCAAAGCTGAGATACATTTTTTAAGGCCCTGTTTACAAGGAGCTAGGGTAACCCTAGTGCGAAGGTTACCCTAGCAAGAGGGTTAAAGATAGTCGGTGTTTACAAGCAAAAATTTACAGGTAGGCTAAGCCTACTGCCCGGGACAACTTCGTGTGTTTGGTGACCGCATGGTTACCAAGCATCAAAATGGCCGACAAGTGAAGAGTTTTGCTAAGTACCTCCATTCTCCTGGCTCTGTTGCCTCTTGTTGCTGCTTTCCAGTGTCAAGGAATGCTGTTATGTTACCTTCTAATTTCTAAGTTGACAGCAGCGAAATTTAGCCCAGCGGTCTGCCATGATGGTCATTTCTTGTCAATATTCAAAGGGTCTGGAAACGAGTAAAATGTTGTCCCTGGCAGGTGAGTTGTCCCTAGCAGAGCATTTACAAGGCAGCTAGGGTTGCCTTAGCCCAAGGGTAACCCTAGGGTTACCCTGGTGCTAGGGTAACCCTAGGGTTACCCTGGCACTAAGGTAACCCTAGCTGCCTTATAAACGCGTCATTGAAAAAAAGAAGAAATGTGCGAGTGCCAGGGTAATCCTCTTGCTAGGGTAACCCTACCTCCTTGTAAACAAGGCCCTAAGGCAGATAACTAGAGGTCTCGAGATAGGGCCAGTGGTTAAACTATTTGCTATTGTTGTCATTATAGACCGGGGAATAAGTGGAGGATCACCGCGAGCTAGTCAGTCTTTGCCTTCTCCAAAGGCAGCAGTAAATGGTAGACCATCTAGCTATAAGGGGTCTGTAACAGCAGTTGTCCACGATAGCAGACAAGGTATTTTATCACTTTGTAAACAAAACCGAGCAGTTAACAACACTGTTGACCACTATAAAACATAATTTAAATTAATATAACAGAATTAAAATGATAATGTAAGATATTTGTACATAATGCTCATAATTAAGTATTTAATAAAATTAATAACGATGATGAGGATATAATAATAATATTGACTACTAACTCAACTTCAGTCTGAATATAATTGTCTTAAAGTGCACCTAACCCCAAAATATTTTTTTCGCTAAAATAAACCTTTGCACCAGTTCGAAAAGCATTGAACCTTTCGTTTCTCCTTTTTACCAAATTCTGGCTACTTATAGCATTCAAAAGTTACGAAAAACTGTACATCGTTTGTTCCACGACCGAGTCAGAAGGGGCGTGGGTCTATTCCTGATTTGACATCACAAACTGATTTGCATGCATGTTCACAAAAGGAGAAACGAAAGATGCAATGCTTTTCGAACTGGTGCAAAGGTTTATTTTAGCGAAAAAAATATTTAGGGGTTAGGTGCACTTTAATTGGCCTTCTCTGTTATTAGGTTTATTGTTGTCATCATCGTCATCATCACAACCTTAACTACATACTGACTACTAAAAATCCCATCCCTAAATTCACATGCTGGTTCAAGTTGTTAATTGCCTTAATTGGTCTTCTCTTTTATTAGTTTTATTGCTGTCATTATCATTGACATGTTCATGTAAAACCAGCAATGCTTGAACAATCCAGAACATTTTTAAATAACCTTAACCACTAACTACTAAGAAACCTTTAATCTCATCCCTAAACTTGCACGCTGTTTCAGTAGTTGTCCCCGCAGGGCTTTTGCCTAGACCACGGAGGCAATCATTGAATGTTGCGCCATTTTACCTACAGTCAAAATATACAGTGCATATTAAATCTCAGTGAACAGGGTCGCACAGAATAATTGGGAAATGATGGCGTTTCATCACTGAACACCCGCAAGTATGAATTGGGTAATGTGACGTAAAAACATGAAATGCCCGATGGGATTATGGGTGTTGTAACATCACAATACCTGGGTGTAGCAGCAAATGAAAAATCCCAGTCAACAACTTCAACTTCAAGCAGTGCGGTTAGGTACTGTTTCTTCATATTTCTGGTTCAAGTAGTTATGTTTGCTGTACTTGTGTTTAGTAACATATGCTGAAGCAATCCTTAGTCACACATTTAAGACTCTGCTTTTTACATTACATAAGGGCTAAGACAAAAGATACAGAGTTAATTTGGCATAAAACTAATGCAAACATCGTGACTAACATTAAGCAAGACTCAGTCCAAATCAGTGGTTTGCCAGATGCAAACTACTGAACCACGAAATGCCGCAATCATTCTACCAGTGGCCAGTGGGGGCAGCTAGAGTGTCAGCTGTTCCTAGTTCTAGTGTTCAGGCGCACTTGTATTCCTGTAACTTGAAGGAAATGCAATTTAAATCATTCTCAAGAAATGTTTTATGCATAAGGGGCCTTTTTCTTACTAATGACCACTGAAGTCTATTGATAGATGTAAGAACTTTGTTGAACAAGTGCCTCAATCTTGCCACTTTCCATTGTTTTGTGTTTTAGACCATACCCAAATGCCATGGCATCAGTATTTAGTGTTATACTGTACGTAACAATCTTTGAATTTTTATTTTGTATAGCTGATGCACGTTATGGAGAAAACAATGGACCTGAAAGCCCAAAAGGTCAAGTTTCCACAACTCATGTTACTGCTCCCACCGCCATGCACAGCCAACTCAGACAGGCCAG
This sequence comes from Blastomussa wellsi, assembly GCA_947652115.1. Taxonomy (NCBI): domain Eukaryota; kingdom Metazoa; phylum Cnidaria; class Anthozoa; order Scleractinia; family Plerogyridae; genus Blastomussa; species Blastomussa wellsi. Next base: position 5,475,468 of record OX393569.1, read on the forward strand.
GGAACTTGACAACAGGCAATCGCGTACAGCGTCAACGGCAACCAAGGAACTTGATGACTTGATGGCATCACTGTCAGATTTTAAAGTTAATGTCAGTGCAGCTCCCACTCCATCACAAGCCAGATTGAGCGGAGATTATGCAAAGCCTAATAAGGCTAAACCTACAAATTCTGGTTAGTATGATAATTTAAGACTGAAACTTTATTGTCAATCGTACTTGAAAAGCCCTAGATGTGTCAGCTTTTTTAATGGGGTAGTCTTTGAATGCCAGGGAGGATTACTGTATGTTGTCACATTTTTATATGATGCATTCAGGGCTCCAAGCTGAAGTATTTCGGTGGTTGCCTTCTGGCGACTTTCTTGCGTAAAAATGGTCGCCACTACAAAAATTTGTACCCTGGACTGGTTGCCAATTTGGCAATCTGTTTGCAAACTTAGTGAAAATTTATTCATCTAAAATCAAATTATCCTAAGGTGAATTAAAGGGGATACAAGATAAACAGAGGAGGATTACCATTTTGATAATAGATTTTTGTTGCTTTCATAAGCTGTTGGTAAAGTCAGCCAGCTGGACTCCATGCTGGGTTCACTTCAGTCGGACATGACAAGGCAAGGAGTCAGCACAACAAAGAAAGGAGAGTGTGCGGCATGCAACAAACCAATCATAGGCCAGGTTTGCACTGCGCTGGGTCGCACATGGCATCCTGAGCATTTTAACTGTGTTACCTGCGAGGTGCCCTTAGGTGCTGCTAATTTCTTTGAGCGAGATGGGAAGCCTTTCTGCGAGAGAGATTACCATGAGCAGTTTGCACCAAGATGTGCTTATTGTAGTGGACCGATCCTAGATGTAAGTTCTGATTTTGTTTGTGTTGCTGGTACTTACTCACTTTGAAATTAAGATTGGCACAGTCAGGGAAAAGGCAAGGAAAAACAATTATTTTTCAAGCTGGGCAAGGAAAAGTCAGGGAATTTTCGAAAAGGACTGGGAAAATATTAGATGCTTGGCAAAGTCAGGGCATTTTATTTCCATTCAGAAAAAACTTGGTGTAAAACAATTGATTTTGATACTGTTAGAGTGGCTTGAGCAGAAGTCGTAGTTTTGACCAGTGGTTTCTGTTATTTACCTATTCTAAGGTCAGGGAAAATTGTTCAAATGTCAGGGAAAAGTCAGGGAACTTTTATGCTTATGATGAGTAGAAACCCTGTTTTAGCACAGAGTTTCCTGTTGAAATTGAGTTTGTGTCGTCAGGAAACACAAAAAGAAATGTTGAAAGCCCTCAAGGCTCTTTGGGGGCTGCAGATAGGTAAATGTACATGTATTGTATACTGAGCCAGGGTTCCAGTTAAGTTTTTGAGGCAAGGTGCCATTCAAGTTATTCCAACGGGTCAAATCAACACAGTTGCAACAAATCATTACAAGTTTCCAATTTATTTGTCGGGTCAGGAAGCTGACCTAGTCGGCTTTTTGACCTGAGACCCCCCTCTTATCTGGAACACTACTGAGCACATGAGCTTAAAGGAGATGCCTCCACAATTTTTATGTCACTGCAAGGCTGTGCTCTAAGAAAAATTGCAAGGAGCCTGAAGTTTCCAAACCATGAGATCCATGGCACCCAACACTGAAGCTTATATGAAAAAAGTAAGTTTATCTGGTCGCCCAAAGGCAAAAGCTAGTCGCCTGAGGGACCCGGGTGCCCTTAGAGCACAGGCCTGTTATGTATGGAATAAACATGCTGTGAATTCAGATGAAAGTCAAAAATTAATAATATGGATAGCAATGTCCAGGGTTAAGCAACTTGGAAAGTCCAGGAGCCCCACTCCATTTCAATTATTTTCATCTTCAAAGAGATTTGGTCTTATCTAGGAATTTTTTGTGAGTTCTATTTTAAGTCATTCCCAGTAAATTGAAAACACTATTTTTATATATGTAAGATTTGCTTGAACATAGAGTTCTGTCAGTGATTTCCTGACAAGTTCTCTAAACTCTGCAAAAAAAAAATAATAATTTCTTCATTTTTTTTTTCAGTCTTGTGTGACAGCCTTGGACCAGACTTGGCATCCAGAACATTTTGTCTGTGCTAGTTGCGGTAGACCATTTGGCGACACTGGTTTCCATGAAAGAGATGGGAAGCCATTTTGTCGTGAAGACTACTATGCTATGTTTGCTCCCCGATGCGGAGGGTGTGGCCAGCCAATAATGGATAGCTACATTTCCGCCCTCAGTGCCCATTGGCACTCGGAATGCTTTGTCTGCTCGGTCAGTTCACTTCTATTTTCAACTACCAAATTGAAAGTAGTAAATTCCCTTTACTGAATTCTATGCTTTTCTTTTAAGTTTGTTTTGGTTGTATGGCGTGGTATCACGACAGCATCACCTAGTTATTGGTTACCTTTGTTCCTTTCAAGGAGTTCTGTAATGTGAAGTCCGACCGACCCCAGTGCTGTTTTGTCTGGTCAAAATGTTAACTTTATTTAATACGCCACATGTCCTCTCACAGGAAAAATTATTTGTAGAGCTCTGAGAAATTAAATGTCTATCAATACCTTTTCTTATCAGGAATGTCATCAAGCTTTTCCAGGTGGAAGCTTCTTTGAGCATGATGGCAGACCATACTGTGAGATGCACTACCACGCTCGTCGCGGCACTCTGTGCTACAGCTGTCAAAAGCCCATCACGGGTCGGTGCATCACTGCCATGCACCGTAAATTTCACCCAGAGCACTTTGTTTGTGCATTTTGTCTCAAGCAACTTAACAAAGGCACCTTCAAGGAACAGAATGACAAGCCCTACTGCCATCCATGTTTCATAAAACTTTTTGGGTAAAAAAGATTTATTTTGCCATAGGAGAATTTTACAGTCAATTACAGTATTATCAGGGTAACCAGACCAGCAGTCATCTGTCCTTCAATGTGGTTACCATTTTATGTTAGTGTTTGTGGATGAAGAATACTGGTTGTTTTTATGTGCTACATCTTTCTTTGACCCTGATTAGTTAATCATTATGAATTTAATGTAATACATAGACACGACTATGTAATGTGCATATGCTGACTGGATATGCAACAAATAAATGTATCTTTTATTGAACTGGAGAGTAAAATGGTCCTATTGCACTGTGAGCTATTATTTTGAGTTTCCTACATTTTAAGGGTGCCAGTAATTTGGCTCGTCAAAAAAAATGACTCAAAATTATTGTGAAGTAGTTGCTTTAATTTGAGCATTATACAGAAAAATCCGGTTAGCAAGTTGGTTCTTTACTTGCTTTTCAATAACAGCGAACTCTGCTCATGTCAACGGTTATGTTTTTCGCTGCTGTCACTCATCAAGTTGTCCTCTCAGGAAACAGGAGTTCTCCTCAACAGGGTCAAAAAGTCAGATCTGTCAGTTGTGATTGGCAGATTTCGAAAACCATGGTTGGTAAAAGCATTTTTACAAAAAAAACGTTTTGGAGATATTAAGGTCAACCCATAAAAATTTTCATCCTTTTGAACATGTGTTCTGGACTGAGCTCTGTGTTGAAATAAATATCTTAATATAGGCTCACTAAGTTATGGCAAAAACTCAGCACTAGCTTCTGTCACGTAATGCAACAACTGTTTCGTGACAAGGCTGCACAGTCTAAATGCAACAGTCGTGTCACGCTATTTAATTATGCGTCTGCGTTATATGAACAATTTAGAAATAGCTAGCACCATGCCTAGCACCATTTATCTAGAGTGAATAAATAATTCATGGTTTAACAAAATATGAAATTATCTCGAGTTATAGTATTGTATAGTTAAATATCATGTTACCCTGGAATAAATAAATTTACCGTTTTCAGTTAAAATATTTGTGTTTTATCGTGGTAAATCTTGTATTTACAATGTGAAGCAAGGTTGCAATGCCGTTGAAGCTCGTTGACAAAGTTGTTTGCGTGTAGACTGTTCACAGTCCGCTGTTTTTTCGGATTTTTCCTCCATCGGCGAACGCGGTGCTGTTTTTTTTTTTGGTTTGCTCTCGTGCGTTCTCTTGCGTTGAAAAAATATAGCGGCTGTGAACAGTCCATACCGTATTTACTCGAATAAGCGCCGCGGCGCTTATTTAATTTTTCGTGCCACAAGTGCGGCGCTTATTCGAGGGTGGCGCTTATTTAAGAATTGTACCAGACAAATTTACTTTTTCTATATTTTTATTCAACGGTACACTTTCTATCTGTTAATTTTCCAATGGGCTGTTCTAAAGCAGAGAAATACAGTCACTTTGAACTAATGAACATCACATTTAAGGAAAATAAATTGCCGATTCTGTTTTAAAATTGTTTTGTAGTATTTTTCCTGGTTATACCACAAGTGCGGCGCTTATTCGAGGGTGGCGCTTATTTAAAAATTGTACCAGACAAATTTACTTTTTCTATATTTTTATTCAACGGTACACTTTCTATCTGTTAATTTTCCAATGGGCTGTTCTAAAGCAGAGAAATACAGTCACTTTGAACTAATGAACATCACATAAATAAATTGCCGAGTCTGTTTTAAAATTGTTTTGCAGTGTTTTTCCTGGTTATACGGAATTCCTCGAATAAGTGCCGCATCGGGGGTGCGGCGCTTATTAACTTTTTTGTCCCAGATGCGGCGCTTATTCGAGGGCGGCGCTTATTCGAGTAAATACGGTATGCGTGTGAAACAGTTATCTTTTCAGAATGCATTGTAGGTCCGCAGTGCGTTTACAAATCAAGTTTCATGTACAAACTGTCAGTGGATAAACCTGAAACGCGGGTCTCAAGTATGGGCTCAGGTGTAAGAACCTGTGAAACTCGCCAGTGACTTAAAACAAAGAATAACCAAGCCAACAAAGAACTCGAAACAATATAGAACAGGAAAACTAGCTCCAAAACAACGATAAATGTCACAGGTTCTTACAATACACCCCAAGTACATCCATACTTTAACCCATTGGCATCCGAATGGGCTCCTGTCGTTTGTCGAGTGGTGTTGTTCAAGTTCAATCTATTATGCTGTTGTGTTTCCTTTGATTCATATCTTCCAGTTTCTATTGGGGTTCCTCGTACCCTGGGTGCCAGAGGGATTTGATTAAGTCACGCGAATCACATCACACATTACTTTTTAAAGAGGATTCTCGTGATTTAGCAATATCCTGTTGACTGCTGATTGAAAAGGCGTCTACCATGCAAGGCCCTCGTTGTGGTCGCAGAGCGGAGTTTATTTTCTCAAAAACATGTAGTTTTGCTGGTGAACTATAACTGCGTTCCCTTTATATTGAGTAGTAGACAGACCAGTTTCCTGGTGTCGGTCGAAAAACTAAGATTTACTTACTAGGCAGTGTGGCTCATTACAGCTACCGGAACGCCGCTTTTTTTCAGCCAAGCAGGGCAAAACAAACGGCGTAACCAAGTACGTCAGGGTGACTTTTTCAAGTTCTGTTCTCGTGGTTTGGAAAAATCGATGAAAACTTAATTACGGTCTCTTTATGTTCGAGGGCATTTCCTGTATGGGTGAAAGCACTTAATTTTGGTGCCGTTTTACTAAAAAGCCGAAAAAAATCCGTGACATTGTCCCTTTAAATACAATGGTACAGGAATCAAGGAGACGAAGTGTTACTTCCAGCTCATGGAAACGATTACATAGTAGTTAACAATTCGAAATATTAATTCGGCTTCGTTTTTTTTCTTTAGAGTGGTTAAAGATTAGCTATAGCAGGAGCTTAATATTCAAATTACAAACCCAAAACTACACGAGCCTGAAATTTTAGACCCAAAAAATACCTGGCATCAAAATTTCTTACCAAAAAAAATAAGACTTAAATAACTCAATGCGGATTTATTCTAGCCTGCAGTGCAGGCGTTATTATGGAGCGGAACGCTAGACGCTAGGTAATAAATCGTGTTTTCGGTGCCGCCATCTTGGACGCTTGGCTGCTAGAGGATTAACACCTACTCCCTCGTAAAATATTTCCACGCCCCAATCTTCCACAGCTCCAAATCCAAGATGGCGGCCTAATACGAAAATGTGCACTCGCGCGTCCAAAATACGCCTGCACTGCAGGCTAGATTTATTCAATCGACAAAAATTTCTCCTGGTCTGCCTCCTACCGCCTTTGCTTCACTGACATGCCTGAAAACTAGCTATGCTTAGTACGTAAGAAGCTAATTGCGTGGTTTGTACACTTTCAATCTTCTCCATCCTTAACCATCCTTGTTCCGTTTTGGTTCACGATCAACTGTTTGGTGCTTTCCTTTCTCAATAAACTATTATTTTGGGGTTTCCTGTATTTTGCTCCTTTAAGTAACATTTATATGTTACATTTTGTTACATGTCTCGTTTTCCACCAACATAAATATTCACCTTGTTGTGTTCATATTTGATTTACATTTGGCTGAATAAAGTTTTTCTTCCAAAATCATGTTATCTTTCTGAGTGATCGCGTCCCAAATTCCTCTGATGTGCCTTCCAAAAAGGTGATGAGAAAATATACATTGATCTCATTTTGGTATTCGAGGCTTAACTCTAAATCTAACAAAAGAATAAACTGAATAAGAAGGCGACTATGTTTTAGAGATGGAGAGCTCGTCAAATTTCTTAATTATTCCGAATCGTTTTATGAACAAAAATATTGCCAAAATTGTCGAAAAAGGATAATCGCGTTGTCGTAATTTGCTCTGTTTTTCTGTGTAATTTGAAATGAAATATTGAGAAGCTACGAGATCAATGAATTCCACCCAGCCACAAAGTTCGAATTTATTCATGCACCCGTAGAAATTGAACTGACCGACAATTGCAAGTATCAATTGATACGCGAGCAAAACATTTGCCTTGCGTCAGCCGTTGTTTATTTCTCTGGCTTGTTGCTAACTTAACCAAATCTTTTGTGAGAATTTTGGCAACTTTTTTTTTCAGGGATGACTGTGATTATCCTCCTCAACAACATGCATGTCTGATGATTATGAATGAATTTTTAAAAAAAACGCGTACATGAATAACTGCTATGTTGAACAATCGAGAAAGCATGCTAATTTAGCCTGCATACTTCAACAAACCTCTGTTTGCCATAGAACCACTTGTTTCAGCTTTAGAATATTAATATTCATCACTTGCGCGGTTAGAAAAATCGTTTTCGCCAGTTGTGGATTTATTTTCGCAGTTTCTCAGACAGAATTGAGGTTTTCTCCAAACTAAATTACGATAACATTCAGCATTTAGCGTGACGTGCTGTTTTACACGAGGCGCAAAACATAGATCGACGTTGTCACATGACGCATTGAGAAAATGCAAATAACCTTCACATGTAGCTGGAAAGTCCGTATTTTTCGCAAATTTATAATAATTAAAATTCTTGTTTCAACACGCGCCAACTAAAGAGCTGACCTCTTGTCAGGTTCCTAACGCGATGCGCAAATTTTATTTTCGTTTAACGTTAACTTTACGGCCGATTTCTTTCATATGTCGCCTTTGTTTCAGGCATCTATGACATAATAATGACGAGTTGTTTTGTTAGCAAGGGAAATAAAGTGAAATAAATTAAACCCGACATAAATTAAAAATCGCTGTGTGTATTATAGAAAAAGGCACAAGTCTTGTTCGTTTATTGTCTACAACGCGTGTGAAAAAGAAAGAGATTTTAATTGCTCTTGAACTCGGTTCATTTTAATTTTCGTCATATTGAGTACACGTTACAGACTGTAAATAGTTACTTTACAGCGCGAAGGGAACAAAGGCGCGAACTAAAATATAATCGACAATGAAATTACATGGCACGAGTTAATTTTTTGCGTTATTCGGCGCCTATAATCAACAATTGCAACGGAATTCAATTAACCCTTTAGAAAACAAAACCCACTTGTAAATGCTATTCTCGTAGCTCACGTTTTTCGCCCCGGAAGAACGGGCTCTCAAAAAAGTTCAACATTTCACGCGCTTTAGCTAAAACCAAGATAAAGTTGCAAATGAGCTTGAGTATACCTTAAATTATGAATTCATCGATACAAGCTCATAAATCGGTAATGCCTAATGTTTCGTTTAATGATTGTCACAATTTTACACTCAAAGTGGTTTATTTAAAGAGTTTAAGATCTTTTTTCTGTCAAAAACTTATTGCTCCGTCGCAGAGTGATAAATTTTTGCACCGCTGGCGTTGCTTGTGTATTGCTTCATTTAATGTATGGTGGACTATTTAAAAAGCACCTGGTGTCGAAATTGATAGCGATCTCTCTTCAACGCTCTGATGTGGATGGACTTGGCATAGATCCTGTTTATGGTAATCAGTTCCACTATTCAATTCCGCGCTTTGAAAAACAGAACTGACTCAATTTCCCGCGCGCATTGTCTTGATGTTAGGAACTTTCCAATGGAATTCTTTCTGCCTCTTCGTCTGAAATTGTCTCTTCAAATTGATTATCTCGCGTGTATTTTTTCCCGCAAAATCGATTAAACGTAGCTACGATCACCAGAGCTGCAGCTATGAAGATAAACAAATGCCACGCGAAAGCGACCGCTAAAAATTCCACATTGCTTGGTGTGTTTTCCCAGGGATTTGGTCCGTAGAGAACAAAAGCAATTTGTAAAAACCAAGTCCCTTGGACGCCTAATAGAATAGCCCTCATTAAGACAAACATCGATTTCTGGCGCGTTAAAAAGATATCAACTAGGAACACGGCCGCAGTGACAAAAATTATGATGTACAGAATCGTGTGCAAGCGAACGCTTATCGCTGAATGTCCGTGGAGGTGAAAGTAGAACAGGAATCCTTCGACCCAGAAACACGCAGAAAAGATCATGAAGTCACACTTTGGCGGCAAAAGCGTTATGTCGCACCACATAAGAAGATCGACCACCCCAGACAGCCCGAAGAAACAGTACATTGCAGTGTGGCTGTGATTGTTCAGGTTCTCAGCCACAAATCCTCCATCTTCGTCGGTCAAAGTCCAAGCCTTGCTCAAGACGAGTTCTCCCAGAACGCCTAAAATTGCTAAAAGAAGCTTTATAATGGGTTCCACGGGGATTTTCGAAAGCGTTTTCCCGGGACACGGGAACCAAACGGGCGCGTGCGATCTTAATCTTGTGTTGACCGGTCCGCTTGAGCGAAGCAAGCCTCGTCTAGATCTGTTATGTTGACGTGCTTGTATCAGAATTCCCAGGAGCCACCAAATAGATACCGAAAGAAACATAGCACCGGGCGCCGCGTGACCGAGAAAGTCCCCCATTATTTTGAAAACATATGCGTTGGCGGGGTTCGAGTGAAAGGTGGCCTCAGCTCGCCTGTGACAACTTTTTTATACGCACGGACCAATGTCATCAGCTACAACTATTTAGCATTAATAAAGCCAGCTGTGGTTTATTTGCTGACTCACGGCCATGGAGAAAAGAATATTCAAACGTTTGTTTTTTGTACAATTTCACGTTATCTCAAATTCGATTGGCTGGTAACAAACTGTCACTTCGCGTTAGTTTCGAACTACACAATTGTTTTTCGGAAAATTCTAAAATGGTAGAACAATAAGTGTTTATAAAAGCGACGGAATTAAAATTGAGTAAAAATACTAAAAGACTTCAGGGGCAGTAGGGGTTGGAAACGAAACTACATGGTTATTGCACATTTATAAAATCTAATTTCTCAATACGTATACCTTTCTAAAGAAACAGGTGGTTAGCTTGAGACTGTGATGTAATGCCAGTTTCTATCGTTTAAATTTCGGAACTGAAAGGCTTAGGGTTAGCGAATCGAAAAAACTCAGTGCAAATCCTGACAACACAGCGCTGTTAATTTTGGCAAAAGTCACACATTATAATAGATTGTGCAATTTACATATGTCATAAAGCAATTATTGAATTCCGTTTTTCACACGCGATGGCCAGAATTATCTAGTTCTCCGCGTGGAGACAGTTTGACGGTATACTTGGAAGTGACCGTCACGGCTGATTCTTTCATTTCCTCTTAAATATCGACCGGCAGCAAACATATGGTCAAAAACCACACTCGAGAGAAAAAATAGGTGTGCGCAAAATTGTAGCTCAATGCTTTTAGGATTAAAATTCCGATTAGCCTAAAATATCTGAAAAAGTTTAAACTGCGAGCAGTTCCTATTCTTCTTCCCGGCTTCATTTTGTCCGTCGAGTATGAATCGTAAAAAGAGCGCGGACGGGAAACTCGTTGTAGAAAATCGAAAGCCGCGAGGGGCACGCAATTTTTTCGCGCTTTTTTTCTCTCCGCTTCACGCTCGACGGTCGGACAGCTGGTGGTACTTCGCTGGTGGTCTAGATAAAGTTATGAGATCTTAGCAGTCAGCCTTCTTAGCAGTGCCGTCAATTATCCTTCTAATATACTGTCTGTGGATATATCAATTTTGAAATTTTTTCAATCAACGATAAAATTTCTCGACTTAAAATTTGCTAATGTTTTTGTCGACGTTGTTACTAGGGTGTTTGAAAAAGCCACGTTTTACTTTAGCGGGACAATCATTATGATAATGATGAATTTACATGCGCCATTCAGCAACGTTGTTACAAATGTTCTCTTTTGGTCTACATTTTTGAAGATATATCTGTGAGTTGGATGTTACAAAACGCTTTTTCCAGATACTGAAAAACTTAAAACTGAAAAACTGCTTGCTGCTATTAAAGGCCCAAAGGGGTTCTCAGTCATCACACTCATTGGCAGAGGTACAGAACAAAAGACATGCGATGTAAACGAAAATTATTGACTGGATCACATTCACAGCAATTTGTCCCTAATTCGACTCGAATTGCATTACGACCCCCCTCTCCCCATTACTAGCGTCGTTAAACAAGATACATTTGAAAAACTAACTACTTGCCTGTACAGGTTTTATTCCTGCAATAACGATCTATTCCATAGAAACAAAGCTGTACCTTTGGAATGACGATGTCTCCATAGAAATCAACCGTTAGACTGCGCTTGTGAAACTGCCCTAGTTATGTCTTATGTCAATTTAAATAAATTAAAGCCACCTAAATTTGCGGTTTAATATAACCAAACAAACTGTTTCTAGTCTTACGCTTTGCCTACTCTGATCTTAAGACCCGCTAAAGAAGCTTAAATTGCAGTTGTTGGCCTCCTCTGTGAAGGATTCTCAATAGAGCTCAAAAAGGTACCCCCCAACAAAGAAATTGCTTTTGTTTCATAAATGATGCTTTATATATGAAAAAAATCCATTATCCTTTCTTAACGTTTCAAAGTAACAGGTGCACAATTGTGGTCGGTTTCTCACTTTATTGACAGTATATCTTGCACATGGCATTTTTGTGTTCCCTTTAAACGACTATTTGCATAGATAATTCTTGTAAAGACTCGAACACTTGGCTCCATTTCCTCTACCACCCACCTGCCCCACCCTACAGCGGCTTGTTCCCAGAGGCCCGCCACGATCCTTTGCCCCTGGCGCAGAACAAGGCGCAGAAAGAATGATCGTGGGATCTGGGAGCGAGAATGAGCCAATATGCAAATATGGTGGCCGCAATTTTTTGGCCCCGAAAAGAAACATTTGTCAAGAGAATTAATTACTTTCCCTTAAAGATTAAGTCAAATTAAATCGATATATGGAGTTTTGAGGCTATATGAAAGCGAGGCTAGGCAGGCCAGAGTAGCTTTTTCCATACAAATCTCTTAAATTTAAATCAGTCACAATTTTGCAGGAATTTAACCAAAAACACTGAAACCTCTTAGAGTAGTATATTATGCCATTTACTTCCAAGGGTCGCAATCAGAATCTTAACAAACTTGACCAGACTACAAACAACAAAGTGGTAAAGTGACGACGTCACAAAAACTAAATTTATGAAATTATGGGATTTACCGAGATATTCTGAAAGTACGTGATGAAGACTGCCTGCTTGCCAAAAATCACCGTCTTATTTCAATTTGGGGGTGAGATATCAGCCCTTTCATGCTGATGTGACTCCATACAAATCCTTGTAATTTGGTCTCTGTTCTAAACGGTTTAGAACAGAGACAAAATTACAAGGATTTGTATGGAGTCACTGAAGCATGAAAAGGCCAATATCTCACCCCCAAATTGAAATGGGATGCCGATTTTTGGTAAGTGGACATTCGTCATCATGTACTTTCTGAAGATCTTAATGAATCCCATAATTTCAAAAATTTAAATATTTGTGACGTCACACTTTACCACTCTTACAACAACATTATTTATATTTATCACCGACAAGCTCCTTAGGGTATTGTTCAATAAAGTTTCATTTCATTCATAGGGACAAGGATTGTCCAGATCTCATCGGCAGAGCTTCTCCTTATATATTATACGGTGTCGTAGTTTACCATGCGAGCAAACGCCGGAAACGATCGAGGTTTGTGGAGGGAAAGCTTGTTAGGACTAAGAAATAAAACATTTATTTTTCTTGGCCGTTGTAGTTTAATAGTTTCACGTCTGTTCAAAGCTCCTCTGGGGACGAGAATGCGGCATTTGCAGATGACGGGACAATTGAAAGGCAATCACTGCCAGGCGGTTCAGTTTTGCAGAGCGAGAGCTGGGACCAAATATTGGCACCGCGGTTTCTTCCCGCCGAAAATTAAAATTCGAACGAATCTTCTGTGCTTTGCTTCTACCCAGATTTATAAGTACAAATGTTGATTTTATAGTCTTGAAGAAGCGAAAATGTTCGTGGAGAAACCCAAAGAAGAAGTTTATGATGCTGTCATCAACCAGGTAGGTAATTTTGAGGTCTTTGTTGACGTTTTAGCCTCAAAATGCGAAATTAAATTGCGTGCGAATCAAAATGGCTGATCTTCATTTTCGCAGCGAGTTTTGGTTCTTGTTTCTATGGATGTGGACTCCTTGTGTGCATGCAAGATTCTGCAGGTAAGAGAGTTTATGAAAATGAAGGAAAAACAGCCGATACAATTTAAATAAAGCAGACGATCGATGGGATGGTAATTTCAAGCTTTTTACTGGGTTTTCATACCAGTTGATCTCGAGACATTTTACGGCCTAGATGGAAAGTAGAAACTCTGCAATCACTAGAGTCTGAATTGTATTATGCTGTGATCGACGTTTTTGATTCATCCGCTTCATAAATTATGGTACATTTTGTGTACAATTCAACGAAACACAATGCATGTATTAAATAAGCTTATTATATGGCAAGGTCGGGATTTTGCCACTCGACCGTTTCCATAGAAACGTACCGAAGCTGCATATTTTTTCTAAAGTTGGATAATTTAAAACTTGCAACTAGAACTGCAGGCAGAAAAATTATAAAAATGCTCTGATCTAAAGAAAAATATGTTTTCAAAATCATGGTAGCTTGTTCTTTCTTAGGTGTTGGCGGCATGAAAACACTTTACAGTGGAAAACCTCTAAATTCAAGTCACAAAAGTTTGTTTTTAACAAGCATACATGGCCTGAGTGCCATATAATAAACTACTTACTAACCTAGCTTGCTCGAGCCGTACTAGGAAATATTGGCCCTCAGTCGTTTTGTACGACCTCGGGCCAATATTCCCCAGTATGGCCCTCGCGCTCCACTAGTATGAGGTTATTATATGGCTTTACATTACATGGCTTTATCAATGAAAGCACAACATTGCTGAATTTTTTTGGCCACTAATGTTCCTTTGAACTTACAAAATTTGTATTAAAAGAATTTACTCAAATGCAAGGTCTGCTTTTGTGGTAGTATTAAAATAGCCTTTGCCTGAGAATCTAAAGGCTGATTTAATAAATCTTGTCAGTTAGTCAAGGGGTTTCAAAACAAGCCAACTTGATTAAATATCGCTGGTTACTCTACCCCCTCCCATGCCCAGGATGAGTAGCCTTCCCCCCTGGGGGTATTATGAAAGAGATGGCTCTGCTCAGTGTTTCACTTAGGGGAGTATATTTCAGATTTTCGGTCTCACTTAGGGTGTTCCAAGCAAAAGGCCAATATTTTTAGTTGTCAAGGTCTCTTTAGGGTTGCATGTGTGTGAAGAAATACAGAAATACAAATTTTATTTTTAGATTTTTGGTATCTTTCAGGGTCAATGTAAGCTTGTGCCTGCCCAGATTGGCCTCCTTTAGTTGTATAATTCCCTGTCTGTTTTGAATGGAAGTCTCCCCTACTCCCCCAGGGGGACTCGCATATGAAAGGGGTGGGGATGCGCATCGGAAATTTTGAATTAAACCCCTAAAGGAGACCGATCTGGGTGTGGCCCAAGCTTTTTCTGACCCCCTAAAAGAGACCATGAAAACTTAGCAAATAAGACAAATTAAAAATATACATTAGCTTTTTTGCAGCCAACCTGCTCGCCAACTAACTAAACACCTAGAACAAGATAATTGCTTGCATAATGGATCTGAAATGTATACCTGAATTAAAGAACGTTAAAATGAACTATTGTGGAATCCTAATTTCTTAAGCATCCCAATAACAGCAGGGAGGTCTGGTGGGAACTTGGTCCATGTTTGGATATAGGGGTGCTGCTGGAGGTTTGAAGCCCCGACCCTGTTTAGGGCAAGCACATTTTATTTGCTTACCATACTGGTAAGTATGTTATGTAGTGAGTGTAGTTTTTTCTGCAAATGTTTAGATTCCTAGTGATGGTAATCTGTTAAAGCTAATATTTTTCTTTTACAAATCATGCTTAGTAAACATGTTTTACCTTTCAAACATTTTCTTTTCTTGCCATTCGTTTTTCTTTGATAGTGGCTGTTTAAATGTGATAATGTCCAATATACCATAGTTCCTGTCAGTGGAAAGGAGGATTTAGTGAGAGCATATCATGAGCACTCTGAGCAGGTAATGACCATCATCATCATCACTTATTTACCTACTTTCTTAACATTACAAAAATATATGGGGCTTAATATATGGCGAGGTGACCTCTGGAAACCACCAGGCTTATAGATGAGGCCACCTCGTTCACCACAATGTCTTAACAAAAGATAGTGCTACGGGTGTGCGGCTTGGACAAATTCATTGATTAATTTATTTAAATTCAAGCAGTTTATTCTTAAAATTAGGAAAACTTGACAGAGTACTTATTGTGGTAGGAAGAAGTTTCCAGATTTTTGGACCTAGAAAAAGAATTGAGAATTTTTTGAGATTAGTTCGACAATGATGCACTCGGTAAAAGCTAATGTTATTCTTCAAATCAATACGTTTCAAATTAAAATAGCTAAATTCATGTATTACTGTCAAAATAACCTGTTACCTCTGTTGTTTCTCAACATGTTTTCTATGAATAGTCAAATCCATACACACTAGAACAGCCCATAATTACATGAGTGCATCTTTGCTGAACAAATCTAAAAAAATTCACTCTGTTAAGTTTTCCTAATTTTCAGAATAAATTGCTAGAATTTTTAGTAAAGTAATTAATGAATTTGGCCAAGACGCATACCGGTACTTGTTATACTGTCTTTTATTAACATATTGTTATGCACAAGGTAGCCTCAACTTTAAGCTTGGTTGTTTCTTGAGGTCACCTTGCCGAAACTCTATATGTATTTTTTCAAGAGAATACGGCGAATAAATGATGACAATGATGACTGAAAAGTGACAGCTTCTGCCTATGAATGGCTAGAATTATTATACATACAGATCTGCCAGTTATATATGAACCCTGTTTACAAACACTATAATTTTAACCTCCCATCCTGTTGTACTGCTAAGCCTTATAGGAGAGTTTATGTCCAATACACATGATCTGAAATGGGTCACAAAATGGGTGCCACTCGGTGACGGACCATGACAGTTCACTGGGTCACGACAGTCTGTCACAGATTGTCACCATTTTTCAACCCCTCAAGCCCTCAATATACGTCCGGAATAGCAATTTAGCTGGATCATTTCTTGCTGTGCACTCGTTTTCCACCAAACACATAAAATGGACTTAGAGAAAATCTTGTGCATTATTTGTGTATTTGTAGAATTAATGGTGTACAAACTTGGTTATTTCTTTGAATCCAGTTGAAACACATCTTTATGGTAAACTGTGGTGCAAATTTGAACATTCTTGAGATGTTGGAACCTGAGGAAGATGTCATGTTCTATATTGCTGACAGGTAAAGGATAACTCTTGATAGTTTTTTATTTATATCTAAGATTTTTTTTTAAAAATCACACCCACTATACTTTTTGTAAACACCAACAATAATATACTACTGTTACTAAAATTAAGGTGGAAAATTTAACGAAAATCCCTCTCCCCTCCGCTGCCGCTCCTTCTGTGTAGAAAAGGCAAAAGGGGAGTGGGGAGGGAGGGGGGACGATGGGAATCAAGAAATGGAGTCAAGGCTGCTCATACTTTCTTTTACCTCTCCCATTCCCTGGCCCATCTGAAAACAAAGAGGCCTCTGTGAAGGAGGAAGAAAACCACCTTGTAGGGAAGGTATCATCTGTTTGGATTGTCAATACACCAGTCCCCAACAACAGTTGTTTTCAGAACTACTCTCATGTAGATGATCACACAATCGTCATGTACGAATTACTGATACTTCTGAGTTCAGACTGGTCATTTACTAGAAATAAGTTTGGAAAATCCTTAACTAACTGACTGGCTGACTGACTGACTAACTGACTGTCTGATTAACTAACTGACTGACTGACTAACTGACTGACTGACTGACTATCTAACTGGCTGACTGACTATCTATCATGACAACTAATTTTGATGTTGTGTATAATTTTAGCCAGAGACCCATTGATCTTGATAACATCTACAACCAGGATCAGGTCAAGCTTTTAATGAAAGAAGGGGAGCACCTTGAAGTTCCTGACTTTGATGATATTTATGCAGATTCTGAGGTATTAATGATTATTGCTACACTGAACTCTGACTACTGAAAAAACTCTGTGGCTCAAGTAATATATCAAACATGATAGACAGTGTTTCATCACATTTCTAAACTGATGAACATGTGACTTTTCTGGTCTTTTAAGTTGACAGATGAAGTAAAGTTACAGAGAAAGTCCTTAGTAAACAGCAAAGGCACCAACCAACCTTGTTCCCAAGGTCTCTCTCCCCTGTACCCTCACCCTGGGAACAAGGTTGGGCTCTAACATGCCCGGAGGGCAACTTGGAAAATATCATAAGTGTTGAAAATTGGGGTGATGTCACCTATTGCATATTTTTTCAGGAAGAGTTTGAAGACTCAGATGAGGAGGGATCAGAGCCTTCTTCAAAAAGAAGAAGAACAGGAGATGAGGTAAATAGAACTGCATGCAAAAGCTCAGCAAATAGTGAAGAATGGCCAAGCAAAAGGCAGTGCTCTAAGAAAAACTACAAGGAGCCCTAAGGTTTGAAACCATGAAATCCGGGGTGGCCAGCACTAACGCTTATATGAAAAAAGTAAGTTTATCTGGTCTCCCAAAGGAAAAAGTTAGTTGCCTGAGGCACCTCGGCATCCTTAAAGCACAGGCCTGAAATTGGTGCCAATTATCAAATGTGCATTTGCAATGTAGCCCAATTAACTACTTTCTGTAATATTAAATGTGTTTAAGATCCATTAGACCAGTGATAATAAATAATTATAATAAATTAGAAATTCTTTGGTGCAAGAATCATAAGAAGTCTTAAGATGCTTTATCGCGCTTTACAATACAAATCTCAACTGTCTAATTACATTTGGTCAAGTAGAAATAAAGTTTAATTGAAGTGATAATTACAGCAACAATATTATAGTGAATCTGTTTTCATTAGAGAACAGAGAAAGAAATAATTCAAGTAAGTTCTACACCCAACTAAGAGTAAGCTAATGTTTGTCATGGGGCACGTGCTTTACAGCAAAAATGTACATTGCTACATGTAAAGTAACCATTTGTTTTCCAGGACTCACCTCTTTCAAAGCGCAAGTCAAAAAGACAATGGCATCAAAACAGGTGAGTGTTATTGGTATTCAGTATTCCAATCTGAGACTATTAGCAATGTGCCTCAAGACTGATTAGTAATAAGATTTGTCAGTAGGTTTTTGAGTAGCAGGTTCCATCCAAAAAGTAGGTGGCTATTTTCATTTTATTTCTCCAATATCATGCTTAGAACTGACCTACTAACATTCAGAGTAGCCGCTGCGCAGTATTAGAAATAGCAGGTGAAATGCGCCGGTTGCCGGCTTATTTTGACCCTGAGTAATAGTAGCCAACTAACGACAGATTAGAAAAAAGTAGGCTTTGGTTTAGCATTCCTACTAGACTTGGCTACTGATAGTCCTGTTCGTGCATGGTAGAAATTAAAGTTATGTAGTAAGAAATTAAAACTTTTTATTATCAGATATGCACATTTTGGGAAGCTATTATCTGATTTATACTTCTACAGGCAGGAAATTCTTTACCAGTATTATGCATATGCCTTCCATGGAAGTGCAGTAAGTATTTGACATTAACAATGCCAACTGAATGCTCATAATTATTAAAATATAGACGTAAACATTACGCTGATAAAATTTATTGTGACTGACTCAGTTTGCTATAACCAACAGTTAATATTGATTATATTTTTCTTTTCCTTGAAACACCCATACAACCTCGTTCCCAGGGTCCACTCCTTCCGATCCCCTGAGAGAGAGACCCTGGGAACAAGGTTGACATCCATATAACTCCAGCTATAAAGTGTACTAGTTAATAAAGAGGTATTGAACTAAATATTAAATTCTAGATCTGTCATCTCTGTTTCAGGCATCATTGATTATGTACGAGTTGGCTTGGAAAATGAGCAAAGATAGCAATGACTTGTTGTGGTGGGCGGCAATTGGCTTGACCCATCAATTTCTCTATGAAAAAATTGACAGGTAAGATGCCTATTTTTAGTATTCCCCTTCATCGATAGAAGTGTAATATAAATGGTGTATATGTTGTGGTTTAAATTTATCCCTGGTTTAAAATTTTTTAAACCAGTTTGATATTGATTTCCCTTTGTTTCAGATTATGCTAATCAACATGAGACAAAGGGAAATAAAAATCAAACTGGTTTAAAAAATTTTAAACCAGGGATAAATTTAAACCACAACATATACACATGGGCTGATTCATTTTATATCAGTTTATAATGGTCTAGGAAAAATGACCATTCACATTGGTGCTTTAAGTTGTTTTTCACATAGCTGATATGTATGCTAAATTTTAATATCTGATTTTGCATTTTACTTACAGTGACAAGTATGTTACAGATGCCCAAAACCTTCACGAACATGTTATGAGACACAATCATGGTACTGAAGAGAATGGCTCTTCTATCAACTGCATGAGAATTGTGTTTGATACAGAGTATCCTTTCTGACAAGTACATTTTTTTGGAAGTATGAGTTAATTTTCTCCTGTACGTGCAGTTGTGCAGCGTTCATTTACCCCTGAGCTGCCCTGCAAGTTAATTTAAATATATTACTACAACCCTAATCTTTAAAGACCATAATACTGTTGTGGGTATTCATAAAGAATTTAGTTAAAGCTTTTAAGACCTTGCCAAGATTTATGGCAAGATTAATATTATTTTGAAGATTCTGGATAATTGTGTTGGCAACCCTCAATATAGTTTTTGCAAAGAGCTTTGAAAATCCTTGCTAGATCTTCACCAGAGAGTAAATTTATTTTTGTTGCTTTGTGTAATTGTTGTTATTAAAGGGGAAGTATCACGGAGTTTATCACGAGTTTTGTTCAGAATTAGCTTAATTTAAACATCTAATGCCTTATCAATACTCAAATCGTTTCTAAATCACTTATTTTATAACATCAAATGAATCCAGAACAGAAGTACAAGGCAAAATATGTTCGTACTTTTTTTGATGTCTTACTAAAAATAATGTGATGCTGCTCCTTTAAATTGATGGCCAAGGCATTTGTTCCCTTAACAAAGTGAACCAGACTGCGGCTGTCACTTTACAGACATTGGTCGCTATTTGACAGCATATGTCACTCTCGTTACACAGCCTGCAGGTTAATTTGCTTTTTTCTGATAAAAGTTTACAATACAGTCGACAGTTACAAATTCAAAGTGACTTCCAATATGTCAAGCTTATGTCTGTCCTGATTACCAAAATGTGGCCTCACCCACCCCTCCCCACATGGGCTCTGGGTTAGCCCATGGACACTGCTGGAAGGCCTCCCCATGCCCGGGCACAGCTAACCTATCCGAGGCCTCGAAGGCTGCTGAGCCCCACTGGCAAAAAACAATCCAACAAGCAGATTTGGTCACAATTCAAAGCAAAGGTAGCCTGCGTGCAGCCGTCTCCTATTTCCTAAAGCGGAAAAGTGACGTCTGCGAATCGGCGTGGCTAATCGTGTTTCAGTATCCCGCTGTTCGATATTAAATTTAGCATAAATTATAGCTTTAATTCAAGAATTTCGCTCAATCAAATAGAATCAATTTAGAGAGCTTAAGCAATAGAAATAAAACAGAAAAACAGTACTAGCAAAGACAGTGAGTAGCAAAACATATGGCAAATTACAGCTCATGATCTGCCAAGTGTCCAAAAAAAAATTCACAGGGTTAAAGAAATGGTGAAGACCTTTGACCTCAGCTAAATATTTGCTAAATTACTGAGTCGGACAGGACTGTTTGAGTTGAAGTTCCCTCTAATTACACAGAACATAACAAGCATTCAAAAAAAAACACAAAGCGAAATAGCTCGAAAACGAGTTTAATCAGAGACAAATGTCAGGAACCGCAAGAGTTATATAAGGCAGCCTGTCAACTCCTTTAGTAACTTTTTGTACACGATCACGAAAGCGATTCATCCAAAAGTACTCGCCCTTCAAGGATTCCACACTGTTTATTCCAAGTGTTTGGAACTGCTTATTCACTAGCAGCTCAGCCTTGAAAGATTTATAACCGATTTCATGTAAGATTTCGTCTTCAATCTTTCATAATAATCCCCGCGGGTCACTTCCGTAGCTTTCCAACGCATCGATTGCTTGATACACAGGGATCTTGAGTATACAGCAAACTGCACAGAGCGGATTTTGTCACTTTGAAATTCTCCTCTACCTTGAACCAGACTTCTGTAGATGTGATTCACAAGAAGCGAAATAAACTGCACAAAATCACTCGTGAGTTACGGTTAATGTTTTCCTCTTGCATGTTAATGAAAACACAACGCATAATTATGTTGAGTATATTACGATGACAGCCAATCAGGGTTGATTCTAACAATGCGTACTGTTAAAGCAACCAATGAGAGAGCGGTCTCCAGATTCTGGAGAAACAGCAGGATACTGGAACACGATTAACGACGCCGTTTCGCAGACGTCACTTTTCCGCTTTAGGAAATAGGAGACGGCTGCACGCAGGCTAAGCAAACGCTGTCATGCAACAAGCTAAAATGCTGACTTCAACTTCGCCTCCATCCAGTCAAATGTATGCTTGCACCTTTATTGGTCAACGCAGATTATTATTCCATCAGAAATGTATCTGTAAGGTAAATGTTTTATAAAGAACACATCTTGAGTATTAAATTTGAAGATAAGTTTATTAGTGCATCCAGTGCAATTTCCAAGTTGGAATACTATTAGCTAGCAGTGTCACAATGAACCATAGTCACTCACAAACACTGGATATGAGAAATAAAATGATCCGTAATGCAAGAATGCCATGTAAACCAGTGTGGCGCCCAATAAGCTATCTCCGAGTTGCCTTCTACCGTTGTTTCAAAACGGGTATTGGTGCACAACCTTTCATATGGAAATGAGTTTGATTTTCAAAGTAAAACTAATTTCATATGAAAGGTTGTGCACCGAGACTCGTCTTGACTAGCAGAGACTTGGGCGGTTGGCAGACACACCCAGAGATAATAAATGAGGAATGGGACAGAAAACATTCGGGCAGTTCGCGGAGACACCCAGTGGATGAATTGGGGTGAGAGCAAACTCACCCAGAGAACGAAGCCCCCTTGAGCTATCTAGTTGTAGGCAGCTAAAGATAAGGGACCTGCCAAGCCTGACGCAGAATCTGCACTGATAATTGACATTCCATCTCGTAGGTTTAGGGTGTGGACAATGAAAGGAAAGAAAAAACTCTATGAATTTCTAGCTGACATGGGGTAAGAATACTTGCAGATTTCCTAGTGATGACATAGTCAAACACACGTCCTTTCACTGGAGAGAAATCATTTTCAGCTCTGCAATAGAGAAAAATTGTGAAAATTTCCAAAGAAATGGCGAAATGTAGGTAACGATGGTATTGGAAAAGTTATTGAATTTGAAAAGGTGAAAAGAGTATGAACCGTGAGTACTACATGTGGAGGACACTATTTTGTACAATTTTTATATTATTATTGTTAATAACACTCTTATTTTTGTAGAATTCCTCTGGTTCAGAGTAAGCAAAAATTCTACAGCATGGATTTTGACCTCAGGAACAACTTAAAGGGATCGGTTGAGACCTCTGCTGACAAATTTGGGTAAGTTGCCATCTTTATAACAGCAATGAAGTTACGATTAACATTGATAACTCATCAGCTTCATCGTCATCGTCGTCACCATCATTGTCATCATCATCATCATCATCATCATCACCATCATTGTCATCATCATCTCTAACATCACCACCATCATCATCTATGTCGTCACCATAATCAACATCAACATTGTCATCACTTTTGCTGCCATCACAGTAGTTACCATTGTCATCGTTCAGTTGACCAGCTATTAAGACACCAGTTCTTCCACAAAGAAGAGTGCACATTTTTTAAAAGATGGCAGTTCTAGTTTTTGGGGAAAGTGGTCAAAACAAGTGAACCAGCTTGACTAGGGGTGAGGACGCTACACAAGACACAACCCATCTTATGAGCCTGATAGACTGCATGTTATTGGCCTTAAAATTTGAGATAAGACCTTCATCACTTGAGTGCATGAAGCTCACATTGTTAGGCAAACTGCACCAAGACGTTTAAATCCTTTTACCTAATTTTCACTGTCAGTGATAGACGGGCACTAGGTTTTCAAAGGAGACACCATATTTTTATGGTGGGAAAGGGGAGTTCGAAAATACACCACCCATTTTTCCCTGTAGTGGTGGGTTCTGTCTGTGTAACTATATTACTATAATAGTTTTGACCTTCTCCTGTAGTTAACCCATTTAATGTTCTTTGTTCTCTTTGTTAAGGCTGGATGAAATGTCTTATGGGTCATTCCATGTTCAATATGGATTCAAAAATAAGGTAATGGTAAACTCAGATTTCACCTTGGGGGAGTACAGAATGGAGATAGTTTATTGAAGAATAAAGCTGCCACTGTCAGAGAGCTGAAACAAAGATTGGTCTTTGTTGTTTTGTCTATTTTAACAGCTTTGTGCAAGTGATGTTGTTTATGCAGTAAATGCTCTATTGGAGGCTCCGGTAAGTAGGAAACTGTGATCAATCGGTGAGTCTATCTATTGTCAATTAGTGAGTCAGAAGGTGTGACAGTTCACCTGCCCGTCCATCAGTCAGTCACTTGGTGAGTGAGTCAATCAGTCGGTAAGTCAGGCAGTGAGTGAATGCGTGAGTGAGTGAGTGAGTGAGTGAGTCAGTCAATCAGTCAGTCAGTCATTTAATGAATCTGTCAGAAGGTCTGTCAGTCAGTCAGTCAGTCAGTAAGTGAGGCAGTGAGTCAGTCAGTCATTCAGTCAGTAAGTCAGTCAGTCAGTCAGTCAGTCAGTAAGTGAGTCAGTAAGTCAGTCAGTTAATGAATCTGTCGGAAGGTCCGTCAGTCCACCTGTCCGATTGTCCATCTGTCCGTCAGTCCACCTGTCCGTCAGTCAGTCAGTCAGTCAGTCAATGTGTCCATCATAGAGTCAGTCAGTCAGTTAATGAATCTGTTGGAAGGTCCGTCAGTCCACCTGTCCGTCAGTCAGTCAGTCAGTCAATGTGTCCATCATCGAGTCAGTCAGTCAGTCAGTCAATCAATCAATCAGTGAGTGAGTAAGTTAATGAATCTGAAAATTAGAAGTGATCCATTCTTCATCATATCGATCACTTATTCAATGGCTATTAAAAGCTGACAACATGTATTTTACAGAACGAAGGAATGACCAAATGGGACAACTTCTTGGAAGCACTAGACGCTTTGTCAAGGTGAATTGTAACTCCTTGTAATCATTTAGAAAATAAGCAGCTCGATATAAAGATAGATTATCTATAAAACTCTAGTTTATACAACTTGCTTTGGCAATCTTTTAAAACAGTCTTTAGCCAATCAGGACAAAAGCTATCGTCTTCCCTTCCAATTAATTACAAACCCACTTCAAAATCCACATTTTGTCCTTCGTTTATCTCCAGTTACATATTTTTTTCCCGCTTTTCGCAAGTTACTTGTTTTCCTATACATTCCACTAGTTTCATGGGCTACCATTTACACTTTTCCTAGACTTGCTCCAAGTCGCTCGTTTTTTTATATCGATAGACATGGTAGAGTTATTTGAAAAACATCGTTTTGAAATCGCGCGCGAGTAAACAGAATCGCTTGGAAATCCAGCGCGAGAAACATCGCGGAACGCACGAATGGCTGTTCCGCGTCGCCATTGATTTTCAAGCCGCAAGTTCCCTCCATATCTAGCAGTCTCCAAGTCATTTTGATTCGGACTCCCAATTGTCATATTTTTTTATTTATTTATTTTTTATTTTGTATTTGGAGTGTTCTCTTAGTGTCCACAATTAGCTAATATCTAGCTAAACACTCTGACACTTTAATAAAGTTCATTCATTCCGTGCGCCCTCCCTCTGCGTAGCCAATCGAACGAGCGACTTGGAGCAAGTCTACACTTTTCCGTGCACACATATTTACATGTCGTAAAAAAAGAATTCAAAATTTTCATTTTCTTTTGCTGTCCAGGTCCAATACTGAGAAACTACAAGATGGTATCGATATGGGCAAAAAACAAGTAAGTGCTCGTTGTAGCAAGTTTCGTAAAAGCCCAACTTTTGCAGTAGGTTAAACTCACCTGTTAAAATTTTAACGCATTTTCTGTATTTCTTAAATTTTCTTTCAGTTAACTGCTGTTGTCAATCAAGTCAGATCTTTGATTGACATGCACCACGTCATGTGCGCTGGACATTTCTTGTACTCGCACCTCAGAGAGGTAGGACTTGTTTTAATTCGATTCATCAAAGCAGACTCCAAGAGCAAAAAGAAACCGATCAACGTTTCACGCTTGCCAGTTGATGCAGAAATCCCGCCTCCGAGATGGGAGTGAGTCCGCGATGTTCATCTCCGAAGTTGCTCGCGCGATTACTTTCGGAGTTGTCGCGAGTGATTGTGTTCTAGTTTCTGATTGGATGAAAAAGGCGGTAACTCTCTCTCTCTCGGGTGCACCAATGAAGATTTACCGAAACTGGCACTTTTCCCTGACTTATTCACACGTCAAGGATCCTTCTCCACTTCCGTTCCTTTCAATTATCACACGCTGCTCAATTCATACAACCTCAATATAACACAAATTTTACATCCAGTTACAAAATTATTATTTCAGATTAATTCATATATATTATTTCATCAACTTCACATCATTTCAATTCTCTAATGGGAAAATCTGAACTCAAAATTGACCTCGCTCCCAATGAGTGGCTTCACAGCTCGGTATTCGCGGTTGTCACGGGTTGGAATCTTGCTGAAGTCCTGAATTTTTTCAGGCTTATTCAATTTCCACTTGTTTATATTGGAAAATTCACTGCGATGATCATTTTTCCCTTACATCCACATCCGTAGTTCCTGTATGAATGATTAGTATACTTAAAATCATTTTATTCTATGTTGTTCTCAGGGCATACCAGATCTGGACATGTTCAGTAAGCCTGCTGTCTTAGGAGCGTTAGCTCGGTTTGTTCTCAATGCATACGTGGTGATGGTATGTCGAGCAACTTACTTTTAAAGGCGCATGCAAACATTGCTTGTCTGGCTTGCAAACAAGAAAACATTTGTTACGGAAGTAAAAATGGTTCTGAAAAAAATAACAGAAAACTTCCGCAACAAATGTCACGTGAGAACAGGGAGACATTTAGGGAAACAACGTTTGTTACTTTGTTCGTGGAGGCCTTAACCTAGACAACCAATCAGGGAAAACGCTTTTTAACCAAAAGCGCGTTTTACGCGCTTAGCGTTGGTTTCATGTTTTCCCGTGCTTAGCGCTGGTTCTATGTTTTGACGCGCTTGGAGCTGTTTGTATATTTTTCCGCGCTTAGTCGCTGGTAAGATGTTTTCCCGCCCTTAGCTCTGGTTTTCCTTGCTTAGCGCCGTGCTTTTATATAGTGCTGGTTCGCGCTTAGCGCGGGAAAAATGCGTGTTTATGATTGGCTAATTGCGTTTTCTGTGATTCTTCAGATGTGATTAGTATGGTTTCGCTTTTCCGATAGTCATACACAGCCATTAGGAAACCCCACTTTTCTCTCGTTGATGACTTGATGGCTACAATAAAGAAGCATTTCAAAGACTCGCACTCTGTGCCATCCCTTCACCCCTGGCAGAATTTCAAACTTACAGTTGTTAATATTAGACCGATTTCGATACATTAAAATTCTAACATGAAGTCGAGGCGTAGCGGAATAAAACAAGATTTGCATTGAGGCTTAGGGATCAATAAATAATTTTGGCGTTTAAAGAGCCTGAAACCGTCTCTTTGTATTGTTGTCGTTATTGATTCTAAGTTTGTTTATTCTCTTGTATATATCAAGTCCAAAAACAAGAAAGCAGCGGCCCTCCCTTTTGTTCTTGCAGCGCCTCTTGATCCAGAAAAAGGTAGGCCCGGAAAGCAACATAGCGGCAATGTTCCAGATAAGACGGGGGGGGGGGGGGGGGGGTCTAAGGTCAAAAATCCGACTAGGTCAGCCTCCTCAACGACAGATAAATTGAAAACTTATAAGGATCTGTTGGGAACTGTGGGGATTTGACCCGTTGGAATATTTTGCATGGCACCTTGCCTCAAAAACTTAACTGGAACCCTGATAGCGACCATATTTTTTTATCCTATGTTTTTCACTCGAAAAGCTTATAAAATGTTCGTAACTGACCTAAGAAAAAGTTTTGAAAGATGCTAAATTTTCGGCACACTGTGTTGCCTTCGTTAATGTAAAATGACTAAAACAAGAATGATTTTAAATAAAGGTTCTAAGACTTTTCAAGGTCCTCAAGAGATACTTGATTTAGGGAAAGGCTGGCATTCATTTACAGCATCGGTATTTAGGGTGGAATGAAAAGATTTCCAAAAATAAGCGCTCCTGTCGGTTGTTCACGCCACACTCTGGAATCTCCACGTAAGTGGGATGTATAACATGTCCCATCGTCTGCGCCTGTTGTTTAATTGCTGATTCACTGTTGCCTCTAGTACCAGGTTTAATTTGTGCTCTGCCTTCCGGGATTTCCAATGTCTACAAAAGAGCACGATGTACATTTTCACTTCTTTTACTTTGGTTGCTTCCTTACGAAAAGTTTTCTACCAATATATGAAATGACTTCCCTCAGGAAAAAAGTAGTGCTTCTATGTTTTGTTATCAAATAACGTACGTTCTCAGGATTCAAATGAGATCCAGCCTCTAGTTTCATCATAAGCACGTTTACGTTTTGCTGTAGTTTCTTAGGAACGTCAAGTGAGTTATTCTCTTTTTGTGGGGAAAGGTCAATTCTTGCACATCTAGGTTACCATGATGGCTTTCTTATCCTTGGTCCTTTTTTTCAGGGACTTGTCTTTTAGTTGGAGTGCCTCCGATTGCTGATGATTCATGTAAAAAGTAAGTGCTTTGACCTAGCCCGACATAGTAGTTGTCCGTTTTGTCGAACCTCCTTTAAACCCTTAGCCGGCGAATTCGACAGCCGTTTCTTATCACTTTCGGCCGGTTTGTTGTCGTGAAACGCCAAATCGGCCGGGAGCTATGAGAGGGGCGGATGTCTTCGCAGGCTGTCACGATATTTTGAGTCATTTCTTCGACAACTTAAATTACCCTTAAAATTTAGGAAACCTAAAAATAATAGTTTGCTAAGGAAGAAAAACACCACAGGAATGATACTAAACCAAAAAGGAACAAGGATGGCTGAGGTTGGGGAAGATTGAAACGGATTGGAAAATGATGCTTTTGAAAAATGTAAGCTAAATTTTTCAAAGTGCACGAACGATAACGTAGCTCTTTTAAAATCCTATTTCGGAAAATAGGAAAGCGAAAGACCTTCTCGGCCAGCTTTTCGCTTATGCCAACAGTCCAATTCTGTTCGTCTTTATTTCCATTTGCTTTGCAGCTTCTTGGGAAAAGCTTTTGAAATGGCTGCTAGCAAAACAAAATCCAGAACAATTCACGACCACTTTGACCCGGCAGGTAGGTGTATTTTTTATGTACATTGTATCCGAACAATACTGGTAACCTCTTTTAATGTGAAAATCTACACACCTAGTACCTGCTACGCCTGGTAACAGTTCCGTGAAGAGAAGAGTTTTGCTATTGCGATGCTCGAGATTTGATCACCCTGGGTGCCAGAGGGTTTTTTGCGGTAGAGTCGCCAAAGCGCCGAAGCAGTGGTCCACCGGCCGGTTTTCTTACCATGAAGCGACTAGGAGTTTTCTTACTCCCCCTGGATGGGATGCTAGTCCATCACACCCTCACGTCCCAGCGTTAAATTCTCCACTACTCATTTACACGCCTTGGCGAAGATATTCTAGATATTCTTGTCCCCAAATCGGGGTTCCTTTTCCAGCTATCATTTGTTTCTTTTTTGTTTTATTTTTGCAGTGATTGAAATGAAGAGTGAGGACCGTGGAAAGTTTTTCGATGCTCTGTCGGCCCTTCTCATCCCCAAATAACGTCATTTCATTCCAATCACTATTCATCTTCCTTCACACATTTTGTATAAACCGTCATGTTCTGTGTAAATGTTTGTAGAATTAATCTTCGCTGGGTGTGGCTTCTGTTCGAGACTTTTTCCAACGATGGTCAAGGAAAAAGACCCATTTGAACTTGTACATACACATTCAAACTCAGCCTGTAGATAAGAGTAAATCCAAAAATATATATGGCGGGGAGTGAGATCCATTGAAGAGTAGTTGTCCTTGTTTTAGGAGACTTCTTGATACAATTATAGGGACTACGGGCTTTTGGTCCAACAGAATCAATATTTCTAGCCTTTCCAGTCGATCGAGAACAAGTACACCAAATTAGGGAAAACTGACTGAGGCTATTTTTACACAGGACCGGTTCCAAACGGATCCAAATGGATCTGGTCCGAAAATCGGACCGGATAGGCTTTCTGTTTATACGGGACCGTTCTGGAACCAGTCCAAACGGCTCCAAACGGATCCAAAACTGGACCTGTTATTTTGCAGGTCCAGTTTTGGATCCGTGCTGGACCGGTTCCATAAAGATTCCGTTTAAAAACCTGGATCGGTTCCATGTAAATAGGAGCCGATCCGGTTCGGTTCGGAACGGTTCCGGTCCGGTCCCGTGTAAGGGTAGCCTGAGTAATTTGTACTCCTCTGTTCCACCGGGCGGTTCTTTGGTCCAGGCTCTCAGTTTTCGGTCTGTTCATTACGCTGAATTTTTATCTTGTGTACAGTTTTCAAATATTGAATAAAGAAGCATTTCCAACTACCATGCTGTGTTACCGTTTTTCGTTTACATTCAGCGCAACTCCAGCGCGAAAACTGATAGGAAAGATAAATAATAGATGATGGCCGCACGCTGTCGACAAGAAAAACTTGGAGTGATCACTAGCCTCATAAATCACGCAACTTTCGACGCCGGTTCTCAAATCCGTCAAATCACAAGTGGCACGCTAGTTGAGGTTTCACAGGTAGCAGTGGGCGAACAGAGCGCCAGGAACATGCGTAGAACACAACTCGCGAGTTGCAGTATGTTGTAAGTAGTGTTATTGAAAACTTAGTAAACGCAACTAAATGTCAACTCAACGAACAAGTCAGGCAAGTCCGCCATGCATGTTTACGCACACGGCCCCTTCCGCCACGGGGCGGCCTCATAAAATGTCAGGGGCCCCAAACCGTAGGGGGGTCCCCACAGGTTCAATATTACAACATCTCCCCTCTAACAGTTTTCAATGAGCCGTTGTGGCTTCTTGACTTGTCGCCCAGATCTGGTTGTCATAGGTGAGTGTTCTGGATTTCCTGCCGGCTGGTCCGCTAGTTCCATTTGTCCTGGTGCTTGTTTCTCAGTTGTACATAATGATGGACTCATGGGAGCATCAGCAGATGGAGACCTTCTAGGAGAATCATGCGGCTGTCGACTCATCACATGCAGCTGTGGACTCATTGGATGATCATTTGGGACTGAAATTATCTGCCTTCTGTTTCTTCTATAGATACGCCCTTGTTCATCTTGCAGTAGGTATGATCGCGGTAATACTTCAGCTTTCCGCCATTCTCTATCCCTATTTGGGCGAATCCGCACTTTGTCTCCAGCTTCCAGTGGGGGCAAATCTCTACTTTGCTTGTCATAGTTCTTCTTAGAAACAAACTGTCTTAGCTTGAGTGCTTTCACAACACGATCAGGTTCCACTGCCTGTGGTAGAAGGAGACGTCGATGAGTTGGTATCATTGTGCGTGTGCGTCGACTCATCAGCAGTTGTACAGGTGACACGCCAATATCTTCAAATGGTGTATTGCGGTACTTCAACAGCCCTTCAAACGGGTCTTTGTGGTCTGCTGCGGCCTTCTTTAAAATGCGCTTGGCAGTCTGTACAGCTCTTTCTGCTGCACCATTTGACTGGGGGTATTCTGGAGAGCTTGTTGTGTGACGAAAACCCCACTCTTCAGAAAACTGCTTAAATTCATGAGTGCTGTTAAATAGATTTCTGGTATTGCTGTATTGTGACCCATTGTCACTAACAACTTCG
Organism: Blastomussa wellsi; assembly: GCA_947652115.1. Taxonomy (NCBI): domain Eukaryota; kingdom Metazoa; phylum Cnidaria; class Anthozoa; order Scleractinia; family Plerogyridae; genus Blastomussa; species Blastomussa wellsi. Next base: position 5,506,209 of record OX393569.1, read on the forward strand.
TCGGGGATTCCAAACCTTGCAAATATTTTCTTCAAGTTGTTGATGACACAACTGGCAGTGTTCTGGCTAAGCAATTCTATTTCAAAGTACTTTGAATAGAAATCAGTCACTAATAGGTATGTTTGGCCCGCATATTCAAACAAGTCAGTTCCCACCACTTGCCACGGCAGTCCTGGAATTTCATGTGGATGCAAGGACTCTCTCTGCTGCCGGTTTCGGAAGGCATTACAAATTGAACAGGAGCTGACTCTGTCTTTAATCTGGGCTGTCATTGAAGGCCAAAAGACATAATCTCTGGCAAAGCTAAGGCTCTTGCTTTCCCCCAAATGTGCTCCATGGATCTCATCTAGCACCTCTGCCCTCAGTGGTCTTGGGACAACTATTCGATCTGATTTAAAGAGAAGCCCATCCTCGACACTCAACTCTTCCTTAAAGCTCCAATACTCTCTGGCAAGCTGATCAACCTGTTCTTTTTCAGATGGCCACCCTTTTAGGACATACTCCATCACCACTCTTGAAGTCTCGTCAGTGCTTGAAGTCTCCTTAAATCTCTTCAGTGTGTTGCTTTCAAATCCAAGCTCCTCCACCAGATTGATACCAATCACATCTTCCGGCTCTGTGGTTGGCTCACTGTCACTAAGTGGAGCCCTGCTCAGACAGTCAGATATGACCTGTTGCTTTCCAGGTACATACCGTACATCAAGATCATACTTAGTCAGTTTCAATAGCATCCTTTGCAATCTGGGAGGGGCATCATTTAAAGGCTTTCGGAAGATTGACTCCAGCGGTTTGTGATCTGTTTCTACTATCACTCTGCGCCCATACACGTACGTGTGAAACTTTTGTGTCCCCCAGACAATTGCCAGCATCTCTCTCTCAATGTTTGCATAATTCCTCTCGCAGCTCGTTAGTGTCTTTGATCCAAAGGCAACTGGTTTGCTCTCCTGCAGAATCACTGCACCAAGCCCCTTGCTACTTGCGTCTACATTTAGCACTGTTTCCTTGGTGTTGTCAAAGTAAGTGAGTGCAGGTGCGCTTGTGATGACAGACTTCAGTTTGTCAAAGGCCTCTTGTTGTGGTTTCTCCCAAACAAATGCTGCATCTTTCTGGGTAAGCTGTGAAATGGGTTCTTGTATGTCAGCCTTGTGTTCAATAAACTTGTCAAGATAATTGACAGTTCCTAGGATGCGAAGGACACCTTCTTTGTCTACTGGGGGTGGCATTTCATTAATGGCTCTGATTTTCTCAGGATCCGGTTTCAAACCTTCGGATGAGAACAGGTGCCCAACATAGCTCACTTCTGGAACTCTGAGTTTCACTTTCTTGGGGTTAAACTTCAATCCAACTTCTCTGCTCTTGTCCAGCACTCTTTTCAACTTCTCATCAACTTCAATTTGGTCTTTACCATGAACCAGGAAATCATCTACTATAATTTCAACTGGAACCCCTTCAAAGAGCTTGTCCATCTCCCTCTGGTAGAGTTCCGGGGCTGGTGAGATACCAAAAGGGAGTCTTGTAAATCGATAGCGCCCCCAAGGGGTGTTGAAAGTTAACAGCTTGGAACTCTCTTCGTCTACAGGAAGCTGCCAGTATCCACTGCATGCATCAAGTGAAGTAAAACTCTTTGCGCCTGAGAGTCGGTTTGCAACTTCTTCTACAGTAAGCATAGGATAGTGGGGTCGTTTCAATGCTTTGTTCAGATCTCTTGGGTCAATACAAATGCGAACATCATCCTTCGACGGTGGAGTGTCCTTTCTTTTGCCGTTCACTTTCCTTTTGTCGATAACTAGCATTGACGAGACCCAAGGTGTAGGCTCATCCTCTTTCACAATAATTCCATCTTCCTCCATCTCCTTCATTTTTTTTCGTGCAGGCTCTAACATAGCAACTGGAATTTTCCTGGGAGGGTGTACAACTGGTGGCACTGAAGTATCAACTTCCAGATGTACTTTGTTTGGAAGTTTACCAGGCTTATCACTGAAACAATCTTGGTACTCACATAAAACTGAATCGTTCTGGAAAATGCTCTGGTCTCCAGATGCTCTCTGTGTTCCTGGTGTGGCTTGACTGGCCTTCGGGGTATCAATCAGTTGGAGATTCATAAACTTAAGGATTTCTAAATCCAAGCAGGCATCACAACCCATTAAGGGTGTAAAGTTTCCATCGACAACAAGATACAGCAAATCCATTCGACGATTCTTGTATTGAGTTGGAAGGCGTACACAGCCCTTAGGGTGAATAGGCTTAGTTGCAAGCCACCCTTTCAAAGGTTGCTGAATCTGTTGGAGGGGTTTTTTGGTAAGTTTCTCATACAGATGATAAGGAATGACTGTAGCCTCTGCACCTGTATCTGCTTTGATTTCAACTTCTTGCCCTGCAATCTGAATAGTGACCATGCTCTTTCTGGATTTCCTGGCATCTGAAACACTTCCAAGTTCAATCGATCGAAAATAAGTGTGAACTTCCTGGTCTGAGCTCTGAGGGTCTTCGTTAGGTGGACTTCCTTTTTGGACTACATCAACTTGGGAGCCCCATTTTGCATTTGCTGAGCACATCTGGGCAAAATGACCTTCTTTCTTACACTTAAGACATTGTTTTCCAAATGCTGGGCAACGGGATGGACGAGTAAATGGGTGCTTGTAACCACAAAACTTACAGGAACGAGGGGTTTTCTTGTCCTGTCCCTTTGACTTATCAACAGGCTGAATTCCTATTGAACGGTCTGTTCCAGCACCTGCTGGTGTGCTAAACTTGTACTTTTGCAATTCTGCTGCCTCAAAGGTTCGGCAGTAATCATGAGCTTTCTGAAGGGTCAGGTCAGGTTTCTTTAGCAGTTCTCCTCTCAGCTCATCTGATAGTACACCTCCCACAATTCGATCCCTTACTAGTGAATCTCGCAGATCGCCAAAATCACACGTTAAAGACAAACGTTTCAGTTCGCTGACAAAATTATCAATCCTCTCCCCCTCTTTCTGGTTACGCTGATTAAACACTAACCTCTCATAGATCACATTCCTTGCTCCCTCGCAGAGCTCCTTAAATTTCTTGCACACATCTGCATAGCGTTCCTTACTTTCTCCCTCGTTGTAAACAAAATGACTGTATTCCTCAATTGCTTCGGGTCCAGCACAGTGAAGTAACAAGTTTACTTTCAATTTATCCACTTTGTCATCCTTGCCTTTCGCCACAAGATAAATTTCGAACTGCATTAAAAACTTTCTCCAGTTGTCGGCTGCATTAGCATCGAGTACTAAGGGACCAGGAGCTCTCGAATCTCGCTCAGCCATCGCGGTTTGTCACTCAGCCAAGTTTTCTTTTCGATAAACTCCTTGCTTCAGTATTAAGGTTCAAACTTCTGACACCATGTTGTAAGTAGTGTTATTGAAAACTTAGTAAACGCAACTAAATGTCAACTCAACGAACAAGTCAGGCAAGTCCGCCATGCATGTTTACGCACACGGCCCCTTCCGCCACGGGGCGGCCTCATAAAATGTCAGGGGCCCCAAACCGTAGGGGGGTCCCCACAGGTTCAATATTACAACACAGTACTTGTTTTCAGATCTCGTGCTTTTAACACAGAACAGGCTTTTTCTTTTCCATGTTCAAATTGTTTTATTGATATCTATTACATATAGTTGATGTACAGTGTGGCACATTCCCGTTTAGCTCAGTTTGGGCAAATACGAGAATGCTTTCCCCTGGGGCCGCTTCTCCTCCTCTCCGCGATCTCCCGCTCGTCTAAATCTCGTTGTTGAGGTAATATTTCCATATCAACCCTTCTTTTGTTTTAATTTTTGTTCGAATGTCTCCGTAATCCATAGTTCCCGGGAAAGTAAAATTGTCAGTTTCAATGATGCTCCTTGGCTAGACAGATATTTTATCACTTTTTCCGGCTCAAGCATCCCCAAAGATTTGTTTTTCTCCACAATATTGTTTTCAGACACTGTTGCTTAGGCCACGCGAGGTTTTGCCGAAAGAATGTTATTAGATATTCAACTGAAACATTTTAAATAAAAGGTTTCTGTTTGATCAACAAGTTTCCTTCTGGCCATTAAAATACACCTCACAGACGTGTCATATATCTTTTCTTACAAGAGTTTGATAGACAAGTACCACGCTTTTTGTTTTCCTTTGTTCTGACGTATCGTAATTGATATTCATTGATAAGAGCTTGGCTACCAATATTTCTCTGAGATATTCCTACCTGAGAAGTTTTTAATAATGTGATATCGATGTTCTAGAATATTTCATGCATCGTTAGAGGAACCAAGGGTTTCAATCGCCAAGTAAACAATCGTGTGAGGATCAAAACACAAGCGTGCGAAAAATCAATTTATTACGCAAGAAACGAAGGACAATCAACCAATCAGAAGGCGTCAAATTTGGCAGCGTTTTGTACAACTACGTTGGGCTTTTGTTTGGATGTGCATCACAAAACTCTTTGATTGGTTTTGCGGGAGTTTTGGCTTTGCAAGGGGGGTTTTCTTCATCCAGGTGATTTAGGAAAAGTCATCAATTCAAGCTGTGTGCGGTTGAGATGTAAATGCAGACAGACAAGTCGAGCCGTTGGTCGCTGGAACCTGTCTTGTTTTCATTGACCAAAGCTCGGTACGAAGTTGACCTTTGATGAGCTCGTTTCGACTGAAAAGGTCTGGAGGAGTACGACAGAGAAGGCAGAACAGCTGTTCCCATAGATAAATCTTCTGTGAAGTTGTGAAAATGGAAGTGAAGGTATGTTTTCGTTCTTTACTGTTCGGAATGTTGTCGGGCAACCGGCGCATTCAGTTTTGCATGTGTTCGCGCGATCTTGTTGTTTTCAGTGTCTTGCAAATTGCCCGAAAAGTATCGCTAGTGAATATTGTGGACGACGACTTTGACTGAATTTCAGTGATAGTGTTTCATTGCCTTCAAGGTATCCTAGTGTTTCAGTACTTAATCTTCAAGGGCTTCAGAAAGCAGAACAGAGTAATTGCTTGTGTGTATTGACTACACTAATTTCTCTGATAACTAATGCACTGCGCTGTAGGCTTTTGGCAAAAATTCCTGCGAAGTGGAAGAACCTTGGCCGGTTTTGATCAAATCAAAGCGAATTTTTTTAATTATAAAATAGGTATTTTTCATATATTCTCAAACGTTCATTACAACGCGCTTAATTTCTGTAAGGCAAACTTGCGTAACGATCTGTTGAAAGATGCTAAAAGGATACCATGTCAAAACGATAAATTATTTTTCAGGCCTGTTTTACGTATTTCACCCTACAAAAGCACTGAAACCCGTAGAAATAACAAAGTTAATCCTATTTCTGCATTGCCCGGGCAGCTTTGGCAACCGCATGTTTTTTTTGACGATCTGAGGTTCGTTGTATATAATTTCAGGCACAGATAAAAATTATACCAGCTGTTCTTTATCAAAACACCGGTAACTTGTGTTGTTTGCCAATATTCTAATATTTTTGACCATTTGAAAGTTACGATATTTTCTTTCAGCTTTGATACCTTTTATGATATATCAATATTATGGGTACGTACCGTCCACACTAGGCGAAAAAAATCTGTCATCAGTTCCGGCTTACATTGAAGTGCGGACGGCAATTTTTTTCCTACTAAATTTTGTCAAGCCATACAAAACTTCAAAGGCTCCTTAGTCCTGCTCGGAGACAGGACAAATTTTTGCAAGCGCCAAAACTCAATTCAAAAGATTTAATCTCACTTTTCAAAGAGTTATTAAATCTGTCTTCGATTTCAAGGTATAATTTGGCATACTGTGGTTATGGACTTGTGTACACGATTTTGGTAGAGACAAATTTTGTCGAGTTTTTTTGGTAGCGCTAAAAAACCTTTGAACTGAATTGTTCCATCCAAAACATTCAACTTTATTTAAGTACACAGATACATAACAATATCCAACAGTTTGATCAATGTTTTGATTATTTACCCAATTCCCATCTTCCATTATCTATTTTTTGGTTCAAATTATTGGCCAATTTAACTATTTTGTGATTTTCACATTCAAATATTTACCATGTTTTGGCAATTAGTAATAACCTGAGTTCAGACTTCCTTCCTGCACTAAATCTAAGACATAAAAGAATTCAGGAAGGAAGCAGAGTGACCATTCTCCACACAAGCTACTTTTCATAGAACAATATGTTACAAAACCTCTCATCTAAGTAATAACACATTCTTGCAATCTCTTGTCTGAATGTCCCTTTTGTTTTGTAGCCTGCAGAGCAGGCATTATTTTGGCATCAATCTCGCCAGCACCAAGAATGCAGACTTCTGCATTCTTGGTGTTGGCCAGGACCAACCCTGGAAGTCCACATTTCCCGGACTTTCGACCAATCTGCACAGACTCAAAATTTTTTCGCTTAATCTGATTGGCTGAGAATCAGAACAATGCACTACGAACATGTTCCAAAAATCGGTCCTGGCCATAGTCTGTGTTGTTGGTGTTGACCAAAAGAAAATGGGGCACTGGGGACAAGATTTGATCCAACATGTGTTCTGCTATTATGTCGCCATCTTGGATGTTTAGCGCAAAAAGGGTTGGGATGAGACAAGGGAAATTACACATATATTCCACTTTCACCTCCCCACTTTGTCATTTTTTTCCAGAATCTTTTAATAAGGCCGCATTTTCTCATGGTCAACCAATCTGCTTTCTCATTCTTGTTTTACCATTTTCAGGCTGTTATGTTTTCCAGGCAGAATTTTCTTAGATAATTGCATGTATTGTACAGTAATGGATACAAAAGTGATCTACTGATTGATCACAGCTCGAATGTGACTTTAAAATGATACACTCCTCTTAGAGCAAAATTGTTATTGGTTTTGCCATAAAATAAGTTAACTTCTGAAACTCACCAAGGCACTTTATTTTATTCAAATATGGTCCCAAATTATGCTTATCGTTTTAGCTCAAGTGTTTATGTATATTAAACTTGTCTCCACATGCTTTGTATAATGCTTGGAAAAATTAGCCTGCAGACTGAGACAATTTAACTGTGGTGATCAATTCTGTAATTCTCATAACATGCAGGTAGTTGATATTTCATCCCTGGTAATTATGCAAGGAGCAATTAGAATGCTGATTGCACATGGAGCCTGACAGAATAAAAACATAATGGGCGATACGCTTCTTGTACGAAAGTATACTTCACAAAGTTTATTTTTTTTGTTGGAAAACAAAAAACAAACTTACACTGTAGCCTTTGTTATCTTATCGTATTTTGGTTTAGTAAAAGTTTTTATTTTTTTTTCTTTATCAGGAAATGATTTACTGATTTTGTAGCAGGAAGGAAATGGATTTTAATATTAAAGCGCTTTAGATTAGATTTAAGTTTATTAATCAGTTTTGACTTTTAGCCATTTGAAAATTGCTCATTAATGAGACATTTATTTACTTAGGGTTAATATGGCACCAGTTTAATAGCATGAGTTTAATTTAAGAACTATTACTAAAAATTACCTTTTTCAAAGAAAAGCAGACTGTTATTGCAATCTACACACATCTTTCCAATTTTTCAAAGTACTTTTTAATATCGTGAAAGTCATTATTTTTTTAGACTGATTGAAATGCAACCTTCTGAACATAGATTTCATTAGATTATTTTGTATTTAAATCAGTTTTTAAATAGCCAGTGAGAAGAAGATTGATATTGATGAAAATTTCACAAGGAGTTATTTACTTATGCCTTATTAAGAGCTGTCACAAAAATTCAATGACGTCAGTTATTAAAAAGTGAAAGAAAATGTTGGCATGATTTACAATAAAATTATTGTATTTTGTAGTTACTTTTACAGTCTTTCCTGTAAAATTTCTGGAATGTTTATTGTGTAGTGACCAATTGGAGCAAAGTTCAGGACGCGCGAACAAACCTCAAAACCACAAACTGATGACCGTTGATGTTTGCGGTTTAGTTTTCTCACGCCTGATTGGCTTTTTCTTTGCAACACAATAACATTCCGTAAACATTTCTGGTGTTTATGGTTTTATGGGAAAGACTGTAATGGTTGCGAAAAGAAGACAAAATTCTGAGAACTAAGAAATTACTGCCAGTAGCTATGACTCAATGCCGCTTGCTTCTAATGTTAGGTTATAAATTGTGTCAACTTGATGTTTTGTGGCAGGCTACATAACTCTTCAATTCTGACTCCTGACATTGTATAAATGTAAGTTGTGTTCTTGAAATCACTTGTGTAACCACAAGCTAGTGTCTTTGATTCAAGTTACATCCTGTTGTGTTTCAATAGTTACTTGTAGTCCTTATACTGCTTCATAATGGAGTGTTGAAGTTATGCATTTGACTTAGTAAATATCACTTTCTATACTGGTTATGGATTTAAATTGCTTTGCTTTCACACAGATGTGTGAAAAAACATGTTTTGCATGACACAAGCATTCTTTAATATGGGGTTGTGATTAATCAAAAATAATGCAAATTCAACTTTGGAAAATGATATTGCTTGCTACTTAGGCAGTAGTTTCATTTTCATGAACTCTTTTCTCTTAATTAAAAGCCATTAACTACAGGTCTTTCACTATTATTGAATGCTTTTGGCTGTTTTACCTTTTCTTCTGTGTTATGTGAGCAGTGTGCTGTTGTTCCATTGTAATTATTAATTATCTCAACAAGTTTGCAATTTCCTGAATACGATGACATGTTGGTTAATTTTCAACAAGTGAGCTGACACTTAAAAGTGCACTTCACCAGGCCACCTGTAGTTTACAGACCTCATTTGAGGGAAATATGGTTTTTATATGCATAACTGCTGTAAACAGTAAGGTAAGAGTAAACCCTAGGGTGAATATTCTATTGAGTGTAAATGGACCTGAACTAATTGTTAGTGTGGGTTGTGATTGCATGTGGTTTAATAAGTTGTCAAGCCAAGCTGCAGTGATTGTGGTTTTGAAAGCATTTTGTGCTTTAAAACAACTTTCACTTCCCTTCTCTGACAGTAAAATGACTTTGAAGTCTTCATACCTGCTGTTTTATCCTAAGCAACCTTACTTTTGCCAAGCTGGATGGAAAGGGGGGATTAGGCACAGCCTTGTAAGTTGTTGTGTGATTTTATAATCGTTTGTTTTGTTATCAGTGAGTCAGTTTCAAAGGATAACAGTAACTACGTGATTCATAAGGAAATTGCGTCAAGTTTCTTATGTTAATTTCTCCAGGGACAATTTTCAACACATTCACTGATGAAATTTTTTAACCAGTTTTGTATTTCTAATCAGTAATTTTGTGCTTGTAAGTTGTTCATAACAAATGATTTTGTTTTCAATTGATGTCTTTCCAAAGCCAGTTAAGCCTAACAAAATTGATAATTCAGGTCCAACAGACAACATATTTACAATGTATTATTGAATGCATATGGTCTTTCTGTAGTATTTGATTCAATTTTAGGGTGTTATAGTTGAAAATTGTCAACAGTTTCAGTACAGAAGTCTCTAGAAAAATCTTTATTTGTAACAGGAAATTTTTTCAAATAGTTTGACAACTAAGCTTGATCATCAGACATCATTTTGTTTAGTCACTAGTTCTGCATATAAGTTTACTTTTTGGTCCAAATTATAAGATTCAAATAGTTAAATTCTGTATTTTGCTCTAGTTGTAAAAGTTAATTGTTTCAATACCAATGCACCTCTAATTTAGATTGTCACTGTCAGCTGTTGATATGCAGTGAAACTGACATTATGTTTCCTTGGATATTAACATCTGACAGTGGCACTAAATTTCATTTTTATGTTTTAAGTAGTTAACTGAATTTGTTGCAGGAACATGTTATTTCTTGTACTTAATTAATTTTGATTGAGGTTAACATGTCTTTAGCCTGAAATTTTAATCCATCATTGACCTTCACAAACAGGTCACAGTTTGTGTGATAATAGCAAATGGTAATGGGGGATCAGTCTCTCTCATGGGCACACAAAAGTCAATCATTTCACAAGACTTCATACTTTCATAAGAACAAATCTACAGCTGCTGTAGATTTTAATTCTTTTGTTAGTTTCAAATCAAAACGATATTGCATAAACCTGTTTCATGATGCCTTTTACAGCCCCACAGGTTTGTGGCACACAGAATAACAGACAAACGTTTTATTTCAAAAATATCATTTAATCAGACTTATCTGTATACATGCCAAGAATGGATTACGCAAATTAATCAAGTTTCAATTTTCTGTTCAGCTGGATCCAGACTTGGTCCAAGTTCATTTCTCTTGGACATTTTAGAAATTGGGATTGCACCAGCTGTATTTTTTCTTAAAACAATCCCTTTAATAGCAAGAAGGAATTAAGAGTCAAGTTTCTAAAAATATTATTAATGGTTCTATAATGTGAATCAAAATATTTCTTCTACCATGCCATCAGTTTCCTAACTGACCCCAAGAGTTAGGAAATGGACATATGACCATAAATTAAATAAAGGAAAATAGTTGTTTCTGCAGGCAGGAATGACCAGTCACATCATTCTTGTTTCATAGAGGTAGAGGTCATTGTGGGTCATTGTTTTCCTTATTGAACATTTCGTATTTGTAGAGTATTAACCTATTAATCTGTGCTTGGGAAACAGTGACTAATTTGTCTGCCTTAAAAAATAATTAAAATTAATCAATATACAGTCGATTTGTGTTTGATTTGTTGCAGTAATAGCTTGCACAGGTTACAGCTGCCTTGTGTAACTTTTTTCGTTTAATAAATGTGAAATTGTGCGTATATTTGTCACTTTCAATAAATTAATATAGAATGTCATGAAAGAAAAAACCTCCATGTGTGTTCATTCCTTTTCAGTATGCCATAGAGGAGGGGGTTTGACAAGGAATGGTTATTTTGGTCGCTGAGTTATGTCTTTTCTTCTTTGTTGTAGAGTGATGATGGTGACGAGGAGATGAAGGGTGACATTGACTCCGTGCGTGGTTTATTGGACAGGCTGAAGGACGAAAAGGAGAGAGAACTTCTTAAAGAGGTGAAGTGTTCACGATCATGAGAAACATGTTTGCATGGGTTGGTTAAGTTGTCCACAGGCAGTACTCCTTAGCATGGTTACGTTGGAGCAATGTACCATATTTTCACGATTACACACCGGACCGCGCATAAGCGCTGGTTTAACGTAAATGCCAGACCTGTCATGTTAAGTCTGTAAGTAAACGCCCTGGCATTTAATCAAGTCCCCAACGTTTATTTGAATTTGGCATTACATATTAACTGATTCTTGTTCACAAGTAGGTATTTAATCATTTAGTTTCACAGGCGAACACTATTCATCAGTTTTTCACCTGCACATCCAGCAAGTAATCGACCAAGTTGGTGGCATTTCAGCTTTGTTTTGGTGAACGATTTCATTAAATTTTGCCTTAAATTCTTTAATTTTATGTAAAATCAGGCTTCAGGCATTGGTGGGGCATTTGATGCTAAACTGAAATTTTCTGTTCAAATACCACACACCCCAGGGTATTTGTGGATGGTCAAAAGAGTCGCAACATTTCTATAAGATGTTGTTAGAAATCCGCTCCCTAAATCTCCAACCTATGCCCCCCTTTTTCTCCCACCTTGTAGTTTAACATTGACAAGGTGCATAAGGTACATGTAGATTTACCTGTAACACTGCATTCTTGTGGATTGCCTTCATTTGCTTGTTAATAATTATTGTGACTGGCAATATTGTTATTGACTCCTTTAGACTGGTTCAACTTCTGCTCTAGAAGCTGGAATTAGTAGTTCAGGTATATTATGCTATATGTCTGAATCTATATTTCTTAGAAACAAAGCGAATAGGCCATTTCTGAGTTCTCTTTTGCCTCAGTGTCAGAACGAGTCTAAGTATGAAAACATTGCATCTTCATTCTCTTGCAAAACGAGCTCATTTCACACTTAGACTCGTTTTCAAACAGAGGTAAAAGGGAACTCGGAAATGGCCTATTACAATGCGAGCTAATTGAAACGTTACTTATTTAAATAAACACAATACATAAATGGCATCTAGTTTGTAGTTTAGCAAAACAAGTTACAAAATGATAGTGATGATCATAATTCAGGGCTCGAAAAAAACCCTGTCCGTTCATCCGGGACAAATAGATTTTCCGTTCGGGCAAGTAACTTTCTCACCTTCCTTGCCCGATGGGCAAGGACCCAGGCAAGCCGTTCGCTGACTAAATTTTTGATAATGATTTTGAGAAGAAAAGGTAAGCTTTAGGTTGAAGGGTAATCAAGTGTTTAGATGAAGCTTGGCAAAAATTACAATTTATAGTGTTGTTTTGTTGATTGCATGACGCGTGCTCACGGCTCAGAAGTGGTTGCCCAGCACATGATCAAATTCTGCCCCGATCAAATTTCTTTCCATTTCTTTTTCAGTATCTCTGTACAAAACTTAACTCAAAAAATCCAAAAAAACATTAGGGTGCCATAAGACGTATGAAAGCAGTCAGTCCAAAAAGTTCAGTGACATTGTATTGGGAAAGCTGATAATTGTTATAGAGTATCTGACAATTTAGCGTACACACTACTTCAATGTGATTATAACAGTTTCCGTACATGTTAATTATTACAAACCGTATGACTTCACAAAAAGAGGAATGAAGAAGTTAAAAATTGTGGAAGTATTACTATATAATGGCGTAAACATTAAAGTGATCAGCACTAAGGGGACTACAGTCAAGATGGGTTTATTATATTAAAACATGCCTGTAGTTTGACTTCCATTCTTTGGTTCATGAATTATTAATCAGTTTGAAAACTTGGGCAAGCAGGGAAGTGCCCCAGGCAAGCAAAATTTGAGGGTTACTTGCCCAATGGGCAAGGTGTAATTTAATTGTAAGGTATTTTCGGTTTTAGCAATAATTTATCTTTCTAACTCTGTTACTTCACACCTCTTCACAGTTCTGTTCAGTAAGATTGCACATTTCGTGAAACCAAATTTCATTCCAATATACACTCACTAATAGGTAATTGTGAAGAAGAGCTCCCCGAAAAACCTGTCAGCCAACTGTCGGTCGACTGTTGGCCGACAGATTACCGACAGGTTACCAACAGGCAACCGACAGCTAACCGACAGCTACCGACAGGCTACTAACAGTTTCCCAAAGAAGAAAATTTGTTGTGAAAACACATAGTCAACATGACCCAGAAACGGTAATCCTGATAAACATCGCCTACTTACTGATCGTAGTCTATCCAGTATTCACAGTCAGTATGAGAAGGTCTTTCAGGTTCTTCGCGATAACCACTGCAGCATGGCCAATGCGTTTCGTCTCACTGGATGTCCAAGGAGCACCATCCGGGACTTCGTGGTGATTGCCGGGGTAAAGATCGTTGACCATCGAGAGCATGATTGTGTTATCCGTGATAATGTTGGCTCTGTGAAAGAGCTGGAAGCCATCTGCAGAACAAGACTTCGGTGCTACTTTCCAGTCATGGCAACCCTGCGGCGTGAGGGGAAGCTGTTACCTCTGAAATTCAACGAACGGTTCTATGAGTGATGCTGTTTCTCCCTTAACCAAAAAACGGCTCCTTTAGGAGCCACCAAGTTTACAAAAGTCAATGACCAACATTAAAAAATGATTCCACTCAATCTATGACAAAACAAAATAAAAACATGACTTTAAGAAATACGTAAAAAAAAATATGTGTACGACTTGACCACCAGAATAATTCGAGAGGGATTGGGACTGGTTTTTCGGGGAGCTCTTCTTCACAATTACCCACTAAAATGAGGTTCTATTTCTTGAAAGATTGTTGTAACAAATGCTTAATTACTTAATTGCTAGTCTTTCACTTTTAATTAGTTCCAGACGTGAAGCAGGATGCCCTGATTGGTGAACTTCAAAAGAAATCGACATCCCTGGTGATGAATTTGAAGTCAGTTGTCAAAACAAAGGACTCCCCGACAAAGACAAGTGCTTCTAGCCAAAGAGGTTCTACTCTGCAGAGTGATGGAGGAGACACTTCCAAAGTATCACAAAAGAGAAAACAGGATTCATTCCTGGTGGAAGTGCAGGAGAGGGCAGAGGTGATGTATTTGGATTTCATTTCATCTCTTGGTTTTCTTTATAATTATAGTATTGCTAAGAATTTCCAGTATTAAAATTCTAATTTGGCACCAAGGAACTTTAAAATAAAGTGTATATTAATGGAAAAGAGTTCAATACAACACTACAGCGGCCGGCCATGAGAAACTAGAGCGTGGGGTCCACGTGATATCAGAAACCGCTGACCGCAACGGTAACAAATTCACTACAAACTTGATACAAAATACAGTAAAGTTGAAATGTTCAGTTCTCATTCTTAAGTCTCTTTGACAGTGTTCACACTTTGCACCCATGCACTGTTACCTGTGCACTAGAAAAAAATAGCGCCGTATTCACAAACTGGAAATGAATGTACCAATACTGTCCAGTGCCCGAGACCTTGAACTCAAATTCTGTGGTGGGAACTTGAAAAAGAAGTGTGTTGTTCACTTCAGTGCCCAGCAAGAATCGTACTCGGGCACCAAGTGTGAACACACTGCATTAGTGGATCTTTTATACCCTTCATAAGTTAAAAGTATCCGCTTGGAAAATGTGAAACGTTAACCTTGTTTGCCAGTCGTGTACAGTTGGAAAAATTTATCATTATTACATGGTTCTAAATGAATCCTTCACTAATTGACAAAGCGTGTGTTCATAGGTGATAAGTAAAAGTGCACGGAAAGCCCCTGAAACGATGGTGTCATCAATGGGACAAAATATTGAGGAAGATCCTGATACGGTAAGACTAGTTAATGTATAACTCTACTAGAGGGGGGGGGGAATAGTATGGAGTGTGAATAATTTATTCTGGGATAGGAATACTGGTCTATAGCTGCCAGGGTAAAAATCATGTGCAAGCAATGTTTTAATTTGAATTGAAGTGAATAATTGATTCTGGGATTGGAATACTGGTCTATAGCTGCCAGGGTAAAAATCATGTGTAAGCAATGTTTTAATTTCATGTTCTCCATGTGAGGATGGTGATGATGAACGATGATGATGATGATGACGATGATGATTATTATGACAATGATGATGATGGTGTTGACCATGTTGACAATGGTGATGGTGGTAATGACGATGATGATGATGATGGTGGTTTTGATGATGATGATTAATGATCAGAAGAAAATCTAAAAATAAATCAGGCTAGGAAATGATTTATCCATAAAGAACAATTGTTTAACTCTTGGGTGAGCTGGCTTTGAAGAGGTTTGCTGCTGGTGCCTTAGACATCACCAATACTGCTGAAGTCTACCTATCAATCGCTTATCTCACATTTTCATGAGTCATAGCAATAAACTAGACAGGCACAAAGCAAGAATATCTGTAAGCTATTTTATAAATTATGCACAGCAAGTTTGCCTTTCATGTGGATAATCTCACTCTTTCAGTATTGTCCACTTGCAGGAGGAGTTTCTCAGGAAGATTCGGGCAGCACCCACCACGTCAACTGATTTGCATGTAAGTAAATAACACCTTTTTTTATTTGATGTTATAATTTTCGAGATGTTGATAGACTTATCCTGGTGCTTTCTTCTTGCAGATGGAGGAGAGTGGGACAAGAGTTCAGAGAAGTAAATCTGCTTCAGAGGTTGATTTCTCAGTTGTAGTACCGGTAGGGCTTCACTTGGCTTGTCACGCACTATTCTCTAACTTGTCACACAATCTTCATTGTTTTGAATCATTCCACATTCTTTTCTTTTAGTACATTTCAAAAACTCATTAATAATTCATAAAGGAAATACAAAAGAAATTAATGTTTAATGAGTGTCTTTATATCTGATAAAGACACGGCTAAATTTTAGAGACAATTTTCTCCACAATATTAATAATAAACCCGATGATTATTCTACAAATGAATAGATCTATCACAAACGTTTTTGGAGCTGTTCCAAAAACACTCGCAGCAGTGTTTTATCAGGTTTAAAACACTCGGCTCTGCTTTGTGTTTTAAACATGATAAAACACTGCTGCAAGTTTTTTACACATTACACAAAAAGCTATAATTTTGTTGCAGCATTCGTCGACACTGAACCTTGAACTTCAAAAATCTAAAATCACGCTTGGAAGGTCAGGCTCATTAAAAGGACGAAGGAAACCGACAGCAGCAGTCAGACGAAAGAGTCTGAAGTCAAGCTTAAATGATGAATGGGACGAGTCATTTGTCATCAGCGAAGGAGAGGAGTCGTAAGTATTATAATTTAAATTTGTATAGAAATGAGAAAGATAAAATCTCTTGTCAATGATTATCTCCTTCAAGGCTGTTGTTGGGGATGTCATGGAACATGGGTGGCATTGCATGACATTCAAAACGTGGCTGCGAAGGAGATTATTGTCCCCAATCCATTACCGCCTGACACTGGTTGGAGGCAATGAGCATAGGGCGACTTACTCCAAGCTAGCGTACTTTGATCTGCGAGAGTCAGCCATGTCAACGTGTTCATTGAAGAGATATAGGAAAGATCATGTTTAGCTGAATGATTATTTCGAAACTTACCAAGCTATGGCTGCCGATATGTAGCAATATTTAATCCCTGATTATTTTTATTTAAATTTAAACTCTCCAACCTAAATGTATTTAAATTTAAACCACTATTTATTTAAATTTAAACATTTCAGCCAAAATAAATTTGTAATTTAAACTGAGTTTCATTTAAACTTTGTTATCAAATTCATTTAAACTTCGAGTGAATTTTTATTTAAATTTAAACTGTAAATTGATTTAAACTTCGACAATGTTTTATTTAAACTTTTTTTTTCATTTAATCTTCCTGGGGCGAGCTCGGCCATAGTTAGCCTCGCTTTCGATATTGACTTGGAGCGGCCATTTTGTTTTATCGAGGTTTGAAAGTGCGTTACATGCTACATGCTAACAGCAGATTTTCCACCGATTTCCCACTTTATTTCGTGAAATGGCTGACGAGGTGGAAACATTTTTAAAGTATGTTCTAGAGAAAACCGAGGAGATTGTGCTTCAGCAAGAACAACGAGGTGATCGTGAGAACTTTCTCAGTGAACTCCTGACACATTTGGATTTACTTGGTAACACAGTGCAATTATTGCATGATGTAAGCAATATTTCTTCTTTGGACCACGAAGATTCGAAGAAATGGACTGATTTAGAGAATGTTTTTGCTGAAGTTGAGAAGGAGTTCTTTAGTCTTTACAATTTTCATCGGCATCGCGAACCCACAACTCCTTGCGAGCTACCATTGTCAACTGTGGACACGAAACGTCCTGGAAGGCCAGCCTACTATATTCCAAAGGACGTTTTGATAGAGCTACGCGGGCTAAACTTCTCGTGGTGCAAGATCTCACAAATGTTTGGAGTGTCGAGATGGACTGTGACACGTCGCGTACAAGAGTATGGTCTGTCGGCATTGCAGCAGTTTTCCAACATTTCAGATGATACAATTGACAATATAATCAGGGATTATATGTCACGTCATGGTTCCACCACTGGTGAGCCTTTTATGACAGGTTACTTTAGGTCACTTGGTCTACATGTACAAAGAAGCAGAATACGTGCTGCATTGAATAGAGTAGATCCCCGCAACACTGTTCTTAGATGGGGTGCTTTAGTTTCAAGAAGGAGATACTTTGTACCATGGCCCAATTCCCTCTGGCATCTAGATGGACATCACTCTCTCATTAGGTGGAAGTTTGTGATCCATGGTTGTTGTGATGGAAAATCTAGGAAGATAATGTTTATGAGGTGTAGTACAAACAATCTGGCAGAGACGGTCTTGGATCTTTTCAAGAACGCTATTAACGAAAATCGTGGGTTATGGCCCTTACGCATACGCGTAGATTATGGCGTGGAAAATGTTTTGGTCTGTGATGAAATGGTTGCCCACTGGGGCGAAGGGCGACGTAGTTTTATTGCAGGCTCTTCCACAAGCAATCAACGCATAGAAAGACTTTGGCGGGATGTCTTCAGGTGCGTCTGTCACTTCTTTTACTTTCTCTTCTATGCAATGGAACAAACAGGAATTCTAGACATTGAGAACCCAGTTCACATGTTTGCATTGCATTTGGTCTACACTGTAAGAATAAATTTTGCCTTACACGAGTTTGCTTCGATGTTTAATAATCATGGACTTTCAACTGAACATAATTGGTCTCCCAATCAAATTTGGCTAAACGGAATCCTTGATGAAAACAATCCATTAAATTCAAGTGAAAGCTTTCATGAATCCGTCGATCAGTTTTATGGTGAAGATCCTGATGGCCCACATCCTCAGGCAGATGATGATGGAGTTGTTGTTGCCCCTGTAGAAATTGCCCACAGCAGGGAAGTATCAGATTTTGTTTTACAACTGGTTGATGTTAACAGGCCATCAAACCAAGCCGGAATTGATATTTACAGTACAGTTCTCACACTGGTTGTTCAAAAGCTGGATGAATACGTCGATCAGTAAAAATGCGAACTCTGTTTTTGTCCTTGACAAATGACCATACAAAGAGTTTTCTTTGTGTTCACCCTTTGACAATCGCGTGTGGATATTTCTATTGAGGAAATAAGAAACAAACCCGTGCGACTTTGAAGAACATTTAAAGTACCGTATACGTATCATGTATCGTACCGAGTACCGAACCTCGTTTTTTCGGGGGAGGGGAGGGGGCGCTTATTTCAAATTTCAAGTTTTAGGCGGGGTGCTCGAAGTGGGGCGCTTATTGGAAGCTGGGCGCTAATTCGAGCATTTACGGTATGCTGTTTTCGATATTTAATGTTATTGTTATTGAATGATATACCTAGCTTATGCAAGGCTAAAGGTCACAGGTCGAATCTGTACTTGTTGTTCACCCATATATTTAACCCATCTGCCCCTACACACATGTTTTTCAAGACATTCTGCACTTGAGTATAGTTTACACAGGAAGCAACCAAGTAATGAAACCACAACACATGCTCCAAGAAACAAGAACTTTAATAACGTACATACCTATTTGTTAACATCAACAAATCACTAACAAGCCTTCATAGCTGTTAGCAAACTTAAAATTTACTGTTTGATTGATGTTGTGAGGCTGTTTAAATAACTGAGACCTCAACTGACTGAGTACTGATAACTCACACCTAAAAAAACCAATGAGTAATTACAAGTAGACAACATTTGGAAAAGGTCTTATGATCAGTGTAAAATTTCAATGGAATCACAAATGGTTAAAAAATAACTGTTTCACGCCAGTATTAATTTTAATTTCATAATGTCTAAATGACATAACTGTGCAAAACTGAATACTGTGAACTTGGATTTTTTATTTATGGCATATGTCAGTCCTTGTTCAGAGAGGGAGACAATCAGATTCCCAATGATTTTAGCTGCAAAGCACACTGTGTAACTAGGTAACTACCGTAGAAATTGAAAACTACACCATTCCAAAATGCGCATTGGCGAAAGCGATGTCATAAACCTGAAACAGGCTGTTTTCCTCCGGCAGTGGGGAAGCAAGTGCACCGATGGGCAGTGAAAGCACATTGCTGCATGCACGTGCTGTAGGGACGTAGTTATACGGCAGATGGTCTGATGACTGCAATTCCTGTATATAAAAAAGGAATACCAACATTTTTTGTTTTCAATATTATAAAAGTTTTCAGGGGCAGATAAAAAAATAAAAGAGCAGTAACAGAAAAACTTATAAACTTTCGTTCCAAAGGTTTTCCATACTTCACATACTACCACGCCCAACGAAAATACTGTTTAGCTTTCCCTGTTTTCTCAAACGGATAGTAACGCCCACTTTCTTGAATATGTTTCTTATGACCTTCAGTGGAAATGGTAATGGATTTTTCTGGAACTAGACTTTTATTTAGATTTAAGGGATTAGTCAAAAAGTATGGGGGGGGGGGTGGGCTGGAGGAAAAAGGGGGTGGGTCATCAAGTTTTCAGCCTTTGCAAAGGGGTGGGTCAGCTACTAGAGGTGGGTCATGATGGTTTTCTGACTGGAAACTTCTCTCAGAAGCCTGGATATGCTATTTCAGAGACCTTAATTTTCAAAATCTCCCTGGTACTCGATAATCTATGGTTTAATAAAACATTATATAAAGTATTTTTGTATATACATGTAACAATGGCATACCTCAGGTTCCTCTTCACATTCAAATTTGAGGGATGGGTGTATCACAAATCCCAGAACCGGTTCCTCTTCAGCTCCAGTGACAAATGCCAAGATAGAACTCAAAGTAATTGGCTCTCTCCTACCACTGGCAACTTCTCGCACATACTTCACGAACAAAGCATAAACTCTCTTTTCTTTGATGTATGCTGTGGATCCTTCTTCAGAAAATTCAGGGGTCAACAAGTTGATAAGCATTCTTGCAACTATTTTGTGATTTCCAGGTGTTAGCAAATGAAGTAAAATTGGCACCTCTTGCATGACATTTGCTAGTCCAAAAACATTTAGTCCACGCTGGATATTAGCAATGCATTTATCCTTTGTTTCTGTTGTCAGTTTCTGAATGACATCAACTGGCATAAAAGTTGGAAGCTGACCATTTTGCAAAAGTGCAATGCCTACCATTAGGCCTACAAAATAATACTGGTCTGACAGTAATTCTCGAAGCCCACTGTCAAAGTACTTTTCATTCATTGCAGCATTCATGAGACGGATCCATTCCTTCCTTGGACCACCAAGATCCTTGGCTTTCTCGCCGATGAAGTCTACCTCAAAAGTCATGTTGAAATTCTCTATGGATGCCAGCTCTTGAAAAGTGGTTTCTAATATGTTATGTCTGTCTACACAAATATAGTTTGTGTCCCCTTCCATTAGATCTGAGTCACTGGTTACATCCAAGTTACGCCCTTGGACCAGCTTTTTTTGAAGGAAACGTAAAATTTCAACTGGATCCTTAAGTCCAAGAAGATGGATTTCGTGGATCAACTGAGAGGTTTCTGGGCTTGCAGTTAAATTAGACTTCTGATCTTCTGCTTGAGCATCTGGGGGGTTCTCGCCACTGATACCAGGAGTTTGATTAGCTTGGCTTTCTAGTGAATTCACTGAATCTGACTCCTGATCTTCTGCTTGAACATCTGGGGGGTTCTCACCACTGATGACAGGAGTTTGATTAGCTCGCCTTTCTAGTGAATTCAGTAAATTTGACTGCTGATCTTCTTCTTGAACATCTCCATGTTTTTCAACGCTGTCCCATGCTGAGTTAAGTAGATCGTCACTCATTTCATCTTGGGCACCGTACACGAACTGATACCACTTCTTAACTTTGACATACAACAAACCCTGGCCAGCCATTTTTTTAATCACTGCATAATTGTACTCTGCTCCTGGGCCCAGTTGAAGTGTCGTAACCTTTTTTTGACGGACTTTAACAAAATCAAAATCATTTGTGCCAAGTAGGGGAAATTTTGCGTGCAATGATTCTTGTAATGCTTTACGGATGGTAACTTCGTTGTCAAACTCGTCTAATAACAGGATACCGTTGGCGATCACAGAGTCCCACTTCAGATAGCAAGCTTCACCTTCCTCTTCATCATCGAGGCATTTAAGAACTGCAAATTCCACTGCTTTTTCTTTCTTCGGTGCACTCTTAGGTGGTTTGGCACGCTGATATGTGCTTCCAGACGCTGCTCTCAACCTTTCTTGTCTGTTCAATCGACGACATAGCCCGGAAGACGTGCTTTCCCGTAGCATTCCATGTGCTCTTCTCAAAGTTTCGTTGATGGTTGCCGTCCCTGAGTTTACAGTACTGGTACTGGTGCTTGTTGTGGGATTTTCAGAAGAAAGCAACCTTGACGCTTCGCTGAGTATTTCTGATAATCTATTCTTTACTTGGTCTTCCATGATACTAAACAACAAGACACGAAAGACACTAAACAACAAGAACAAACTCGCAAAACCCCGCGAAAACAAAATGGCTGCCGTTGATTTGACATGTGACCTGTACAGGACCGCAAATGATCCCGACCCGCAAATGATCCCAGGACCGCAAATGATCCCCAAATTGGACCGCAAATGATCCCCGGACCGCAAATGATCCCCAAATTGTACCGCAAATGATCCCGTACCGGAAATGATCTACTCCTCGTAAACGCTGGAAAAGCGTGGACTTGGGAATAGAGACAGTGGATTAAAAAATCCCGGAGCGGAAAAAGTCCCCAGATTGTACAAAAAATATTCCCGGACCGGAATGTTCTACTCCTCATAGCTGAAGGAAAAGTGTGGACTTACGAATTTAGAAAATTCATTAGTTCCATAGTTTGGTTTTGTGTTGTCTTTTGTTTTTCTAATTTGTGGCCGTTTGCGTGTGAAGAAAACTAAGCTGCGAGCAAAGGAGGAGAGACGGTGGAAACAAATTGCCGCCGTATTGAGCGCTAGCGACCTGCAATCTTTAAACATAATTTTCAATGTTGGTACAAGAAGAAAATCCCTTGGCGCAGAAATATGGAGCAACAGAAATAAATAAACTTTCGAAGGAAACCATTCTTTACCTAACCTTCCTTGCTATTCTTACTTTTTTGTGTTTAAACGTCGCGCTGTGGGAATTTTGTTTTACGCCATTAGATTACAAAAGCAACCGGAAATGCAAAACTGACTTGATGATGATTTACCACTCATACGCAGTGCGTATCGCTTTGGTGCTTTGAACGCCTGACATAATTTTCCTATCCATCAATCATTAACCGCTTACTGTATTTTATGGAACATTTCCAAAAGTAACTTTTAAAGGAAACATAGTTCAAATAAATTAAGTAAATTATATATTGTTTTCTCTTTTTTTAAGGACGCAAGTAGTGTACCGGAAAATCAAAGCGGTTAATGATATAAGACACCAAAGGCCTCTTTGATTCATGTTTTTATTTTTGCATTGCGGCTATATAATCAAATTCATGTAACGCGGTATGTTTCCAGATTTGTATGGGGTTTCTCATGTTCTAATCTTTACTTTGGTTCACATATAAATATATTCCTCCATAAACTCGATGTAGAGTCCACGCCATTCTTTTTTTGACGGTATCACATTGTAGGAGTCATTTCCGGTCCGGGGATCATTTGCGGTCCAATTTGGGGATCATTTGCGGTCCTGGGATCATTTGCGGGTCGGGATCATTTGCGGTCCTGTACAGACCGGCCTATGTGACCTGGCTTATTTGGCCGAGCTAGCCCCAGGAAGATTAAATGGAAAAAAAAGTTTAAATAAAACATTGTCGAAGTTTAAATCAATTTACAGTTTAAATTTAAATAAAAATTAACTCGAAGTTTAAATGAATTTGATAACAAAGTTTAAATGAAACTCGGTTTAAATTACAAATTTATTTTGGCTGAAATGTTTAAATTTAAATAGTGGTTTAAATTTAAACTCTCCATTAAATATTGCTACATATCGGCAGCCATACCAAGCTCAGTTCACCAATTTATTAATGCAAGTATCTACAGAGTTTGTTCACCATTAAAAAGACAATTTTTATTCCATGTAGCATCTTTATATTCTGAAATTGATCGCTACATACAGGGTTCACAGTTGTGGGTTTGTTTTATGATTTCCGCACCCAGTGTCACTTCCTTCCCAAACAGAATGTTTGAAGTTTCACAGTAGTCACGTGCCAGCATGCACAAATGCACTAAAAGTGATTTCTTTTAATTTCAGAATGGATGAAGAACAAAACGTGGCATCAGGTGGGAGCTTTATCATAAAGGACCCTCCTCGGATGGGCCCAGGAGGTGAAGTTAGACCACGAACCAAACCTAAGCCAAAGGTAAAGAGCCAGACAGTATCTGGAGTAGCTCTTCCCGGGCTAGCTGAAGTGTTAAGCAAGAAACAGTTGGCAGCAGAGGACAAGGTTTGCCTATTATAACTACTGTCTGTCCACCCTGTGCTAGTTTATCCGTCACTTTGTTCTTTTTTTAAAGTTGCTCTGTTCAAAGGTGTGAGAAATCCAAACTGATGACATTAAATAACAGATTGGTTGTTTTAAATACAGTTCTTGGATGTCTTGTTTTACATGCACGGTGCACTTTTTCAGCTCGAACTTCTTTCTTCTTTTTTAAAGTTTCTCTGTCCAAAGGTGTGAGAAATCCAAACTGATGACATGAAATAACAGATTGGTTGTTTTAAATACAGTTCTTGGATGTCTTGTTTTACATGCACGGTGCACTTTTTCAGCTCGAACTTCAACGGTCTCTTATAGATTAAGGCAGGCGTGGTAGCCTTATGGTTAATGCACTACACTCTGGCGGTTTTGTGCCATGACCGGGGCACTGCGTTGTGTTCTTGGACAGGGTAACCCTGCAATGCGATAGCATCCCATCCAGGGGGGAGTAGAAATTCTCCCAGTCGCTTCGTGCTGTGGAAACCTGGATAAGCTCCGACCTGATGGGCCACCAACCTTGAAAATGCAGACTTTGTAACCCCTTCTTGGATGAGAATAAGAAAGCTGTTATTCAGGGTACCTCTTATCTACAAAAATGTTGGAGTAACTGCAGAATACCTGGGGACTAGGTGGAATTTACCTCGGGTGGCGGGGTATTCTGCAGTAAAGCCAAAATGTTTTTGTGTGTGGGCCAGATGGTATACCAAAATATAATGAAATTTTTTGTCGCACTTTGAAATCTCACACAGTGCGCGACGTTCGTAAGCATTCTTATTTTCATTATCGTGTATTTCTTTCCAGCAACGTTCCCAGGGTAGCGCGGCCGATATTGTCCGTGCGGCTGCCGAAAGCAAGAGGAACATGTCAGCTAAGGAAGAAAAAGTGGAGAAGGAACCGGAAAAACCAGCTTGGCTAGTAGAGGCGGAATCTCGGAGGAAACTTCATGAACAACGACGGCGCATTAAAACTAAACAACAAGGAGAGAGCGTTGGGGACCAAACAGTGGAGAAACCTGTACCAAACGGCCCTGTTCTTCGTTCGTTGCCTCGGAGGCATGAACCAGCAATTGATAAATCAGACAGTAATAGTTCTGAGGTGAACATACTTAACAATGTTATGATTCGTTCTTTGCGGAAACCGGAAGCAATCGCGACGAAATCCATCGATCACGACAGCGATGTTTCTGAAAAATCCTTAAACTTTTGCCTTCGTCCTGTGTCTAAACCGGATTCAGTAGAAAATGTGGAAGAAAAGAGCGAAAGTAGTAGGCATCATAATGTATCGTTACGTCCAATATCTAAACCAGGGCCAGCTATCAATGATAAAACCGAGGACTCACCTGGAAGGTTTCAACCAGTGCGCTTAAAACCCATTGTCAAAGCTTGCGATATTAGACCGTCGGGTGCTGTCGTCGGCGATAGCGAAGCAGTGTCGATGGCAACACGAACATCTTCCGAATTGGCGAATTCCAGCTCTCCACCCGCCACGCAATCATTTTCACATACAGTAACGTCGTCACGTGTTCAAGAAAATGGTGACGCGTTGCATCAAAGCCCGCGGTCAACGGGTCCCGAGCATCACATCGTCCGTTCTCTTGCACCAATCGCTTCAGAGAAACCGACAATATCACGATCGGAACCGAAGGTGTCCGACAGTCTTTCGTCGCGTCTGAGTGGCTCGCGAGTCACAGTTTCTTCGAACTACGTGAGTGCGCCTTACAAGATAGCCCCGAAAACAAGACCCAAACCGTCCAACAGGTCGAAAACAGTGACAGTTACAGCATCCGAGGTGCCTGACCTTTCAAAAGCTAGGCGAACAAGCGCAGAGATGATACACTCTAAGGTGGAGAGGAAACCTGCCCGTTCTACCATGACACCAGTACCAGATAGTCACGTGTCAGCACACGGGGACCTGAGGGGACCCCGGGGAGGAAGTGATACGCGAGATAGAGCGGAGACATTTGATTCCAGCTACAGGCCAACTTATACCGGAGATGTGTTACCGCAGTGGAAGATTGACCTCATTGAGAGGAAGAAGAACGCTGGATTTTCACGTGGAGACACTACCAAAGGTCCAGTTGTATTTCTATTTAGCCCAAGGATCGCGATAAGTTGTATCTTCCCCGCTATGTCTGAGCCTATTCGAGGCGAAACTCCATGCTGATGACGTAGTTCTGCGAAGAACTCTGATTGGTTGTTACGTGCGCGTGAAAGTACGTAACATAGCAACAACCAATCAAAGGCACTACAGGTTGTCTCCAGAGGTACGTCATCAGTGTGGATTTTTGGCAGGTGGTCAAAGCCCAGACGTCTGCCTTGCGTACGATAAATGAACACTTAAAAAGTTGCCTTCGTTGCGGAAATCCCCTCGCCTTTTTGCTACAAGTAGAATCTCCCCGCCCTGTAGATAAGGCCCCTTTCTTAGTATTGCCTCCCTAATGAGTACTGTTTCTGGTGACCTTGCTTTGCGAGATTGTTTAAATTTTCTGGGAACTGAACTAATCTTGGAGAAGAGGGGGTAAGTTTCTAAAGAAACTGTGGTGCTGCGTCGGTGGGAAGTATAACAAAATAATTTGGTTTTATCAACTGGGTTGATAATGTCAATTGGCCACCGTAAAGAGATTCAAGTGCTGACGTTTCGAGCGTTAGCCCTTCGTCGGAGCGACGAAGGGCTAACGCTCGAAACGTCAGCACTTGAATCTCTTTACGGTGGCCAATTGACATTATCAACCCAGTTGATAAAACCAAATTATAATCTTGGAGAATATGGACTCGGGTTATTCAGAACAGGAATTACTTGGATTGTAACTTTGTAGTGTCCACTCGTAATTTATTTTGGCTGATCTCAAAATTGTAACAACGTACTGTAAAAACTAATGCTTGTAATTAAGAAGATTAATGCTAAATGACGAAGCCACATGGCCTTGAGTTGACAGTGTATAGCTAGTGGAGGGCTGGGACCCGAACGATTCTTGCACTGCTGATATTATTGTATTTTGATTACAGTTCCATCACAACAGACGCAAACTTCAAACGCGGTTGTCGTACCAGCATGGAAGAGGGAACTAGCAGAAAAACGAAAACAGCGAATAGAGGTCAATGGCATACACACATCTAACAAAGAAAACGAGCCCAAGACTTCTCCAGAGGTGCCTCAGTGGAAAAAGGAATTCGCAGAGAGAAGAAAACGTAGAGAAATGTCGCCAGCCCGAGTGCAGCCCGATAAACGCGAACGGTCTCCGGAAACTCCCGAGTGGCAGCGGAGACTGGCGAACACGAGACGAACTCAACCGATCGTGGTTCCGCGAGGGCCGACGGAAGATTCTTCAGACCAGGTCCCGAGTTTCATGAAGGAGTTTGAAAAGAAGAAGAGAACCTTTCCTCGTGGTAAGTGGTTAAAAGCTATTTGCTTGCGTAGCTTGCTTACTGAATGACTTAAAAAGGTTCAATGTAAAACCACATAGTTCACTTAGAAAAACTGTGATGAAGTTGGCCGAGGGTATCGGCGCAGGCACTAATATTTTTTTCTTTCTTTTTTCGGGAGGGGGAGGGGGGAAGGGAGAGAGGGCACAAAAGACAAATAAATATGGTGGGACCGGATCTGACTCGTCACCAGTCGTCTCTTGTAAGAAAATAGCAAGATGCGATGGATGATGGGAAGGAGGAAAGGCGTGAGACGACTGGGTCTCGCTCCCTCGTCTGCCACCTTCCCATCATTCCCCGCGCCTGCTATTTTTTCGCATAAGAGACGACTGGGGACGAGTCAGGGACCGGACGGAACGCTGGAGATGATTTCATTCAGACAACTGGAAGAAAACAGCAGTGAACACTTTAACCCAGTGTTTACATTTGAGCTTTTACCACTTGCAGAGATGGTTTCTAATCTGTTATCTTCTCTAGGAGACCTTGAAACAACGCGCAATTCCGAGAGCAAAATTTCCAATTCTCTGTCATTCAAGGTTGTAGAATCGCATCGCTTTTATGAACGGAGAATTTTGATATTAAATGTGATCAATTTGTTTCTTTAACATTTTCTTGCAGAAGTTGAGCCCGAGCTGTGTGATGAACTGGGTTAAATTGCAAATGCGTAGCTCTCTGTTAGTACTTAGAAAATTTAGTCAGAAAATTTGAGCTTTTTGCCTTTATAGGCGAACCTGTTGAATAACTCGCCCAGAGACCTGGAAATGAGAACCAGTCTCCTCTCTTTGACACATCCGCCAAAACGTTTAGAACGAAAATTTTTAAGTTTTGGGGATTGCCCCCGATTCGTAAAAATTAAATACCCAGGTAAACACTCCCGCGAAATAAAATGCTGCACGAATTTTCTCCAGTAAATTTACACCCGCACTTCTCGTAGCTTACGGCTTTGCCGCTTGTGTTTCGCGCTCTTTCGCTGTTTTCGACCTCGCTGACTTCAGAGCAAAAGAGAGACTGGTCTCATTCTAGTCCAATAAAGAATTCTGCGCGCTTTCTAATGTAAACGTCCGTTATTGGGGTGATATGTTTCGGACATAAGCAACGATAGCTCGAGCTTTTTGATAAATAGTTTTATCACAAGGAAAGTTAGTATGTGAATATCGAAGGCGTCCTACTGATTGAGCTACGTTTGAAACGTTCAACAACTCATAACTCTGCTCCTGCTGCTTGAACAGAAAATCGCAGAAATTAACTTTTTGCACAGGCCGCCCATACGTTGTATGTGATTTATGTGACATTATGTAAGAGAATATATGAGAAAAGTTCGAAAATTGACCTAAATTCTACATGTGGAAAAGAATGCAAATAAAAATGACTTACGTTGTGTTTTCCTTACGTTATTTTGATGTCTCTGTGGGCCTGGAGTCGATTTAAAGACATTTAGGCGAGTAAGGTAAGTCATTTTTATTTGCATTCTCTTCCACATGAAGAATTTAGGGCAATTTTCGAACTTTTCTCATATATTCTCTTACATAATGTCACATAAATCACATACAACGTATGGGCCGCCTGTGCTTATAGCAGAAATTTCAGTCATCTCGAACTGCAAAAATCTGTTTCTGCAATACACAAGTCGCCAATTCGTAAAATTAAACTGCTGCAAACGTTTCTTGTTACGCAATACTTGCATATGTGCATTTCATTAACAAGTAGATAATGAGCTCGACATTTCTGTCACTTGTTTTAGTGTAATCAAATTATGGGATTAGCAACCATTGATCCACATAGCCGGAAAGTACACACCAAGCTTTACAAAATCCCCAGGTTTGGTGTTAATAAACCCAATATTAAGCGAGATACAGCCAGTTAAAAACGTCAAAATTTACAAAGAAATGTATGGCCACAGCGTCCGGATTACCAAACAGTTCTTTGTAATTTTGACGTATTTAAATAGCTGTATCTCAGTCAAAACTAGCCCAATTAACACCAAAATTGGGGTTTTTGGAAATCTCGGTGTACTCTTTCTGACTTTGTGGACCGATGGTAACCAATCGTGACTCGCGCGTGCACGTTTTCCCGCGCTTTGTGTCGGCTAGGCACGTGTCCGTTTCGTAAACGGTCGATGTCATTTTTTCGACACTTTGGCTATCATGGAATTTTTTTCCCCACAAAAATGAAAGGAAAATTGTTCGTCAGTGACCAGAATCGAATCCCGAACCGCTAACATGCCAACATCCCTATCTCACCACTACACTACCAGGCTGATCCGCCAAATCCACACACAATTTCATTATAAAAGATGACTTTCTTAGTCTATTTTATTTATAGTATTGCCCTACCCAACAATTAAAGCTAACCGCAAGTAAACCAGTGTGAAATTGATTGAACAATTAAGCATTTGGTAAGTGTGTATTATACCCCATTCACATCAACAAAACTTGTTTAGTTAAACCAGGTTAGACAAAATGAAAATAAGCAACAGAAGACTGAACGACTGAATTTTACATAGGATTCAGGTAAGTTCTAATGTGTTCTTTCATTGTGCCAAATTTGAAGTCAACAATAATCAGTTAGTCACTTTTATGAACAAAACAATTTTAAACCGGGTTTAACTAAACAACTTTTAAACGCGTTTAAGCTTTGGTGTGAATCGGGTATAGTCTAGTCTATCACCAAGTTAAACCAGTTTCTACCTAGTTCAGGCCTAAACTAGAGCAAATATAACATCGTCCATTCCGAAAAGCTTGGTTACCGGTTATGGTATCGACCGTTAAAAATGGCATCGACCTTTTACGAAGCGGAAATCCTCGTTGGCTACGTGGTCAAAGTATTTACAATTGAAACTCGCTCCAATAGCACGTTAACGTGTAGGTTTTTTTTACCTTGCAGGTGGAAGCACAAGCTACGTCTGACAAAAAGAAAACGGGCGAAATTGTACATTGTTTTTCAGTACCCGTTGTTCGGCAACATTTTAGGGTTGCGTTAGCATTAAAAATTTCTGATATGAAATGTTACTATAATTTACTATGAATATGCGTACGACTGCCTTATTTTGAGAAGGTAAATGATTCGGGTAATTTTGTAAATAAATGAATACTGTATTTACGAAAATATTAAGAATGATAATTGGAAATTGATAAAATTTTCATGCGTCGATTAAGCAGACGCTTGTTTTTGTATGTTGTGATCACATTTTGCCATTGAAATGATATCTTTTTTCACTGTAACAGGAACAGTAGATTTAGTCAAATTTGCGTAATATTTAAATGTTCAGATTGAATTTCGAAGCTGCTTGCCAAAAGAGCAGATATTTTTGTAGTTTGAAGTTGTTTACATGCTATTTTTGTCAAATTGGCCGGTTGTATTTAATTTTGTTGGAAAAGCAATGATGAGCGTTTTCAAATGACGATTGTAACTGTTTGTGACAATTGACTGCACAATTCTTTTATAAAATGATGTGTACAAAAATGTGACTTTTCACTGCACTTTAAAATCGCGTTTTGTGGCAAAATGAACGAAAAAACGTAGATATGTGTTTGCTTTTTAGCTAATACATGATCCCAGTTTGTGTTGGGTGAAATGGTAATTGTTTTATTAGAATTCGTTTAAATAACTTTATTTCTAAAGAAATGTGTTTGGGTTTTTAGTGAGCTGTTGCTGAAAGTCGCGACGTGCTGTAACCAATCACAGCGAAATGTTTTTCAGCCAATCAGGTGCGCGTTTTTCAAATTCGTGATTCAGTTTGCGTCAAATTCTCCGCGCTTGCCACCCGTCACATTTTTCTTCGAGCTTTGATTGGTTTATTGTACTGTCTCCATAGTGACAGGTTCTTGGATACTTTCATTGGTTGGTTTCATTGTCGTTGTGTTAAGCTGGGGTTGTGTTGTCGATAAAAGAAAGGTTCAGTTGCTTTAGTTGCATCAGTTAATTCTTTATTTAGGGGTGTACTACAGTATTGTTGCCAGATGCCTGTAAGTTGTACAAGGAAATTATGGAAGAAAGAAAATATTGACACTTACGCCTTTTTTAATAAAAAAAACTGCACGTTTTTGCCTGTGTTAATTGAAACATTTCGATAATTTTCATAAGTTGAATATTTCGTTTACTACACTTTTGTACTACGCCGAATCTGTTATTTTTCAAAGATCTTTTTCATCATTGTCATTTCAATGAGTTATTTGAAACAGAGTTTTGAAAATAAAAGTACAAAAATACTGATTGATCGTGTAGTGAATACAGTTTGCTCTTCTACCTAACTTTGTTTCCACTTCATGCACTTCCGCATTTCTCCTGCACCTGGGGCTGTCATAAAATAATAAGTTGGAATTCGGTTACGGTGTCGTTTCCACAGGGTGGCTCTTCATCCCCGATCAGGTGTGGTATTTAAAAGACAGTGGATTTCAGCCTTAACTTCTTCCTCTGGTTCCAGACTCGTTCCCAGTTTCCAATTTTTGCTTTAAGGCGACGAAAGACTGGGTTTTCCCTGGTTTCGCGATCACAAGAAAGACGTCTTCAATTCAGGCTACTGCAGTTTTACTTCCCATTTCTCGAACTTTCCCGTGGATTTGCAAGAAATCGAAATTCTACTGTGTAGACGATTAACCGTGGTAGCCGCCGTATAAAAAACCTTTAATGTCACTCGTCTATTTGTCTCTTGTTTCGGGCTTTCTAGTATATACTATCTGTATGAGGAACATGGGAAGGAGTAGAAACGCGTTCTCTTTTTTGTAGCCTTTTTACTCCCGAACCACGGTCAGAATAAAACCTTAGCGTGTGATAATTCAAATTAAGGCAGTCTTCATTGTTATGTACAAGTGGGCGAAATTTTATAGCCTAGCTGAAAGGCGGGTTTACCTCGGTGTAAAAATTTGTGACTTTTCCTTGTTTTTGAGCTATTGTTTTTCTGTTCTGTATTGTTTCGAGGTTCTTTGTTATCTTGTTCGTTCTTTGTTTTACGTCACTGGAGAGTTTCACAGGTTTTACACCGAGGTGAGCCTGAAATGCTAGTTGACCCGTGGCCGAAGTAAGGTTCATTGGTGCTAACTTTTAGTCTGGAATTAAACCTATGTATGTGGCCATTTAAATGAAAGCTATTAAGCAGTACTTTCATGAGGTACTGTTTATTATGCTGTACAAGGTGGTTCTAACTTTTAAGTCTGTGGATGAAACCCTAGTGTGTGACCATTCAAATGAAAGCTATTAAGCAGTACTTTCATGTAGTACTGTTTATTATGCTGTATAAGGTAGTTCTAACTTTTAAGTCTGTGGATGAAACGCTAGTGTGTGACCATTCAAATGAAAGCTATTAAGCAGTACTTTCATGTAGTACTGTTTATTATGCTGTATAAGGTAGTTCTAACTTTTAAGTCTGTGGATGGAACCCTAGTGTGTGACCATTCAAATGAAAGCTATTAAGCAGTACTTTCATGTGGTACTGTTTATTATGCTGTATAAGGTAGTTCTAACTTTTAAGTCTGTGGATGGAACCCTAGTGTGTGACCATTCAAATGAAAGCTATTAAGCAGTACTTTCATGTAGTACTGTTTATTATGCTGTACAAGGTAGTTCTAACTTTTAAGTCTGTGGATGAAACCCTAGTGTGTGACCATTCAAATGAAAGCTATTAAGCAGTACTTTCATGTGGTACTGTTTGTTATGCTGTACAAGGTGGTTCTTTTAAGTCTGGATGAAACCCTAGTATATGATCATTTAAAAATGAAGGCTATTGAGCAGTCTTCCTTGTAGTACTCGTCTTTCCGCTGTGTACGGTTGCATGAAACCCTTGTTTCAGCCCGCGCGTTTTCCAATTTGATTTTTTAAGAGGTTATTTATCTTTAACTATGGACAGCATATCTGGAAAATTTGTAAAATACTGTAAACGTGTTAGTACCCGTATGACCCAAAGCCCGTTTCTTTCGTGTGTAACGCGTTAACGTGAGGCGACTCGCGTGTGTTCGCGGAGAGCGCGGTTGCATAGCCATAACAAACAACATGGCCGCACACTTTGTAAATATGAAAGTGAAATGGTGTTAAAAGTCTCGTTGTTTACGTCACTTATCGCGATTAAGATGTTAAGGACACGAATTACACCCAAGAGGCTCTTTCTTCGAAGTTTTGTTGCGAGGAAAAGTGCTTCAGAGGATTTACAAGAAGCTCTTGAAGTGGACAGTCATGATATTTTGAACAGTTCTGTGGAAACTACGTTTGCTGCTTCCAGACGAGGTTCTTTCTTTCAAGAAGCACCAAGGCTTGGGAACCAATTCAGTGGCGATTTATTCCTCCAGTCGTATTTGAAAAGAATCCTTCCAAGTGAGGTACGGAAGTTTAGATTATAAGTATTGTCATAAGTATAAGTTTCAAGTGCCACATTTATATTATTTTTAATACCGACTATTACTAATCGAACTGTTTGGTAATCGAACTGGATGTGGCTTTAAAAGTCCAATTCTGGCCCCTCTCTTTGTCACATAACGCAGCACTCTCGGAAGAGAGGGTCCAAGGACAATTATCTGCGCATGCTTGTGGTGAGCTTGTGAGAGGCACAGTACCCTAATGGTTAGTGCGCTCGTCTCCGGATCGAGCAGTCTGGGTTCCAGCCCTGGCCGGGGGCACTGCGTTGTGTTCTTGGGCAAGACACTTTACTCTCACAGTGCCTTTCTCTACCCAGGTGTATAAATGGGTGACGGAGAATTAACTGCTGGGGTGTAACCCTGCGATGGACTAGCATCCAATCCAGGGGGGAGTAGAAATACTTCCTAGACGCTTCATGCTACGGAAACTGGAGATAAGCACCGGCCTGATGAGCCTTCACGAAAACAAATCTCAGTTGTCTCCAAACTAAAGAATATATTGAATTTCTAATGTTTGGAGATGATGTTTGAATACATCCAAATAAACACTATAAAAACATTTGTTGAATCAGGATCTAAAAATTTGTCAAAATCCATCTCTATTAAAAGATGGCTTTTCTGCGGTCAACGTGTGTTAAAAATAACCCGCCGGTGGTTGTATTTTCCCACAAATGTCATCACGCAAACAAAAATTGAAATCTCAGTTTGTAATAGCCTGTCCAATACAAATTATAGTCTTTGGTTTAGCAAGCATGAGTTGTACACTAATCCCTCAATAAAAACAGTGGGATTCAAATATTCCTTCCTTTGAATTTATAATATTAGGAATTTGGTTTTATTTAATTAACAGCTAGTCACATACATGAATCGCCTGTATTTTAAAAATACTCTCGAGCAAGTGTTACAACATGAACAGAAGGAGCAGTTGCATTTAGTCAAAAACGTGACTAAAACATGAGCATGCGCAGACAATTGTCCTGGACCCTCTCTCCTGAGTGAGAGCGTAGCGTTTCATGACAGAGAGAGAGAGAGAGGGGGCAGTACTGGACTAAATGTGGCTCGGTTTGTTTGACAATCGAACACAATTGAACCCAAATAAAATTAATTGTATGAGTGAGTTTGATTTTCAAACTTGTGCACCTTTGTATCGATGTTAAGCCAGAGTCAGAAAGCTGGAAAGTCCCCACTACTAGACCATAACCGCTGTCAAATTCCCCACCTATGCCCGGCCTTCCCCAGGCTTAACATTGATAGGGGCATTATCGAACTCAATTTGGCTTGATTGGTAATGCCAGGTATATTATTTCAGTGACATACTAGGTGAAATATATAGTAGTGAGTAATAGACTGAAAGAGTTAGTAGGCAAAGTACAAAACACTGACCTCCAATCTATACTGGAGTCAAGGGTCTAGATTGAAGTCCATGGTCCCTTTTATAGTCTGGTATTGGGTAGGCCCATCCCCCTTTTTTCTCTACTTAGCATTATCTGACTGACCCAAATTTTCATGTTTTTTCGCAAAGTTGTATCACATAAAAATGTTTGGCCTTTCACGCATCACAGATAATAATCAAAATGTTTTCATGTTCATGCAAAAATTATATTTTTGGATTTATCCTCTTGTTCCCTTGATATGGTGCCATTGTTTTCAGGTTTTACAAGAAATCTGCCCAGACTTGGAACATTTTGGACACAGGGCAGCCACTGATATAAACTCCATGGGAAGAGAATGTGAACAACAGCCACCAAGACTAGAACACTTCGACGCATGGGGTACGAGAGTGGACAACATTCATACTTGCCAGGGATGGAAACAGTTACATGACGTGTCAGCTGAAGAAGGGCTGATATCCATTCCCTATGAAAGAAAATATGGAAAGTGGAGGTAGAAGTTTTTTGGCTTCTCTATAGGGCTAAATTTTAAACCTTAACTTCAATTCCAAATCTTGAATTGTTTAAGCTTAAGCTTTAAGCTTTAATAGAAATACTCCTAGAATAGTATACACTATACTAAGTGAGTGATTCTTTTCATTGACTTTTTCAATGCGGTTGATTGGTGATTGGTAAAACGTTGAGTCAGGTGGCAGGTAGTATGAGCAAGTTGAAGTATCATTATTTCCATTAGACTGGATGCTGAAGCTCTTTTTAACCCCTAAATAATAACTTGTTTCATGCCTGTTAATTTTAGATTGCTTACTTATTCACCCACAACCATCAGCACTTAAAGTTATCAATGTCCTTTTGTCTCAAATAAAATGCCATTAATGGTCATCAGTTGGTCTCTGCATCAGGTGGTCTGGGATTGAATCCTGGCTTGGGAACTACATAAAAGGCAAAAAGGCAAAGGCAAATATTTTGCTTCGAAGAGTGGGGAGTGGTTGCCCAATTTTCCTGAGCCAGAGGCTCATCGAAGGTGCACAAAGGTCACACTTCAACACCGGGAACTCTGTGCCCTACACTTTATGATGAGTGTGTGGGTTCTTTAATGCCCCCTGCTGAATGTGATAAGGAGCTGGGCCTACAGTTTAATCGTTCTTATCTGAAAAGACAAGAACATCTAACCATTTGCAGATTGCAAGGGAAGCACATTCTCCTCAGTTATTTTAAGACCCTGAATGTTGGTCCGGTCTGAGGTTCGAACTCAAGACCTCCCGCACGGTAGTCCGATGCTCTACCAACTGAGCTAACCAGTGCTTTCTTAGTTGTGCTCTTATCCAGAGATGAGTAGAATATGAAGGCTTAACTTTTCTGAACACTGAATGAGACTGAAATGTATCTTCACTGGGGTGTTTGTGAGCCATCATCAGCCCCCTTCAGGATCCAAAATTAACTTTCTGGCCTTGGCACCAGATAGCAATTTCTGGTCACCATTTCTTGCAGTGGAACACGCCTCAATTGTAGATTAAGAGAAAAACTCCTACAATTATATTTCAGAATTAGTGGACAGAATGAAAGTCAGTTGTTAGCAAGGGAATCTCAATTTTCTGACTATGAGATTATTTGCATATGACGGTGAAGTAATCACAGAAATAGTTGGTCACCCACTGGTGACCAGTTCCAGTTGTAAAATTCCAGTGCTCGAAATTAGAAAAAAATCCAGGTTGTCCTGATGGCAAATGCGGGACAATCTCGGGCAACCAGCCCTTTATTTTTCCTAAAAAACTGGTTGGGCAATGGGGAAACGGGGCAACTGTTAATTTTGACACTGAAATTCTGTTCTCTGTTGCATTATTTTAGTCACATTGGCGGCCATGAAGGCGCAATTGTGGACCCAGTTCCTCTAGTATCTACGACTTGTAGGACTGGAACGGGATGTTTCCTGATATACTTGTCTTTTTATTCTTAGTCGTATATATCAAGCTGTGAAGTTGTTCATGTTTTCTCCTTCCTCTGGTTTGTACTCTTGTCCACTGGCGATGACGGATGGAGCAGCCAGGACTATTGAGGTACTGTTACGTTTCATGGTATACAGCGCCATCTTCAATTCATTTCTGGCTTATAGCCCCTTGCTCTCAGGGTGAGCAGCCATTTCTATTTTTCTGTATCAATACAAGTTGTTATCAGCTTTTCTGTTTACTGTCATTCTGAATTCATATTTTCCTAGGTCTCAGATTTGACAGAGAAGCTTAGTGTTCTACAGGATGCTTATAACCATTTGATCAGCAGAGATCCCAAGAAATTCTGGACATCTGGTCAATGGATGACAGAAAGAAGGGGAGGTTCAGATGTAGGTGAGTAACTAGACACTCAGATAAATTAATCAACAAAAAGTAAAACTTGTATTTACCACAAACAATCTGACAAATTAGTTCATATGCATGCCTTGCTTTTGAAGTGCAAGTTATAAATGAAATTCTATATATTAAAGGGACATTGTCACGCCTGATTATAGAAATGTTTATTTTCTAATTGCTAAATGCCATCAAATACACATAAATTTGATAAAAAGATTCCACGGAACAAGATAGAATAGGTATTTTGGGGAAGCAGTACAGGATTTCAAGGATGGAAGTGGAATGCAATTCATCAAAATTGATTTCTGGACAGGATGTCGAGAAATCAAAGCTGAAATGCTGGTGAAATGTTGAATCTTTAATGGTCATTTTTTCTCCTTCGTTTATATTTCTTTGCTTTCACCACTTTTAGCATTTTTCTCCTTCTATTGCAAGACAATAAAGCAGGATTACAGCAAGCTACAGGCCATACTTATTAAAATATGATATATCTGGCGTGACAGTGTCCCTTTAAAGTGCACCTAACCCCAAAATATTTTTTCGTTAAAATAAACCTTTGCACCCGTTCCAAACGCATTGCACCTTTCGTTTCTCCTTTTTACCAAATGCGGACTATTTATAGCATTAAAAAGAGTAAGAAGGGGCGTGGGTCTCCTGGGTAGATGTCACAGTAGAACCACGCCCCTTCTGCCTCGGTTGTGAACCAACTGATGCTCGGTTTTTCGTAACTTTTAAATGCTATAAAAAGTCAGCATTTGGTTAAAAGGATAAACGTAAGGTGTAATGCATTTCGAACTGGTGCAAAGGTTTATTGTAGCGAAAAAATATTTTGGGGTTAGGTGCACTTTAAGAATGTACTCAGGTGAAAAGACTAAGGAATGAGAGGTTTGAAAACAGCTTGATGTCAACTTTCATAGGAGCATGCAATTTTTTGGTAGTGGAGAAATTACCCATGTCAAAGAGTGGAAAATTTACGACTAAATAAATCACAGTTACAATTAAAAAAATGTCATAGTTACAATAAAAAAATTGTTGTTACACAACTCTAGTTGTGCATGGCTCTTTAAATAACATGTGCGAACATGAATTCAGAGGGATTTTTATGTTTGAGTCAGTTCCAAAATTGCCCACAGAAAACCCTGGGCATTTAACTTTTTTGGTAAAATTTTGATCAAATTTCCTGCTATGTTGCCAGTTTACAGAGTCAAATCAAATTCCGCACCAGTTAGAGTTAAATATAGGGTGTCAAATTCCACACCCTTTTCAGATTTTAAAGGCAGAAGGATATTTGCAACAAAATGAAGAAAATGCTGACATGTATGTACTTTTGCTCCATTTAGCTTGAAGTTGCACTTTCTAGCTCTGGTAATATGTTGCCTTAAAAGGTTTTGGAATTGACTTATACTGATTTATTACTATAACTTAATTTATTTTTTAAGCAAATGGAACAGAGACAACAGCTGTTCCTCAGGATGATGGTACTTACAGACTATATGGCTATAAATGGTTCAGTTCAGCGACTGATGCAGACATGACCCTCACTCTAGCAAGAGTGCAAAACCCTGATGGCTCTACAGTACCTGTAAGTACTGTCTATTGGTGGTTATATGATAAGCCCAATTATGGATGCATTTTGATTGGTTCAAACCTATGATCTATTAAAGGGTACACACATGCTGATTTAAAACACATGGGACACTTTCCATTTGCATTGTTAGAACTGACCAGTCTAAATGGAATGTCCAAAGGCCAGTTCGCGTAATTATCCACACGGTCCTTGAGTGATATACACGCAAGAGCTGATGTAAACAATGTGGCGGACTTAGTGATGCAAATTTGCAACATTCTGCCAACATTTTTTCTTGACTTTCATTGGAGGAGGAGAATACTCTGGTTATAAACGACGAAGAAGACAAATTTGTGTTTTTTTGCAATTATGTGTATTTTTTCTCGGTGCAAATTAGCGAGAATTTCCTCGTTCTCGAGTGCTTCAATGAAATAAGTTGTGCAATTTTCCTCTCCGTGAAAACAATGCACAAAATTTAGGTATAAATCTATTATACCCACCACAAGTCTGTGATGAACCTGCCGGCATTTTTCACACGTAAAATTCCCGCGCAATATTTCCTCGTAGCACGTCGGACCTGGAGAACTGAGTGGCCCTACTCCACAAGCAGGGCCAATCTGGCCAGAACCAGTTCTGACAGTTCTCAGAACTTGTGCATACCATTTATGGACAGACCAGTCTGACCGGCCAGTTCTAACAAATGGAAAGTGCCCATAGATTCCATGTTGACTTGCATCTGTTCAGTGATAGATCATAGAAGATGCCAAAATGTGGTAAGAACATCAGTGACACACTAGGCTATTTCCTCGTGTGCCACTTTTTTGTTCCTGATGTCATCAGTGATCTTTTGCTGAACAGACGCGTGGCAACATGGAACCTATTTGTTAACTAGATTAGTAAATCGAGCCTTCTTCTACGAGTTTCGATTGTAACCAATGTTGGGAACATAGCTATGCATTCATTTTCCAAAGTCGTTCTATTTTTTCAGAAAATTATGAATTTTTCAATATTTTGAAATTCTCTCAAAATCTAACCATGTAGCAGCATAATGAGAATAAAAAGTAAAATATTAAATCAAAGAAAAAAATCCTGATAAAGTAATTTTTTCAATATTAGTCCCATGACCAAGGGCGTGGCCTGATGACATCATAACTGGTGTTACTGTTCACGAAAAAGTTGAAACAACTGAAACAACCCTGAACTGACTAAAAGTGATGAGGCTGTGTGAGAATAAATTTTCCTTAGCAACAGCTCGAAAACATCAGTTAATGTTCCCTTCATGAAGACATAAAGAAAAGATACATTTTTCCTTATGTTGTTATGTTTTTGTAACTTATGTTACTACTATGTTGAACTTATGTTGTGTTGTTCACACTGGTGACATAAAACCTCAATGTTTTAGCATGGCCTTGGTTAATGTTGTTATGTCACTGGTGTGAACCAGGCTTTAACAAGGTTCCACAGACTGTATCTAAGTAAAGCTCCCCATTATTTCATTATCATTTTCTTTTCTCAGGGCACCAAGGGTCTTACCATGTTTTACTTGCAAACAAGAAATGAAGATGGCAACTTAAACAACATTGAAGTGCAGGTAGCAGCCCATTAATTCATGATATTTAATCCAATCATGTCATTTTTTAGCCGATACTGGAGAGGGTGTGGTTGTTCAAAAGCAGATTTATTTAATGCTTATTTGGGATATAAAATTTATCCAGCTTACCATAGTCAGTGTGACATCCCACACGTAAGGTGTCTTTAGTTACCAAAGTTGTTTTGATTTGATTTTTCATTTTGAGTACTGTTTAATAACCTGGTGACTGATTGTAAACATGGCCCTTGGCAGATATCGTGGGAGGGAGACAAGCGGGCTGCTTATATACCCTTCTCGCTGGGTGTGGAAAATATTAATAAAAGGTTTTTTTAAAATCTTTCTAGCTTGCTGAGTACATACATGTAGCAGCTGCACTCTACTCACAACTACTACAAAGTCTTATTTCTGAATATTTTCCTGGATTAACCCCTCTTGAAATTGTCAGTAAATTAATAATTAAAACCACCATTATTTAAAAGAGCAATGTCAATACAGTATTTTGAATCGTTTTTTGTGATGAACCAAATTATCCATTATTTTGAACGAAACCTCAAAATAATAGTAGACTAAGGAAGGAAAACACCAAAGAGGTGATACTAACCAAAAAGGAACAAGGATGTCTAAGGCAGATTGCAAATAACAAACCATAACATAGCTCCTTTAATTCTGCTAAGCAATTTTCTTGCAGAGTTTGAAAAATAAACTGGGTACCAGGCAGCTTCCTACTGCTGAACTTCTCCTTCATGGATCACAGGCTCACAAGGTATGTAACAACCAACAAAGTCATATTTTATCGTTTGATGTCTGTATGTCTATCTGCAGCCAGGGGTTTCAAAACAAGGCGGCGACTTCTGGAGTTCCACCGGCTACTTGATTATTATGCCACCGGCTACTCTGGTCATAGCAATCAGCTTGTAACCAAAAAGCTCACCTATAACAGCCACTTACTCTTCCAGTTGACGACACCTACTTCAAAACATTTTGAAACCCCTGTGCAGCTGTCTGTCTGTCTGTCAGCCCATGCCATCTGTCAGTCCATAAATTTGTCTGTCCATCTGTCCATGCAGTGTTCAGTTACTTCGTCAGTTACTGTTATCTGTTTTTATTTTGTTAGACTTGCCACAAGTCAACTTCTTCTTAGCTCGGAACATGAGCGACAAAGTCACGGAAACAATTGACAAATGTGTGAGAAGTTTTCTACCAGACTACCAAAACCAGATAACGGACTTTGAGAAAGTCTATAGCTAGTATTTGGCTT
>OX393569.1:5552956-5565456 GCA_947652115.1 Blastomussa wellsi
GTTTGAAAAGTTCACTTTTCTGTACTCAGTTCCTTTATGTTCCTAAGGACTCGGAAGTTTGAGTAACATAACCCGTGCTGATTCAATCCGATTTTTAATCAAATTCTTGTTTTAAAGCAAAAAGTAATTCGGGAAGTTGACCTGTTTGAACATTCGTTCCATTGTAACAATTGGGGTATCTGAAGTCGTCCATGATGAACGTGAATGTTACTTCTCGGTATGTAACAGAAATGGCACCGCCTGCTCACGTAACGAATCAGGCCCTCCAACTTTAGCCGATATGCCGTACGTGGTGTTTTTCCTTAAGATTATGTTCTTCTTAAACAGAACTTCAAAACCGTCACATAGCTGTATCTCTCGCATTGTAATAGCTTTGAAGGGAATTTTCCAGTTTTGGACACCAAAACGGGTGCAATCATCGCGGCC
Organism: Blastomussa wellsi; assembly: GCA_947652115.1. NCBI lineage: Eukaryota > Metazoa > Cnidaria > Anthozoa > Scleractinia > Plerogyridae > Blastomussa > Blastomussa wellsi. Next base: position 5,553,383 of record OX393569.1, read on the forward strand.
TCCCTTATATTTAAATCTAGCGAGTGCGTATTATTCTCACTACCGAATAAGCGCACTCCGAGTAGTGCAATATCTTTGTCCACGGAGAATTTGATGGCATCATATCTGTGGAAATCATACTGAGAAACATCGCTTGATATCAAACCAAATCTACAGCATCGTTGAATATCACCCCAAAAACCAGGTCTTTTGGTTTCTGGAAATCCCGCTGAGGAACTCGGGACGGACAAACTTCCGAACTCGGAAGACTGACTATTTCGTCTGGCGTTAGAATTTTGCTGTCCAATACTAGACTAGCGAAATCTTCGTGCTTCATTGTTGGAAAGCGTATCCCTTAAATAACTTTCTCTCCAAGGACTTTTCTTTTTACTGCACCTTCTGACTCTAATCCTTGCCTCTCCCATCCCTTTGTTGCCCACAAGTCAACAGCTGCTTTAAACAGCTCTATCTCTTCAATCGTCAGAGTGTCTCTCGCCACTACTTCTTCAAGTAAGAACCTCTCGATTGTTGCAAATTCATCTGATTTCACAGCCTCTTCTGTCTGTTTATCGATTACTTCCCAGCATCGATCCACTAGGTTTTCATCTCCATACTTCTGAGCAGAGGGCAATATTTTGAAAACATTCCCTTGTGATAAAAACCATGTTGCATGAAATATAACAATCAGTGACAGATACTTATCGATCAAACAATGAAATATAAATTGTCGGACATCTGTGTTTATTCGTCCCGAAACGCAACTTTGTTACTTAGCACTTTTTATGCAAGGAGATCACCTGTAGTAATGTTTTAGTGGATGATTACACAACACACGATTTGTATCACGTGATTACTGTAAGCAGAGAGACAAACGGCCGCGACGGAGACAAGGACAATAATGGAGCACACGCGATGCGCGTTTCAATGTAAAATCTCCTTACTGACTTCCATTCCTTTTTAATACCAGTTCTGAGAATTCCCTGGTTTGTCTGAAACGACGGACTACAAATCAGGAAACGCATTCGACGGGTTACTCTACTGAACAATTCCCTGGTAGTCATGTATACCCCTGGGGTTAGCGGAAAATCACTGAGATTATGTTAAACCTTCTGACCACAAGCCAGTGCAGTGTGCTTCAGTTCACCTTTTCTTTATAGTGACTTGTAAACGAATAGTTAGGATTATTAGGTGACTAAGAGTTACCTCAGGTACCAGACGTTTTTATGGCGTGCAAAGGCTTATGGGAAACCACAACTTTTTACCGAAACCAGAAATTACCAAGAAAAGTTTCTGGCATCCAGGGCAAGTGAGAGTGGACTGTCTCCTGTGAAGCCTGAGATGAGAAACTAAACTTTCTTCATTGCATCTAGCAGGTTAAGTGTTTTACTTATGATTATGAACTAAGCAGGATTTGGCCATCAGAAGAGAAGAACGTCTTTGAGTGCCAAACTCAAGATATCAATTGTCAGTAGTTATCACCATACATTCCTTTCAAACCTCAACGTATATTCTAACACTCATCTTTGCATATTCTATCCTTTTTTGGTTGTCAACTACAAGAACAAATGTAGGATTTGGTGGGCTTGTCATTGAATGCAAGTGAAGGCGGCTTTCAGCTGAGAATGGAAAAGTTTAATTAATGTGTCGGTTGCTGACGATGAGAAGTAAGTCACTATTTTGATCGGACAAATCAGTAGTGAGCGTCTAGTGATGTCGGGCGTCATATTACAGAACCTAAATAACGCGTTGTAAACACAAAACATGGACGTTTGAATTGAAAGGCGTAACAGATTGTCCGGACATTCTGTCCAACCACAGTTGGGATTTCATCGGACATTGGCAAATTGTGGTCCGACTCTTATTTGCGGCCTGTCAGGGCCGTAAATAAGGGATTATAACCCAAGTACGAATTTACTGCTCATACGAAAGGTCTCTGGAATTTTGGTGCATGGAGAACGTTAGTCAGTACCTGTCATTGAAGAAACTTCGTTTATTCATTTTTATTGTAAAAAAGCAAACTATCTGTTACGTCAACGACTATCATTTCCGTAAAGTTATAATACAAAAAGCGCTATACTTACTGATTACCTGACAATACATGTAACTTATTAGCCGTTTTGTTGTGTAGTTTCGCTGAGTATTTTTACGAGTTGTGCCCTATTTTGACGACCCGTACGGGCTCGTCAAAATACAAACAACAAGTAAAAATTGTCAGCGATACTACACAACAAAACGGCTAATACGAGATTTATTACCCAACACGCCAAATTGTTGTGTCCATGCGGGCGAATTTCTAACCGATTCTCTGGACTACAAATACCGCGTGATATTTGTTCCCGTTTTGGGCGTTATTTGTACTCTACGAAGGACAGTTGGATAATAAATTACTAGCTTGCTGGACCCTGTATTGGTATTGTATCGAGAAATTAAGCTAAGAATTTCAATTGAATGTTCTCTTCAAGGTTCTGCAGAAAGTAATACTGTATCACTGTATCGCTGCTATTGTATTGAAGCCGTTCATTTATCTTCTTGTGCAACTAGTGTTTCTTCCAAATGTGTTGAATATTTTCATTTTCTCTTTTTAGGAAAACCCTTTTTTAACCGCAGTCGCTCTGGACACTAATTTTTAGATTAATTTGTGAGCATTACTTGTTTCTGAAGAAAAAAAGTAACTTTCGTTATGCCCTTCGCTGTTTTATTTTCTGAAAATGTACTACCATGAATGTGAATTTCACGAACTCCCGATGTTTGAACAATTATGAAACCTTCTTCTCAACCTATTGAAGGATAGCTTGCATGATATTAGAGCCCTTGCTATGCAGTACCTGGTGTTTTTAAGACAATTTTCTTCTTAAAAAGCAGTTTACACCTATAATTATTATCCCAGTTGTCCACCTCTGTCAGTTGTGAGGATGGTTGCAAATTCTTTTTAATGGTCTTGTTATTTCCTAGAACTTAGTCATATATTCTTGGGGTTAAACAGCTTCAAACCTCATCAGTCACTTCAGGCTCCTGTAGACTGAGTTGTTTGAGAAGAGGAGTTTTGTCACCCTTGCTTCTGTCTGTCATTCGCCATTTCCACGCATGCACCTTGTTTGCCCCCCCCCCCCCCCCAACAATTTTGCATAAGCATTGTCTTCAATTTCTCTTGAGACGACTGTAATACCCAGGAGAAATGGGAAACAAAGATTATGCAAAATTTTGGGGCAAACAAACTGTATTTTGGTAGATGTGGAAATGGCGAATAAATTAATAATACGTGTTGCCCCAGTGAATATTTATTTTCTAGAGGAAAACAACAATTCGGGAAATTGACCAAGTTGAACTGATGTTGCATTACACAGAGTGTGTGTTGCCTCCATTTGAAACGTAAATGTTACTTCCCGGCATTTAACAGAACCGATACCGGATTGTCCACGTAACGAATCAGGCCCTTTTAATTTAGCCCATAACTTGTACGCCTTGTTTTTCTTCAAAATTATTTTCATATCAAACAACACTTCAAAACCATAGTAGCTATATTTCTCGCACTGTATTGACTTTGAAGGAAACTTTCCAGTTTTAGACTCTACAACCATGTTACTCGTGGCGTCTGTTAACTCCAATTCTACCGAGTAAGTATTATCCTTGCTGCCAAAGAGGCACACTCCGAGCAGTACAATATCTTTGTCCACAGAGAATTCGATGGCATTGTAATAGAAGCTATTACAAGAGCAAAAATGCCTTGACAATGAGCCCATTCTACAACATCGTTGAATATCACCACCAAAACTAGATCTTTTTGTTTCAGGAAATCCTGCCGGACACCTCGCCACTGAATTCAGATGTTTGATAATACTGACAATTTCTTTGGGTTTTAGGATTTCACTGTCTAACACCACACTTGCGAAATCTTCTTGCTTCATTGTTGGAAAACGTATCTCTTTAATAACTTCTTCTCCAAGAACGCTTCTTTTTACTGCACCTTCTTTTTACAGTCCCTTCATGCTAAGGAAACCGGGCTAAGCTCCCGGGGGGGTACTCCCGTATGAAAATGACGGGGGTGCTCGTCGGAAATTTTCGAAAACACCCCTAAAAGGTACCAGAATCTCATTTTGTGGGCGTGGCTCAGAGTAATTTTTACCCCTAAAAGGTACCATTTCTGAAGTAATAAATTAACTGGATCTGGCAATTTTTATAGTGATAAACACGCTTTTTTTCAAAACCTATACGGAAGGCCCCTAAAAGGTACCACAACATCTTAAGCGGCGGTCATTTTAGATTTTTGCACCCTAAGCGGTACCAATTCACAAATTTTACCCCCTAAAAGGTACGACGAGCACCCCCGTCATTTTTATAGGGGAGTACCCCCCCGGGGCTAAGCTCCGGACTAGGCTCGTATGCAGACTGTTTTTTAGGTTCCATGGATGTTTTTATGGGGGACGGTGGACACCGCGAGGAAGGCTCATGAGAAACCACAGAACTTTTGACCCAAAACCTGAAGTTCTGGTATCCAGGGCCGGTCATAGTTATAGTACTGCAGTACGTCTTTGAGAGCCAAATTCAAGATATCAAGTCTCAGTAGTTATCACCATACATTTCTTTCAATACATAGTTATTAGTGGGAGATGTTGTTAGTAATAATTATTTGTGGGTTCATCAAACCTTATGGTTGTTTTAACACTAATTGTTGGTGGGAACTCGAACCAGCGGTAAAAAATGGAAAATCAATTTATAATTGTTTAACCTGAGGAGTTTACACTCAGAAAGCGTGACCAAACTCACGCACGCAGTTAGCTTGATACGTGTAACAAAATTAATGTTTATGGATGGTAAATTTATAAGTACCTTTCTTCTGGGATTTCTTGCTAGTACTCAGTTGTAGGACATTGTCTTGGATATAAGTTCAAGCTATCAATTCTCCATACCGATTGATAACATTTCTTTCAATGTGAGTTCGGGGAACTTGTTAGGGTGTCATCCAACCATTTCGTTGTTTATGAAAGTGAAGAATGATCATCGCAGTGAATTTCCAATTTAATCAATTGGACTCTGTTTACTGCACTCATTACTGCTGCTCTGAGTAAGTGTTTGGGGTTTTGGGGGAGTGGGCGAAGCTGATTTCCGTTTCGTAAACGGTATATCTGCTCTAGTTTAGGCCTGGACTAGCTCAAAACTGGTTATAATTTGGTGATAGACTAATACACACTTACCAAATGCTTAATTGTTCAATTTCATGCACACTTGTTTGCTTCCGGTTAGCTTTATTTCTTGGGTGGGGCAATACTATAAGTGAAATAGACTAAGAAAGTCATCTTTTATAACGAGGATTTGGCGGATTGGTCTGGTAGTGTAGTGGTGATGTTGGCAAGTATAGAGGTTCAGGTTCGATTCTGGTCATTGACGAACAATTTTTCTTTATTTGTGCGTAAAAAACTTCGAACTTCGAACTTTTGAGCCTCTGGAAATGGTATGGTTTTTGAACCCTCAGTCCTGAACAGGGTCTATAATTTAAGGTGGATTGTACCAGTTTTTCGTAGGTGGGAAGTCTGGTGACGAGCGTGCGCGTCACGCGCGAGATAGTCCGCGATTTATAGCTGAAAATACAAAACAAATATGGCGGCGCGTGGGTTTATATTACATTCAAGGTTGCTTTTGTTCTGTTTATCAGAGATTGGATCAACAAGAAAGTTGTCCTTTGAGCGCCGGTTCTTGGGCAATTCGAAATGCGTCAATTTTTTTTTGGAACTCAATGCCCGAGTTACAAAGTTAAAATTCCCGTTTGTGCTGCGATCGATCCTGTCGGCGATCGCAAAGATCTTATCGTTTCTGACAGCTTCGGTTTCAACAGAATGTGGCAAATCAAACAAAACTTTGAAAGGAAATCGTAAAAAGGGAGGCCAAACGTTCACTAAAACAGTTCACGGCACAACTACTAAGTAATTCCACGGCAGTGAAGTCGAGATTCTCGAAGACCATCCTCAAAGTAGTGTCAAAGACCAAAGAAAACAAAACGACGGTAAGTGCGTGGTCGCGCGTGTATGAACGCGAATAGGTCAGCGGTAGTCAAAACTGAGCATGAGTAAATGGTTGTCATATAAAGTCAAGATTTTGAAGTGCGTGGTTTTTGTGGAACTCGCGAAGGCTTTTCCAAAAGAACAAGCCCGGTGACCCTATTTTTTATTGTTTCAATATTTTCCCCTTACTGAGAGGAAATGTCAGACGTAATTTTAAAAAATTATACGAAAGTAATTTTTCTCTACTCGCGAATTGCCTTTTTTCACGTTTATAAAAAAATCCGCTTCGTAGAATTTTGTTAAAATTATTATACAGCTTCCTTTTCAAATGCCAAAAGTTATAACGTGAAAAAAAGTGGGTATGTATATAAAGGAATCGTCCTAGAAGGGTATGGCTTCAAGACTTTTAAGCATGTCCAAAATCAGAAATGTTTGTCACCATCGAGATCCGCAGTTCAAATATGAATTATTTCATATATACTACACATCATTTCACTCCTCACGGGAAGATATGAACTCGATAAATTGACCTCGCTCCCAATGTGTGGCTTCATAGCTCAGTTAGTAGAGCATCGCACCGGTATTGGGGAGGTCACGGGTTCGAACCCTGATTTTTTCAGGCTTCTTCTTTCCAATTGCTTAAAATTGGAAATTAACTGCGATGATCATTCTTCACTTTCATCTATATCCGCGGTATATATCCTTTGAATTAAATTACATTTTAGACAAACAGTTTTTTTTATTTCATTTTACTTCTATAATAAATTGTTTTTGAAAATGAAATAAAATAAAATAAAGCGAATGAAATCAAATAAAATAAACTAAATAAGTAAAATGAAATATAATATAAAAGAAAAGACGAAAAAAACACCGAAAATCCTTATGGCAGCTCTAGGCCACCATAGAGACTAGATATTAGCACTATAGTATAAAAACGATTAGTCCTAAATAGGGTGAAACAGAGTCAGGGTTTCAGACCAGACCCCACCCCCCCCCCTCCCCCCCGTCGGCACAGCGTAAGGTAGTTTCGGTTTCTTCCCCAGCATGTGTTATCTTTTCTCGTCGTAGTCATCTTTGCCATTAAAAGACTCCCAACTGAATTTTGAGACAATATATTTTATTTATCTATAGCAAGCGTATCAATAGTTTGTGATCCCTTGCCTGGCTTCTTTTCGATTTAATTTATCTATAATGATTCAATTGCTTCCGTACACACTGTCCATAAATGTGAATGTTACATCTTCACTTCGAACAGAACTGACACAGTTTACTCCACGTATCGAAGGACAGCCTGATATTAGCGTTATTGGCCTGGCATTTTGGTTATATCAATTCTCAGACAATTTTGCTGTCCATCCAGATTATATCCCCTAAGTGTGCAAGGCCATAGCAAGCAAAAGGCAAAGTGAGGCAGTTGCCTCTTCTCGATTTTAGTCCAATTGAAATGAAAAACGAAATACGCTCAGTTCGGAAAATATTCATCAACTGAACGAGATTGATTTTTTTCCCTGAAGAAATACCTCACGGAAATTACTATAAAAATTGTGTTCAGAACTTCTACATTTCAAAGTGTTCTCAGGCCAACCTTTCCAGGAGATGATGTTGTTTTCAGGGTGTGGGGTTTTGCGGGGCGTAAGGAGGCCTACAGGCTCGGTATTTTGAGAAAAGGAGGCTATCTCTGGGATGTAATTGCATTGCTTATAACATAGTTTTTAGTTCAGAATATCTACTTGAAAGCAAAAAGTATTTCGGGGAATTGACCCTGTTGAACGTCCGTTTCATTGTAAACATAATTATTGTTCTTGATAAACGTGAAGGTGACACCTCGACATGTGACAGAACTAAAACAGTTTACCCCATAAAACGAACCAGGTCCTCTTATTTTAGCCTCCATGTGGTAAGTGATGTTTTTCCTTACAGTTACTTTCTTCTCAAACAACACTTTAAAACCATAATAGCTACATTTATCGCATTGTATTAGTTCTGAGGGAACTTTTGTAGCTTTTTCACAAACTGTGCTGCGATTGGCGTCTTTTAATTTCAGCGTTACTGAGTAATTATTGTTTTGACTACCAAATAAGTATACTCCGAGTAGCACAATATCTTTGTCTACAGAGAAATTGATGGCTTCGCATCCAAATTCGTTATACTGAAGACCACCGCTTGACAAGGAACCAAATCTACAAAGTCGTTGACTAAGATCAGATCTTTTGGTAGTTGAAAACCTCGCTTGTGGACTCGCGACGTTATTCACCTGTTTGATAATACTGACGATTTCTCCTTTTGTTAAAATATCACTGTCCAACACCACACTTGCGAAATCGTCTTGCTTGATTGTTGGAAAGCGTATTCCTTTAATAACTTCTTCTCCAAGAACGCTTCTTTTTACTGGACCATCTGACGATAATCGTTGCCTCTCACATTCCTTTGTTGCCCACAAGTCAACAGCTTTAAACAGTTCTATCTCTTCAATCGACAAAGTGTCTCTCACGACTACTGCTTGAAGTAAGGACCTATCGGTTGTCGCAAATTCATCTGATTTCACAGCCTCTTCTGTCTGTTTATCGATCACTTTCCAGCATCGATCCACCAGGTTTTTATCGTCATATTTCTGAGCAGATGGCAAGATGCTGAAAACATTCGAGGGATCTAAATTTTCATGCAGATATTTCTTGCATTTCTCAGCCAGTGAAGGCACCATGTATTTGTTCGCCAAATACAACACTCCCATCACATTACTTCCGCTCAAGTTCACTTCATCGCTGTACATGTAACGAAACAACTCCAACAGACTCTCGTACTCACAGTCAGGCAGTTCAATAGAGTCTCCAGTCTCCGCCAGCTTACCGTAAAACATGGCTTCAAACACAGGACTGCTAATCGACAGCACAAACTTGTGAGCAGGAATCACTTGTTTTCTTTCACTTTCGCCATCAGTCTTGCGAACAACAAACTTCACATCGCTGAAGAGATCATTGTTGAACATAAACTTGCTTCTTTCTCTGATGGTGGGTATTGTTGTTTGCCAGTTTTTCTCGACGACAGACATGACTTCTGTACTAAAGATTGAAGAAATATAAACGAAGAAATTTCAGTTTGGTGGACAGTGTAGTTTTCTTGGAAAGTTGGGTGGCAACTCGATGCAGCGGTAGCTTTATACATAATTTGAATATAGAATTACTTAGTAGGAATTCGTCACGCAATCAGTTAGCGTGACAGTCATGCTCCGCTAACAGCGTTATTGTCAATCGAGTGAGAAGGAAAGGAATTGAATAGAGTTTCTTCATAACATTCTAGTTATACACATGCAAGTTGCGTCTTATTAGAGGGAAACAGAAGTGCACTTGTATTGGTTGTGAATGCAACAGTGCTCTTTTGCGTCTCAGGGCATTTATATTTATTTGCAGCGTTTAATATCTGGATACTTCATCACTGTCTGTTTGCAGCCAAACAGGCGCTTTACTTAGTCTGCGTACATCAGGCGACATGTTAGTACTGCGGCTCTCGCTAAATTCTATTTCATCGGTGTTTCTTTAGCACTTTTCCAAGGTGCTTATACAGTTACCTGGTATAGTCATATGTTCTTCTCAGTTCTGGGTTGAGAGAACCTACTGAGATTATTTTCAACTTTGTAGTCGAAACCTGAACTATTAAATTAACCCTGAGCACAAGCCATGGCGTGCAGTGTTCTTCAGTTCATTGCTATTTCTTAACCTGAGTGATTTACACTCGGAAAGCGTGACCAAAATCAGGCACGCAGTTAACTTGATACGTGTGACCAAATTAATTTTTATGGAGGGTAAATTGATAAAGTACCTTTCTTCTGGGATTTCTTGCTCGTACTCAGTTGTAGGACATTGTCTTGGATATAAGTTCAAGCTATCAATTCTCCATACAGATTGATACAATTCCTTTCAATGTAAGTTCGGAGAATTTAGTGTGTCATCGAATACTATCATTGTTTATTACACTCATTCCCCCTGCTCTGAGAGATAATCACAGCCTGCCGAGTGTTTCGGGTTTTGGGGGATAGGCGAAAGCCGGGAGACACTGATCTCTGCCGGCTTTTACCTCCTAAGGTGCCAAAAATTTATGTTCAGATTGAGAGACTAAATCGGTTTAATGCCTTTTGTGTTGTTATAACTGCATATAACCTCCATTTTAAGCCGCTGGATTTGGTATGGTTTTTAACCCCTCAGTCCTGGACAGCGTTTATAATTTAAGCGAGTCTGTCCTAAGCAGGGTATAGATATTAAGGAATCGTTCTCGACAGGGTATGGCTTCAAGACTTTTACAGTCGAATCAAGTAAGTACCCCCCCCCCCCCCCCCCCAGAGTACATTAATGAATCGATTATTGAAAAATTGAACCCGTTATTCGTTTCAATGTTACATGTGGTTTGAAAAGGCGCGTATCATTCAATGCTCAAAGCAAAAGACGATTTTGGGTTGGACTAGGCTACAGCTTTTCTTGGCTATATTCATCTCGTAGAACTTGCAGAAATTCTTATTCGTGTAAATAGTGGGAAGAAAAGAGTTTTCTGGCGAAGCCCTTTTACAAGTTTTTCGTGAACGCTTAGCTTCTTAACTTTGATTTTTGTATAAAACATTTTTAGTATTGTAATTTTTACACCATTGTCACTGAAAAGCCCTCTTTAGGGAGTGTCAATAAACTTTGTATTGTATTGTATTGAATATTTTACGTGGCTCACTTCCGCCATGGGAAAAATCAGTTAAGGTTCCAAATCGTTGTACTGACCGTTTTTAAAAGAAATTGAAAAGCAATTCAGGAAATTGACCCTGTTGGACAGTGGTTCCATTGCTTGAGTGCAGGCTTTCCGAAAATGTAAATGTTACATCTGAGCATGAAACAGTGCACACGCCATTGCTTCCACACTGTGAACTGCGACCAGCTATCTTAGCCTCAATAGTGTATGTCCTATTTTTCTTTAAAACGCCGATCAGTTTCTCCTCTGGAAAAACGACTTCAAAACCGTAATAGAAATAGCTCTTGTTCTGCAACAGCTTTGAGGAAAACATTCCAGTTTCAGACAATAGAACTGAACTTGTTTCGTTGTCTGTTACCTTTAAGTCTACCGAGTATGAGCTATTCTCACTACCAAATAAACACACTCCGTGTAGCAGAATATCTTTGTCTGCAGAGAATTCAATGCAGTCCACTCTGGAGCCGCCGTATTCCCAGCCGTAGTCAGACACCGAGTCGAATCTACAGCACAAAGGGTAAACAGTAGAACGCCCGTCTGGAGATGGCGAAACGGAACTCATGTATCTCATGATGTTGATTATTTCATTTGTTCTTAATATGTCGCTATCCAACACCACGGTAGCAAATTGCGTCTGATTTATTTTTGCAAAATGAATATTTTTCACAATCTGTTCTCCAAGAACTCTTCTTTTTTTCTCACCTTCTGCCGCTAAACCTTGCCTCTCACATTCCTTTGTTGCCCACAAGTCAACAGCTTGGAATAGCGCTATCTCTTCAATGGTTAGAGTGTCTCTTACAACTACTGCTTCAAGTAAGGACCTCTCAATTGTCGCAAATCCATCTGATTTCACAGCCTCTTCTGTGTGCTCATCGACCACTTTCCAGCACCGATCCACCTGGAATTTTTCTTTATATTTCTGAGCAGATGGCAAGATGCTGAAAACATTCGATGGATCTAAGTTATTTTGAAGATATTCCTTGCATATATCAACAAGTGAAGGCACTACGTATTCCTTCGCCAAATACAGACTCTCGTACTCACAGTCAGGCAGTTCAATAGAGCCGCCAGTCTCCGCCAGCTCGCCGCAAAACACCCTGGGCCTCTCCATTGTCGCAAATCCATCTGATTTCACAGCCTCTTCTGTCTGTTCATCGATCCCCTTCCAGCATTGATCCACCAAGTTTTTTTCGTCATATTTCTGAGCAAATGGCGAGATGTTTAAAACATTTGTTTCACCCACGTAACCCTGCATAAATCGTATGCATTTCTCAGCCAGTGAAGGTACCATATAGTTCTTCGCCAAAGACAACACGCTAATGACGTTACTTCCGCTCAAGTTCACTTCAAATTCATCACTGTGCATGTTGCGAAGCA
>OX393569.1:5570456-5572956 GCA_947652115.1 Blastomussa wellsi
TTAGACGCCAAAACTGATTCACTCATATTGATGTCCGTGGTGTTTGTTATGTTCAACTTCAAGTCTACCGAGTAAATACGGCTCCCCTTACGACCATAGAAGCAAACTCCATGAAGCGAAATTTCTTTGTCCACGGAGAATTCGATGGAATGGTTCCCTATGGGACAATATTGGTGGACCGTGCTTGTCAACGAGCGAAATCTGTGGCATAGATAAATATTAGATCTTTTGATTTCATGAAATGTAACAGGAGATGTTAAGACGTGACTAAGATATTTGATCATTTCGATGATCTCTGTTCGTCTTAAAATTCCACTTCCTAATACCACACTTGCAAAATCGTCTTGCTTTATTCTTGGAAAACGTATTCTTTTTACAATTTGTTCTCCAAGAATTCTCCTTTTCACTTCTCCATCTGCCACAAGACCTTGTCTCTCGCATTCCTTTGCTGCCCACAAGTCAACAGCTTCAAACAGCACTATCTCTTCAATCATCAGAGTGTCTCTTCCGACTACTGCTTCAAGTAAGGACCTCTCAATTGTCGCAAACCCTTCTGATTTCACAGCCTCTTCTGCATCGTCATCAATAACTTTCCAGCATCGATCCAGCAGGTTTTTCTCTTCGCATAGCAGAACGAAGGGCAGGACGCTGAGAACATTCGATGGACCTAAATTGTTTAGTAGATATTCCGTGCATTTCTCAGCCAGTGAAGGCACCATGTATTTCTTCGCCAAATACAACACCCCCATCACATTACTTCCGCTTAAGTTCACTTCATCGCTGTACATGTAACGAAACAACTCCAACAGACTCTCGTATTCACAGTCAGGCAGTTCAATAGAGTCTCTAGTTTCCGCCAGCTTACCGTAAAACATTGCTTCAAACACAGGACTGTTAATCGACAGCACGAACTTGTGAGCAGGAATCACTTGTTTACTTTCACAATCGCCATCCATCTTGCGAACAACAAACTTCACATCACTAAAGAGATTGTTGTTGAAATAGTTTTTTCTTTCTTGAAGAGAGGTGCTCGTCATTGCCCAGATTTCCACTATGCAAGACATAGCTTCCATATTGGGATCGACACCGTGAAAATAAAAGCCTAAGTTTTTGTTTGTTTTACCGAGATATGTCTCGTGTTGGAATATTGGGCGGCAATTCGGGACAGTGTTGTCGGCGTCTTTTGATGTACTCGTCACGCATGTCTGCTGAAAGTATTTAGGGCTATTTACGTGGGACCAATCACAGCGCACTTTCAAACCCTGTTTTGTCTGTGGAAAGTCTTGAGAAATTTCAATAATAATAATAGCAATAACGGACCTTACTTTTGCATTTGTTATTCTTTTGTGATCATGCTTATCTACCTTCCAAGCCTCGTAAGCATGTGCAAAGTACGAAAAGAACTTAGAGGGTTGATTAGCGTGCACGATTACTTTTTGTACTATTTTAATTGTAAAAATAAAATACTAGTTAGCATTTTCACTTCCGTTTAGCTTGCCGTTTACGTACTGCAGTTGTAGACGGTACAATTTGGGTACCCTATCTAAGGATCGCACCAGGAACAATTTAAAATAAATTGGACAGTTTTTGCTCAAATTGTTCAATTTAAGAAAAATCTGGATATCTTCCATAAACCAATCAATTGTCAAGAAAAACTGGTTTGGAGGGCGAAACATTTGCCATGTTCATATATTTTTGGATGCTATATAATTAATAGGTAACAGGACTACATGCTTGTCCAATTTGGAAATAATTGGATTCAAAAAATTCCTTGAACTGCCAAATTGGACTCGGCCTACGGTCTCGTCCAATTTGGCAGTCCTCTGGATTTTTTCGCATCCAATTATTTTCAAATTGGACAGCATGTAGTCCTATTACATATACTAATGCAGAATGAGCTGTTAGACATTGTTTTAACAACAGAATCTATTGGAAGGAGACCTATGACGTCTATTACTTATCAGTGTCAAGAAGTGACGTTTACAATTACTGGAAATAATGCCTTACATGTAGCTCACATACTTATTTACATAGACATCGCGGCAACTCGAAACATCTCAATAACACGAGATCTTGATTTCTCAACAACTTGATTATTCGACAACTTGCATGGCCCTTAGGGGGCTCCACACCGTCCCTTAGTCGACAACTTGCATGGCCCTTAGGGGCACCACACCGTCCCTAAGTCGACAACTTGCATGGCCCTTAGGGGGCTCCACACCGTCCCTAAGTCGATAACGTGCATGGCCCTTAGGGGGCTCCACACCGTCCCTAAGTCGATAACGTGCATGGCTCTTAGGGGGCTCCACACCGTCCCTAAGTCGATAACGTGCATGGCCCTTTGGGGGCTCCACACCGTCCCTAAGTCGATAACGTGCATGGCCCTTAGGGGGCTCCACACCGTCCCTAAGTCGATAACGTGCATGGCCCTTAGGGGGCTCCACACCGTCCCTAAGTCGATAACGTGCATGGCCCTTAGGGGGCTCCACACAATCCCTAA
>OX393569.1:5577956-5647231 GCA_947652115.1 Blastomussa wellsi
TTGAAACGAAAACTTTAACCTTAATACCCCTCATTTCCCTCAGAATAGAGCACGTGGGGGTCCAATAATTGGCATTCTATTTTTAGACCTGGAATCATAACGTAGTCTGAACTGGCTGTCAACAAGGATGTAAACACGATAGCCGAATCCGTCTGTCTACCTATAACAAATTCAAACCTAGTCCCTAGTTGATCAGTGATGTTATGTTCTCAATATCTGTTTGGTTGTTATCGTTGGATGCCGGGGGGGGCATTATCTTTTCACTTCCCTTTTCTCCAAAAAGACTCGAAAGAAAAAAACTGTACAGAAACGATCAATCAAAAGTCCCCCTTTTCCAATTTTTGTGAATGCATTTTCTCTTTTCTGTTTTGATTTCTGGTCTTTAAACTTTATTTCTGTAAACGACGCGATTATCTTCAGATTCAAAACCGGCGTTAGTAACTGCGAGTCTTGGCAAATTAAGTAAACAAGCATTTTGTAAAAAGTTTATTTTTTGTGGAAATCTGTTATAAATTAGCGAAATTGATGAATCCGAATCAACCATGATCTGCATTTCAAGCCCGAGAAAACATTAATTCCGGGAATTGACCTTGTTGAAACGTTGTTGCATTACTTGAGAAGAAACTATTTGAAAACGTAAATATTACGTCTGAGCATATAACAGTGCTATCGCCGTCGCTTCCGCATATCGACTCAGGGCCAGTTATGGTAGCTTCTATATAGTACATTTTGTTTTTCTGTAAAACCACTGGCTCTTTGTCAAAAAAGACTTCAAAGCCGCAGTGGTTAAATTTCTCGCCCTGTAAAAGCTCCGAGAAGAATTTTCCAGTTTTAGACACCAAAACTGTGTTACTTATGACATCTTTTACCTTTAATTCTACCAAGTAAATATTATCCTCGCTGCCAAACAAACGCACTCCGAGAAGCATAATATCTTTGTTCACAAAAAATGCGACAATATCTTTACCTCGCGAGGCACCGTATTTGCAACCACGGTCTGTCACAGAGTTAAATCTGCAACATCGCTTAATATTACGGTCAGGGCCGGATCTTCTAGATTTTGAAAATCCCACCGGAGAACTCGAGACTGAATTTAGATGTTTGATAATACTAACGATTTCATCTTTTGTTAAAATATCGCTGTCCAACACCTCACTAGAGAAATCTTCTTGCGTCATAGTTGGAAAGCGCATTTCTTTGATAACTTCTTCTCCAAGAATTCTCCTTTTATCTTCACCTTCTGGTGCTAAACCTCTTCTCTCGCATTCCTTTGTTGCCCACAAGTCAACAGCTTTAAACAACTCTATCTCTTTTACGGTGAGAGTGTCTCTCATGACAACGTCTTCAAGCAAGGACCTCTCAATTGTCGCGAATGCATCTGTGTTTACAGCCTCTCCCGTCCGTTCATCGATCACTTTCCAGCATTGATCCATCAGGTTTTTCTCGTCATACGTCTGAGCAAATGGCAAGATGCTGAAAACATTCGACGGGTCTAAGTTATTTTTCAGATATTCTATGCATTTACCAGCAAGCGATGGCACCATGTATTTCTTCGCCAAATACAAAACTCCCATCACATTACTTCCGCTCAAGTTCACTTCATCGCTGTACATGTAACGAAACAACTCCAACAGACTATCGTGCTCACAGTCAGGCAGTTCAATAGAGTCTCCAGTCTCCGCCAGCTCACCGTAAAACATGGCTTCAAACACAGGACTACTAATCGACAGCATGAACTTGTGAGCTGGAATGACTTGTCTTATTTCACTTTCATCAATGGCTTTTGGCACAATAAACTTCACATCGCTGAAGAGATCATTGTTGAACATAAACTTGCTTCTTTCTTTGTTGGTGGGTCTTGTTGTTTGCCAGTTTTTCTCGACAAGAGGCATGGTGCTTGTAAATCAAGAGGGTTTAAGCTTACTAGCCCTTCTGATTTGTGATAGAAACTTGCTGGTAACTCAGAAGCCGGAAATCCGCCTGTGTTCGCAGGCTACGTGACCACGAATTGCGTCAAACATTGTCAAAGACGCGGTGGATTCACAAATCGCAGCATTTCGTGCAAACGCGAATTTCTGAGTTTCCGGCAGTGTGAAATAACAGGCCAACATTTTTAGACTTTTTAAGGTCCGCGCGCAATATAATAGCCTTACCTAAATAAACGAATGAGCGAGAGAAAAAGTTCGCGGCTCTCGTTAAAAGTATACTTTTATAACCTGTATTCAACAGACGTCTTGTGTCGTCGTTTAAAATTATGCACACCATGGGAACGTCTATGAGAAACCCCTTTTTTGGACACTAGCAAATACATTGGTTTTGTAGTTTTTGGTAAGTGCAAGATTGCTTCAGCGCAGTGAACCATAAAATCAATATGCGATTTCAGTTTCCCACGCGAGTGCTCCGATAATTTTGAAAATACAAAGATTCGCACCTTACGTGAACGATATTACGGGTGGAAACATCAAAAATAAGCTAAAATTAACGACAGAACAATGTCAAAGTAGGTACTGATTTTGAATTGATTAGGGCGTTTCCGATTTAGCGGAACTTCGCGGAAGTTCACACCGCGCTTTGGGAATTAATTGATCACATTTGTGTTAGCTTTGTTTTCCACTCAAAAAGAGGCTTTCACTTGAATTTACAGACGAGTAATGAAGTGACAAGGTGGCTTCAAACATCGACACGAGGAAAATGTGGAACGAAAATTCCGCGATATTTCTGCGGACAGTAAAATCATCTCTAGACTACTGAAAGCGTCCTAAAGATTCTTGGCGAATGCCGAGAGTTCAGTCCACTTGGTGCTTTGAACACAAGGAAATACACAGATATGGATCAGTCTAAAAAGAACTACGTTTCAATTGATAAGAGTGTTTCTGTCTCTGAACTATCGGTCTGATAGTTGCCCCTTGCAAATTTAATGGTCTTAAAACTAGCATAAATATTAAACCATGAATTTTCCGCGAGGCATCTATCAGCCGATAGTTCCACGACAGAAACACTCTACCGTCTAAATAGTGGTCTCTTAAAAAGTTCTCTATGATCCGCATTGGGGGCGTTATCTGTGGTTCCCTACTCCGTCAGTAAAAATTAACCAGTAAGTGAGCTAGAGATTTGAGAATTATTCGTAGAAAATATAAATTTGCTTTGACCATTTTGGCTCGAATACATACAAAACACATCTCAAATTCACTGGTGTGAAAGAGAAGTCAATTGTACCTCAGTAATTTGTGCTTGATAAAAGTAACATGCCAGGTTTTTTTGTGTGTCTGACCTCTTATTAGTAACAATGACTTTTGTCATAACACAAAAGGTCTTTTACAGCCGAGATCTCGGCAACCGGGGTGAAAATTTTCCCATATGAACACTCCAGCCCGGTTACCTAGGGGAAACTTTTTTTGACAAAATAGCTTCACTTTCGCAAAAGGGCGGCCAAAGTGGCATAATTTCTTCTTCAAAGTTCAAGAATTAGCTTTATTTTGATGTCACAAGGGTCGACAAAGCTACGATAGTCATGAAAATACAACTTAATGTCGCGCCATTTTGGTTTGGTTTCAGTTGAATTTCATCCCGGTTGACCGGGCTGAAATTTCCCATATGAACCGACGACAAAACTCGTCCCGGCAACAGAGCTAGCTCGGTTACCGGGCTCATACGAAGAGGCCCTGGTCTGACTTCCGATAATAACTGGGAATTTGATAAGAAACTAAATTTCGGTATTCTAAACTTATAAACGCTTTTGTCATTTCTAAATTTATCGAAAACTGGCTAGTTTTTTTTCAAATTGTAACCCCCTTCAATCGTTGTCATCGTATGTGTGATAGGCAAAATATAAGGCAGAAAACTTGAAAATTTTTAAACTTCCCAGAGTTATTTTTTGTTCATTTTTGACAATCTGTCGAGAATTGTATATAAAATCAGTTCAATTTACTACCAGCAATGTTACGAAACGGCTTCTGGTCCTTTGTTTTTTCTCAGCGCGCGTGCTCGATGGATGACGTAGAGTGACGAATTCCGTGCGCAGTAACGATGCGCAGAAACAATTAGCGCGAACGTCCTTAAAGGATGGTACCTCCTATATTTGAAATATTGTACTTCCTACAGTCACAACGCGACTGAACATGTCTCAAATTGAACATGTCTCAAAATCCTATGAAATCAAAATATACCGTGTTGACAAATATATGACACAACTTGAAAATAGTGATGACTGACTGACTGACAACTGGGCGTGAGATTGGCCAGGCCACTTTCAGTTAAATAAGTTGATATTTAAACCCAGTTGTATCAGCTTAGAGTTATTGATAAACAGTCTGTTGTATCAGTGCTTTTATTTACCGGTAAACCACTACATATTACTGTTCTGTTGTTTTCTATGTGCTTACTTCATTTGCTTGTAATGCTAGTTGTGGACAACTTGTTTGTGTATACATTTTGTTATATCTCCTAGCTTATTAGTCTTTTCACATTTCTGTTAGTGTCCACTTCTTATGGCTTGGGAATTAAAGACTTCATCTGAAAGTTCAATGCTGGGCCTCCGATGAGGAGCTCAAACAGAAAGCTCCTTCTCAAAGTGTGGCGTTAAAGTTATTTAATTGTGACCAGCCGTTATTTCAAGGGGCATTGTCACAACATAATTTTAGCAATATTTCAAAAAGCTGAAATGTCTTCGCCCAAAGGAAAACCAGAAATGATGGTTTAGCTTTGTTTCTTAAGTCTGTATTACTGCATTGAAACCATTTACTGACGTCTGTTGTTACGGATGGCGAAGATGGAAATAGATTGAAAATTGTAAACATTTGCCATTTGTTTCCAAATTCTCAAGCCATCTCCCCCTATTATGGTTTGCTCTCCCTGCTAAAGTTTCATTTGATATCTTCTTCGCAATGCTGCAGAGCATTGTTTGTACGAATAAGCAATGACTTAAGCACAAAATTAACCTGAACGCTCCAAAATGACCGTGACAATGCCCCTTGAAATCGGATTGAAAATGCGTTTTTGTCTCCAGGCTCTGCAGACTTGACTAATTGATTTCCTCACCTGGCTGGTATTTGATCAGATGTTTAAAGTTGTACACAAAATGTTCAATTTTTAGTTAGTAAAGAGAAAACAGCAATTCTGGCAATTGACCGCAATCAACATCCGTTCCATTACTTAAGCATGCACTATTCATAAACGTGAATCTTACTCCAGAGCATTCAACAGAAGTGAAACCGCCTTTTCCACGAATCGAAGGAGGGCCTGATATTTGAGCAATTATGTCGCACTTCGTATTTTTCTTTAAAACGATTTTCTTGTGAAATAACATTTTAAAACCATCATATTTCAATATCGCGGAATGTAACATTTCTGAGGAGAATTTGGAATTTAATAAATGGAAATAAAGTGTCTTGAAAGTGTCTGTGTTAGCAAAGAGAAATCGATGAAAACTTACGCATTTCTTTCAATTTGAGTTTTCAGTCGTCATATTATTGCATGGTTCTTGTTTCGTATAAAGTCAGTCGTCATAATTACGATATGTTCTATGGCTCTTATTTCATGTCAAGTCAATACCTTTTAGTATAAGGATTTTTTAAATTCCTTATTTTCAAGACTGTCATAATCAAACTGCATGTTTTTCCGTTGTCACGCAAGTATTCGGTTAAATTTTTTATATTGTGTATTGATTTCTACCTCTTGTTGTTAAAGTTTAATTGTTTCAATCGCTCGTCGTCGCTGGGTTTTGTGTTTGTTGTTATTTTTTTTCCGCTCGTTCAGTGTTATAGGCCCGGGGACTAAGTCCCCGGCCTCCCCACCAGTTTCTTTATAGACTGCTAACTTTGCATGTTGTTTTGTTTGTAAGGTTTTGCCCATCTGGGAAGGAACTACGAATGTCCTATCACTAGATGTGCTAAGGTCGGTGTTAAAAAGTCAAGGACAGGTAAACTGTACTTGAATTCTAATATCTCTCTCAAAGCTGTAATTTTTCTTTTTTATTGAACTTTACAATCTTGTTCTAAGGGGGCACCCAACGATCAAACCGTGACAGAATGCATCTTTTACCCAAATGAGTATTTAACGCGCGTTGGATATGAGATGGTAGATAGCCAACGAGGCGTGTACAAACATTGCGAAAAATGCCTTCTTTTACGCGTACACGTACCATATTTGTAGGTCAATGGTATATGAGCTCATATACCATTGGCTCTCAACCAATCAAAACCCAGGAAATATAATATACCATAGCTAGTTTTTAATAATAAAACATATACAGGTGCTCTTGGACGTTGATGGGAAAAATTCTTCTCTTCCTTTTTCCAGCACATGATCCATATTTTTTTCCCAGCCATTAACTAGAACAAACAATAAACTCGCGAAAATGTCACTGAAAACCGTTGAAATCCGCTCTTCTCAACGAGACTCAAGCCCAAGTCGAGCATTTTCTTCAGTAAGCGGTTGACTTTTGTTCCAGCCAGCGCAAAAATAGTATTTTTTCAGCGACGACTCCCAAAAGCAAAGAAACGCTGAAAAGATTTGCCAGCCAGCAATATTTGCGCTGGTGAGCAGATTCGTTACTTGCTCCTGTGCAGTTTGCACGTGAGAAAAGAAAGTCTTGTTTTCTTGAGCTAGACATTAAATGTTTCACCTCGACAAATATTTATTTGCTCAATTGCCCAACCTCAGACCCCAGTTGTTCAAGGAGCTACTTCATGATATTTTGAGTTAATTTTTGCGACGAACCCAATTGAAAATCCTCCTTAAAGTGAAGGAAACCTAAAACTAATAGTTTACTAAGGAGGAAAACCACGAAAGAGGGGACACTAAACCAAACGGGAGCAAGGATGGTTAAGGATGGAGAAGATTGAGACGGATTACGAATGAGGATTTTGACAAATTTAGGCCAAATTTTTCAAAAGGCACAAACCGTGACGTGGCTCTTTCAATACATGGTGTACTTCATAAATCACTATCCTGTATATGTTTAGTTTGTTTTGTCAACAAAATCCACTGGATAGCGATTTATCGTGCGCGTAGGATTATCCACTTTTTGAACAACTGAGCCCTGCTTACGTCTAATCCACATCTTTCTTGTTTTAATACAGGTACTGAAGGCTTACCACGCTAGCGTTTCCGACAAGTTGTCAAGAGCCTCTTCTTCCCACCCCACCCTGAAGACTTCAACCGAACAAGTTCAGTCTTCCATGAACACCTTGCTGTCTCCACAAAACTACGAGCTTCTTTCTGATTCGCTCCCCGCGCGTGATCTGGCGTTTAGCTTAGGAAGGATTTATATAGGTATGAATTTTTTTAATTGATTAGAGACCAGATAGTTCCCTTGTCGTATCTCAGTAGGGGTTCCAGTTTAAGCCATGGCCATTGTACTCGTGTTATTGTGCCAGTCCACTGTATTTACGCTTGTATTTATTGACAAGTTGAAGGGGCTACGTCACGATATTTTGAGTCATTTTTTGTGACGGACCAAATTACCCTTAAAATGAAGGAAACCTCAAAACAATATAATTTGGTTTTATCGACTGGGTTGATAATGTGAATTGGCCACCGTAAAGAGATTCAAGAGCTGACGTTTCGAGCGTTAGCCCTTCGTCGGAGCGAATCAAGGAATTGTGTAAACAATAGTTTACTAAGGGAGGAAAACACCAAAGAAGTGATACTAAACCAAAAAGGAACAAGGATGGTTAAGGATGAGAAGAGTGAGACTGTAGCGGCCAACTACTTCTGGGCTCAATAACTCTTATTCATCCGGGTACACACATTTTATTCCACATGATCACAACTTTCAGCTTCCCATATCTTCATACGAACAACATCTGAACGGCATCCGGACGGCACCCGAACGATTCGCGGAAGTAAACAGGAACGATATGTTCGGTACGAACTTGCTAATCGAAATAGAAAGGAAAGACGAAACTAGAACTGTACTTACAACAACAACAACAACAACCATTTTTTTTATTTTGCTAAATAGACAGAAATCAATAGAGCCAAAAAATATAAGCAAAAAAACTACTCAGGATAGTTAACAGTAATGGAGCTGAGTAGTTACAAAGTTATTGAGCCTGATCCGACGAAAAACCGTACGTCTACATAGACACTTTGCATAAATGGCGTCCGTATTTATACATCCTGAGCCTCAAATTCACGTATAAAATACTTTGTCTATAAACATCCACACGAGGCTAAGGATATATAAAGCATTGTTATTCAAATTTGGGCGCCATTTATGCAAAGGGTCTATGGCGAATAGAACAAAAATGAGCCCGCGCAATTTCTGATCGGCGGTAATACATTCCTTATGTATCGCACACGAAACGAATCTTACAGAGACAGTGCAAATGATGAATTTGAAACATTTAACCTAGAATTTTTCAAAGTGTACTAACGTTAACCATGACTTAGCTCTTTAAAATCACCACTATTCTAGAATTCCTAGTTACAGTTTAAACCCTCATCTGCAATTTTCATTTTCTTTTTGTCAGCGTCTTTGTTAATTGAGCATGCGTCGTGGGAAGAGACCGAAAAACATGACATCGAAGCTGCCAAGAGGTAGGGTTACACCATATTAGTTTTCAGTTTTCCTCTCACAAAGCCTATTACAGTCATCTCAGAACTTTATTATATTAGAAAAAGAAGTTGCTTTGAAAAATATGATCAAATTGTCTGTTTATAAAATGTCTTAAAAATGTGATAATTCGGTTTCTTTTATAATTGCTTGTGACGTTGCTATGGAAACCGATTTTAATACTTTACTGTTGATAGCACTTATTATTGGACTTCTTGCAATAGCATACAAATGATATAATCGTTTAAAGTATGGTTAGCTGCCTTAAAACTGGATCAAACGAAAACGCGAGTTCAAAGTCGCGTTCTCATTTGGAAACGAGAGCCCTCGTTCTCGTTTAATTTATAATCAATTAATATTCTCGTGCGCACTTATCGAATTTGAACCTTTTTTTTTAATTTTGAAGAGTGTGAACGTGAGTTTCCGCTTGTGTGTTATGCAGATAAAGTCCTCGCTCTCTAGTTTGATCGCATAATTGCTGGTAGGCGATAGGAAAAGCTGTAACACTCCTTCCTTAACTCTCGTCGACTCTCGTTTTCGTTCGGTTCGATCTTTACGTTTGTATAAACTAAAGAAAAATACTCAGTGGCGGTGTCATTCTCTAGGTGGTGCCAACAGGACTTAACCCCAGTCCTCACGCATCTCAGACACAACGCGTATGACGTCAAAAGCTCCGGTTGTGACCTGGCACTAGTTATGAACGGACACCCAGAGTTTACAAGAGCAAGATGAGTCCTGATAGTTTGGAAAGTGAAATTCGACCACAAGCATTGAATAACTGAAATATTGCAATGACCTACGCTAATTGCGCAGAAAGGATTTGTTAGGAAACTGAATGTTGTATAAAATGAACTTCTGCACTTCTGAGTGTAACTTGCAACTGATTTTAGCATGATAATCAAGTTTGTCGTTTTCAATCTTTCCCAGTCTTTCCTGTCCTAACCATCCGTTTTCCTTTTTGCTCTATCATTTTATTATTCCTTGTTGCTTTCACGAACGCTTGGAGGGAAGACAAGGGTGAAACATTTACTCTTTCAATGCCTTTTTCACGAAAATAGCTAAAGAACATGGATCCTTATTGGTGTTTTCTTCTAGTCGTCACCCGAGCAAGTAATTCAGATAGGTGATGACTAAAAGGGGTAGGCGAGAGGGACCTTTCTAACCATGAACAGATTGAGTTGTCATACACGAAGCGCGGAAGCGTTGGAGCCTCAGCTCTTTCAGTGGTTACCGATCCCTCGAGGCTCCAACGATTCCACGCTTCGTGTAAGACAACTCAATCTGTTCATGGTTAGAAAGGTCCCTCTCGTCTATCCTTTTTAGCCATCATCCTTCAGATAACATACTTGCCCTGGAAAATTTCACTTCCCCATTTAAAAGTAAAGATTGGGCAGAATGGCAACAAAACAACCTGTATTTGGAAAGTGATCCTATTATTTCCACGTGATAAGTTTTTCAGGGGTTGTTTATGAAAAAAATATCATAACTGGATTTACAATGTATTGAAGCTACGTAAATATCTTCCATTATTAAGTGAATTTTAAATTTACTTGATTCTACAGACGTTATCTGTTCTATTCATTCATGGTTTTGATAACCGATCGAGTTTACGACAAGGTACATTTTTCCCATACCTGGAATATTGATATGCATTGTTTTCTATTGATATTAGGCGAGTATGTGATTACTAAAACGGTCAACGTTGTTTCCAGGCCCGTGAGCGGGGTACTCCCTTATATGGGCTATACGGGGACGTGCCGCTGGATAGGGTATGGTTTTTGACCCCTCATCCCTGAACAGGGGATATAATTTTAAGCGAGTCTGTCTTAAACAGGGTATGGAGTCGCCCTAGACAGTTTTCAACAATCCGAAGCAGTTTTGAGCAATCCGAAGTGTTCATCAGCATTTATTTAGTAGGTCATCAGTCAACGTGAAATCATTTTCCGGGCAAGATATTAGCGCTATAGCATAAAAAACGTTTTCCTTTGTCCTAAACGGGGTAGGTGTTAAACGTTATTTTTCTCCTAAACAGAGTCAGAGTTTCCGATCTCCAGTGGTACCCCTATACCTAAATATGGGTCAAGTATCCCCCCAGGGTTTCCAGGGTCCACTCCCTCAGGTACGCTGGGTACTGGAGGGAGAGAATCCTAGAAACGAGGTTTTTAAACGAGTATGAGTTTAATGTTAATCGCTCTGGAGAGTTATAGAGCCACAATCAGCGTTCAACCGGTGACGTATCCGCAGCAGTGAACGAGAAATGGGTGATTACGAAACAAGACGAAAACCAAAATTTTAACGGGCAGGCTATAAACCAACACATTGCCGGCCATTTCGTGTTGTATAGCTGTCATAGCTGGCTTGTCGTGTCTCTATGGTCTCAGTGACCTTAAGAGGGCATGTACTAAAATCAGGAACACTGGAACACTGGAACACCACAAAACACGGAACACCGGAACACCCCGGAAAACCAGAAATTCCATAAAATGCCAATAAAGTTCTGGTGTTCCGGGCGTGTTCCGGTGTTCAGGTGTTCCGGTGTTCCTGGTTGTAGTAGATGCCCCTTAAGAGGCACATGCCATCGAGACGTCTGGTTCCTGGCAGAGTCGCCTAAGTTGGATACTCGAAGGGGGTCCTCGAAAGGCAGATAGACACTGAGATAGAGATAGGCCTGACGCTTATCTTCCTTTCGTAAACGGTCGATGACATCGTTGGTGAAAACAATGGTTGTAACTGATTTCGTGATACGCATTCACCACACGCACAGGCATTGTGCACTGACCTAATCTCGTACCCAGATCTTCTCAACCCACGCCGTGGTTGGTAAACATCTGGGTACGAGATAAGCACTCACCAAATGCTTAATTGTTCATTCAGTTACCCACAGTTGCTTGCGGTCGGCTGTTATTTGTTTGTTGAGGCAATACTATAGAAAAATCCACTGCCTAACGAGTGAATTCCACGTTAAATTTCACGAAGCGATGAGTGCGATATCGGTTTTTTAAGTGAAATTTACCGTGGAATCACTCGTCAGGCAGGGAATTTTTCTTGAATCGCATAGATAAAGCCACCAAATCACTGGGCGAAACCATACGTTTTGTATTTTTGTGCGCCAAGTGCGCAAACAATGAAAACCCTTTCAAAGTCACGTGTCACGATCTAGCGAATAGGAAACAAAAATAGGATGTTTTTAGAATGAAAGCCAGTTTTATTTCAGTTGCCGTGTTTTGTTTCAGTTTTATATTTCATGGTGATATTTTCGTAGCACGAGTTGCATTTTTGTTTTCTCGTTCGCAACAGTTTTTGCTCGCGACTTGCGCCAGCAATATCCTTTATGCACTAGTGCAATTCCACACTAAATACCCCCGCATCTATAACCAATCAGAGTGCGAGAATACTTGAATATGAGCTATGCGATTCTACTGTAAGTAGTGGTGAGAGAGAAGGATGTTAACATGTCAGAGGTTCCGGGATCGATACTGTATGGTGACGCAACTTTTCTTTCTCCTTTTAGCGGAAATTTCGGTATGTTGTTCAGTAAAAAATTGGTATCGACCTCTTTTTACACCCGAGCGGGTTAACTTGTGAGAATATCAGAAGCACGCATGTTCGTAGCAACTTTGCAAGACAGCCTTGAAACGGTGTTTTCAAGATAAACTTTAAAGGTAAGGGCAGATCTAGATAAGGGAAATTTTAACATGCTACCAAACTCTATGTTCTTTTCCTTTGATAAACCATTCGTAATTATAATGAAGCGCTTGGTCGCAAAATAGGACAAATCTATCTCCATAAAAATTCACTTTTATTTCGTTTTATAAAATATAGTTTCTAACAGTAGTTTGCCTTGAATATTTACTCAGTTAATTACGTCAACAAATGGCTGACGAGCGATTTATCGCAACTCGCTAAAGGGGAATCCTTGTTTACAAATATATTTGCCTCATTAGCATAAGCGATTCAGTTGCTGATGGAGCTACAAAAAATCAGTTCTGAATATTGAAAGTTCATAGCACGATTAACTCTGCCAATGAATTTCAGCTAGATGTATTGAATTCTTTTGTCTGAAGCGGGTTTAAAAACTCAAAATTTTACAAAGAATGTATGAGCTCATTAGCGCTTTTGCCACCCAGAAATTTTGGAGTTTTTGAAAGACAATTTCTCCTTGAATATTACACGCAAAGAACTAAAAATTTCACCATATACTAGATTTCACTAGCTCTTTAACTGTTTGGAGTCCATTCATATCTAACATGTTGCCTTCTGTACGCCAAGCCGTATGCTAATGAAAATTGTTTTGCAAAAGCTAAATCGTGATATACTCCGTAATTTAAAAAGTCTGGTAATTACCAACAATTTTTGAATATTCAACGAACGTTTCGTGGAGGCTGTCTGATGAACCACTAATTATTTTAAGGTGTATAGCGTATGATCCCTAAAATATCTGAATATCTAGTTTTCTAAGCCTGTTGCTTAGTTCCAAACAGGAGCTGCCTTGAAGCTTCCAGTTTCATTCACGCAGTCCTCTCTGTGAAGCTGCTGGTTTTTTACAGCACTTGAGACATCGTTACTCTTGTTTGCATTACTTTTCTTCCTCCTAGTGCTCTAAGAACTTGCCCTACGAAACCGCCTTTGACTAGCGCCAAACAGTCAACGGCTGCTCGACGACTAGTAAATTATTAATAACATAAATGTCGAAAAGAAAATAAATATAAGCCGCGTGAATTGCTTTTCCTTAACGAAATTAATCTTTAGCACGAATTTCATACAAAATTACTGCGTAATCGCAGGTAATAAAGCAATTTTTAAACCAAAACCGTGCTGGTCACATCTGGCTAATCTCAACAAACACTGTTAACCAATCAGGACTCGAAGTACCAATCACAACACACATGCAGTTTATTCAGTTTCGCATTGGTTGAATAAACTGCATTTGTGTTTTGATTGGGTCAGTAGACTGCACCATGGGTTGAGCCATTATTAAAATACATGTCAAGATTCCAACATTCACTCTTCGTACTGTGACTGAAGGTAGCATTCGTGTAGGAGTTTTTCATTTTCATCTCGGTCTTTGTGTATTTAACCGGTCTACCATAGACAAGTGCCCCTTTCATTAGGTCTGATTTGTAAAACGTTTCGTTGGTGCCATAAACGAAAATGAAAAACAGCTGTAGAATCTTTTATTTATGAAAAAAAAAATTTTTCGACACAATGCAAACAGGATAAAAAAAATGTCCATAGTTACTTCCTTCTTAATAACTTTCTTAAAACTCTTTAAATTCTGGCGAATCCTGACTTCTGCTGTGGAATTTTCTAACTTGTCTTCTTTAGCACGACATGGAGTACGGAGTGACCACATGTTTTACCGCTGAGCAGCAGGCACGCAGCAACGCTGTGGACACCAACTCATGCAAATTCTGGCACAGGCCGCTGGGCATTGACTTTGGCGTGGAGAGACTGGGAGGAAACTTCGAATAACCGGAGCGACTTGCTGGGTACGTGGACCTAAAAATAGAAATGTCTTCATTCAGTATTTTTTTAAACATTTATGTTGCTAAACGTTCGCCAGTTACATTGTTACCGAATGATGAAGTGAACACAAGGGAGTAACTCACTTTCGGATTACATAAAAATAATTTTAGATGAGGTTTCAACAATTTTACACAACGTAAAATAACATGGTTACAACAAAAGGGGATTTGTTCATCTGATATCTTGTGAACTATTTTCAGAAGAGTTTACTGTTGTCAGTCATATGCTTTTGTTTCTTCCACTGATTTTGCTCAAATTTTTCAGTTGTTTGTGTTCTTCTTTTAGGCTCAGTAAAGTTGAGTAGACATTAGCTTTCTTTATTTTCTAGTTTATGAAAGTCGCCTTCCGATGTTAAAAAAGTCCTCGTGTGGCAATCAGGTGGAGGCTGTCTTCTCACCTTCCGGCTGACAGTAGCCCCATCGGTTTTCCTTGTCAAAGTTGGGCGTGGTTGCACACCAGGAACGGCGAGTGTGCGGATCAACCAGACAGCGGTTTACCACTGCACCATGGAACACGAAAGGTAGGGCGCAGCATTTTCCATTATAAGTCTTGCGACAGGTTGATACTGAAATTTAAGGTTACGATTAATAGAGTGTTTGCTTTTGACCCTGGTAAATCTAAAACCAAAATAATCACAGAGTCAGGGTTCTTAGCAAATTAAAAAATCGGTTGGGAGCTTCTTTGCCATTTTAGAACCCGACTGGTTTACAAAAAAATATCCTTTCTGGGATATATATGCTCGAGAATATATCTGCTCCAAGTCACTCGTTTGATTCGGTACGTGGAGCGCGGGGGTGGGGAAGGGGGGGGTGGTTAAAATCAAAATGGCGGCGGATCGTGGAGCGAGCCATTCCTCATTCTCGTCCCCAGAGTCTGCGATCCTTTTGGTCAGCAACAAGAATCAAGACCTGGCTGCCTCCAACACTGGAAGTCCTTGGTTCACGGATTCATTGTCAAATCTGACAAAATCTAATTGGCTGGAAATTGCAGATCTGCGCAAGCTCAAGAATTGGGACCGGCCAGCAGCGTTCTTGATGCCTGGCGCAGACCAGAAATATCGTGGGCTCTGGCGACGAGAATGGTCATTCAGTTCCTCGATTTAGCGAACATAGTGCGCTACGTACAAACAAATTAATTACGAATGGCCTTCGCTCGCGTTTTCAAAGCGCTTTTATTCAGATTAACTCTATCGTGCCTATGCACGCGAAAGAAAAACGAGGGAATTGGAGCAAGTCTGTGTACCTGGAGAACATACAGTGTCTGTCATACCAAGTATAACATAGTGCTCAGAAAACGAAGCATTTCAGAAAACTGCGAGCGCGCTGATATGAATATGTTGTTTGTCAACTTCTAAACAAGTACAGTGAATTTTCTATAGTTATTTTCCCACAGGATAACTTTATCTTAATTTTCCCATTTAAAAATATTGAAGAAATTAAATGGCATGTGGACCTTGTTACAAACCGAAGGGTTATTGTAAAGAAATGCTTTTATCAATGAATTCAATGAATTATTTTTTCATCTTTTCCGATCGCAAACTTGAAAGATAATTCTTCACGTAAAGCGGGTTTTCATGCATGCGAATTTATTTCTACGCGTTCGTTTTTAGAACTTGGACAGCTAATTTGTCCAATTTGATGATTTACGTTTTTCTCATCAGCTGTGGTCTCTGTTCGACAAAGTATTTATATTGCCAAGAGAAATTTTAAAATGTTGATTACTGTTAATCAAAAGCTTACCTGGGCACGGTGTCTGTATACATGTCCTACTCTCAATAGCTTGTCCTTTGCAGGCTTTTCCTGGTTTACACGAGCGTGTTCTCGCCTGTAAGCTCCTTCCACATGTGGCCGAACATGGCCCAAACGCAGTCCACTGCGTGAAGTTCTCGTCTCGTTTTCCGTGAACTGCCTTTCGCGCTGCTTCCATGGACGCGTTGTATTCGTCGTCTTCTCGAATATGTTCAATTTCTACGGAAATAGTGTTTGAAACTTAAAGGGGCACTGTCGCGAGGTTCACTTCAAAACTTCATGAATGCAACTAAGAAACATCTGCAGTAATGGAAATCTAACCGGCATAGTTGTCTTGTTTTGTTAAAAACTACTATGCATGTGCACTGAAGTCGTAAAAGGAGTGATCAATTTGAAACTATCAGGAACTTTTGTTCTTAATTTCAAAAAGTCAGGCCGACTTTTTCAAGTTCTGATTCTACCGGCTTGGAAAAATAGCGAAAACTAGATACCGCCTTCCCCTTTCATCAACAATGTACGTGATATCTTCTTCTTGGCATTCTAAGCGCTTACGGTTCTTATACAGCTGACATTCACTGCGCATTTTTCTTAGGTTCTTGAACATACACGTTAAAATTCTCTTACTGGTTCTTTTACTGGTGCTGTCTATAGTTTATATAAAATATGAACCGAGTTCTGTGGAAATGATTGCTGTCTTGACAAATACAAAGTGTATTCAAGATTTTCTTATTTATTTTTATACCCTTAATCCCTTTCTCTGACGCCCTTTATACCTATATTCCTACCTCATTGTTAACTGGATTTCATAAAAGAAAAACCTTTCTCAAATTTTTAGGTTAAAAACAGGGGGTCTATATCAAAAGTCTTACCCAAAAGGTTCTTAACCTTTAGTTCATATTTGTAGTCAAACTGTATATATTATCCTGTTTTTACTGACTCACAAAAGTTCTAGTTACCTTTGCTTGTGATTTGTCCGTGGTGTGACATTATTACGCTTCTAAACGGCATGTCACATCCCCCCGGCGTGACGGCGATTGCGTTATTGTTGTTAAGTAACACTTCGTTGTCTCTATCGTCCGCGTCACGCGCGTAGAATATCACGTGATGATGTTTTCGCGGGTGTTTGAAGACAGTCTTGAGTTTAAAGGTCTCGGCAGTCACCTGATAACCCTCAAGCTTCATGCTGGAAACCAGTCTGATTGGCTTGCGAACTTTGTTGATGAACTTTAAACTGATGCACTTGTCTGAGAAGAGATGAGATAAAACAAAGTCAGCTTTAACAAGGTATCGGGGTGGGGTGGGGTTGGGTTGGGGGGGAAGGGAGGTTACGCGCAGGATCCGCCCCTGAGAACAACCCCTTTTGCTTTTATATAGCATTTGAACGAAAAAGGAGTAGTCCACTATAGAGCTTGTTTATCGCAAATTTACTTTCTTGTTCCAAAGATCCATTGTTTAGCCCCTTTAATGGATTGGATAGTGTTACCATTCAAATCAAAGCCAGCAAGCAATCATGTTACTATGCTGTACAACGTGATTCTAAAAGCTATTTAGCTGTATGGTACTGTTTGTTATGCTTGGAAGGTTGTTCAAAGTACGACAAGGCTAACAGAGCGTTTTTCTCCTCAGTGTCGACAGTAATTCTGTTTACTTTGGATTTGCTTTGCTTCCCTTCGTGATTGGTTTATAAAAAATTCAACCAATCAGGAGTAAAACCAAATCCAATCGTCACTTGCGCGTGCATGTTTTCCCGCGCTTTGTTTCGGCTGCATGTAATTGCTTCGAGTTTTGATTGGTTCACTGGATTGTCTTTTTGGTTGGCCAAAGAAATTACTTTGGCATTGGTTTAATGGCACTCGATTGAAACTCGTTCTACAGGATTAGTATGAACTTTGATTTCAGTTTTTTATCTTTTTAGACCCTTTTTAGCGAGGTTTCTATTTATATTTTCTGTCCTATTGTTTGACGTCAAATAATCTCAACCTTCAAAAAACGTAAGCAATAAAAACACTCCTGCAAGACAAATTGAACCCTCAATCAACTTCTAATCCTGGGTTTGTGTTAACTGGCTTTCGAACAACCTGGCCGAGTATTTTGGAAAATAGGCCAGGGGTCAAGAAAATATATGTGTTAAATTTATAGACGGCTTACATCAGTTAGCAACTTCAACCTACAGAAAACAATTTTTAAGCCGTTTTTAACTATAAAGCTTTTTGAATCTCTCCAAAACATGTTTAAAAACTCGTTTTAGCTTTGGCATTAATGGAATATTAGGTACTATTGGGGGAGAAATGACAATTCGAAAGGCTTATATCAAGAAATTCTCTTCGTTTTCTTCGCTTCGTTTTTTCTTACCGTTTTCTTCGGAAATCTTGCTGGCTGCCTCGTCCTCAAGTCGAGGCTTGTTCTTCTCCTGTACATTTGGTGTGCCTCCGACATTCGCGTGAAATTTAGCGCTGTTTCCCAGTAAACTCTGTTTCCCAACTGATACCAGTCCACCCCAGCCATTGCCTGGGTATTGGTTGTTGTATCCGTTGTTGAACAGTTGCTGTGGAGCCACAGGCTTGATCTGCTGATAACCAAACTGGGAACCCGGGCGTTTTACTGCAAAAGGGTTTACCAGCGGTCTCCCTGGAGCCACAGACGCAGGCGCATTTATGTAATTAGGAGGAGCCCGAAAAATTGTTTGCGGGCGCATTTGTTGGTTGAGGTAATTTATAGGTTGAAAGCGTTGTTGTGGTTGTTTAATAGAAAAATCAGCTCCAAATTTTGTATACTTGGGTGACTGTTTCTGTAGTTGTTGGTTTAGCATTTTGTTGTGCATTACACCCAATGCTGCGGCAGCTGCCTGGGCAGCTATCTGCGCCAGTTGATTTGGAGATGTTCTTGAAGTTTTTCCGTAAGCAAACGTTGCGTTTTGAATTTGTTTGCCATTTGGAAACTCGAGGTTCACAGTAAATTGCTTTGGCTGCGTGTTCAGATTTGCCGCAATCGCCGATTGCTTTGGCGAAAATTGTGAAAAAAGTCCTTTTTGGCTTTTCAGTTGCGGGGCAGTAGCTCCCTTGTACTGCGCATTTATTTTTGTTGCCGCCAAAGCGATTCCCTGTGCAAGCGCCTGTGCGGTTTGTTTGGCGGCCGCTGAACCCTCACCTGCAGGCTCCGCATTCGTGTTCGCGTGCTCTGGTATGGCAACTTGCTTGCCGTAGTTTGCATCAGCTGGTAGTTCTGGACTACTTTCTAAATTGTTTACGGCAAGACCCTCAACTTTTATCTTGTCGTTTTGCCAAAGTTTTTTACCTTCCGGAGCAGCCAACTTGTTCTGCAGATCTATCTTCGCCGTATGTGTGATATTCGCGGCCTGCACGTCTCCCGTGACATTAGAGTCACGCAACTCGTCAGTTAAGTTAAAATTACTCGCTTCCTCTGTAGAATTGTCAACTGATTTGCTATTGGATTCTTGATCCAATGTTTTTACAGAGCTGTTGTTTCCTTCAGCAGTGGAATTGTACGATAATTTAGGGTAAGCCTCGTCATTTTTAGCAGTTGTAATTTTCTTGTTTAAAAGTTGTTGTTCGTTAGTTTTATTGCTTTGATTATCCAACACAGAACCCGGTTTATCCTGCGAACTTTCGCTTCCATTCCCAGCTTGCACATTTATTAAATTCTCCTCGGAAACGTCGTTCGAAATTATACCAGACATGTTTCGAATACTTTCCTTGGTCTCTCCATCTTCGTTTTTCGCGTATGAGAGTTTTAATCTTTCCTTTAAATCTTGTTTGGTTGGTTTTTGAGCAACCGCCATGTAAAGACATCCCAGAAGGAAATCTGGGCTTTTGATTTCCACTTTCCTGGCAACCAGCCCAAATTTACTGCTGGTGTCGTGGCACATGAACCAGCCAGGGTGATTAAAAAGCTCATAAGCCGCGGCACCTTTGGTTTGAGTCTTTCTTTCGATGAAGGTTGCGTCTTTCTCTAAAAAAACAAGTCGAAAATTAAAGGGCTAAGTCATAATGAATAAAGTCGTCTATGACAATGCCTAAAACTTCCTTCAAACGAAACGATATGTCGAAATAATAGTTTACCAAGGTAAAAAACCCCCAAGTTGTAACAATAAACTGGGAAGAAACAAGTATGGCTTCGAGTGAGCAAGATTGAGAAGGATTGTAGACCACTGTAACTGACAAGCTTGAAAAATTTTGGCTAAACTTTTCAAAATGTGTCACCCGCCGTGACAGATCCCCTTTAAATGTAAGAAAAAATTATTTCCTTAAATGCGCACCTTCGACTGAGGAACAACGGACAACTTGTCAGAAACATACTTTGTATCAGAGCAGGTAATTTACTCGATGGCTTAACTTGAACATTGATATCAGATTTCTTTTTTTACTTTCATTTTTGTTTTGGCCTGCTAACTTGTCTCTCAGTATACCTTGATATTTTGTTCAAGCTTTACCAGTAGATTGCTGATTATTTATGCTGTAAAAGTAAATTAAACGAGACTCAAGTTATCATTTGCTGAAACTGCTTACCAAACACTCCCGTCGGCTTCATTTTTTCCAAATGAAACTTGTAATTCTTGTAACGAAGATAAAGTCCCGGATTATTAGCGGACTCCAATGATACACTTCCGGGCACGTGTTCAAACCCAGGCCTATGAAAGCGGAACGAGTCCGCCTCTTTGCCGAGGAAGGCAGACCTTTGATCCGCCATGACACCTTGACCATTTTCCTGCGGAACCAGGCCACTCCCGGCATCATTTTGTTGAGAGGAAGGTGGGAATAACTTTACAACTGTGAAGTTTCTGCTGGCTGAAATATAGCAAAACATTGGCTTTAAGTTACGGCAATATCCTTGAACTTCTTTCTATATTGTTATCAAATGGCTATTTAACACTGTGTTCTCTTGAGAACTGTTTTACTCTGGAGCAATGGAAATACGTTCGGATGAATTAACATATAGACACGGTTGGGTGTTTGTCATCTAAGAGTTTATCCTTAAAAGCCGTTATAGAATTTGTTCGTTTTGATTTCTCCAATGAATGGAATCAGATCATCACCACCAAAGTTGTTTTAACCTTTCACCCTGAAACTGTGGAAGACGAAAATATCAGGAAGCGCTTTTTACTTCTTTAAAATTTCTTTTGAAAAATAGTTGGTCCCTCTTTCAGACACTTAGGTTGTTTACCATTTACACGGGGAAACTGGTTGGTCGACGGTTTGTGCAAATGGAGAGCAAAATTCTCCAATGGAAATTTCCGTTTGGGAATTGTGTGTACCAATTATGAAACAGACCCAACTTGCCGAGAAAGCCAAGGGCGAGTTTGACATATTGGCGTACGGCCTGGAACTTGTGGCGAATGGTAAATGGTAAGCACATTTTCCGTTCGGAAATTCCGTTTAGGAATTTTGGTCTACCTTTCAAGAAATCCCGTTTTCCCGAGAAAATTTCCGTTCGGGGAGACAAAATTAGTCTTTCCATTTACATTCCATCCGGAATTTCCGGATTTTTTTAGCAAATGGTAAACAACCTTAGTTCCCTCGCGCGGAATAGGTCTTCAAAATGCATTTTCGGTTAACTTTCACCAGTTGGTAAGCGTTTATTTTCTCCTTACGGTATTTATGCATAGTCAGCATCACAAGTGTTGAGAATAAAGAAAATTATCAATGACGTTACATACTCTTTATGATTTACCAAATTCTTTATCAAAACCTTATAAGAAATGTATGAAAATAATTAAAGAGAATTGATCTTTGGAGCTACCTTTTTTCATCGTGCAACAACAAAATCAACGGGCGATTGACCGATATTACTGTCGACTTTTGGGCCGAATTTGAAATAACTGCTACCAGACGCGCGTTCGGATGGCGTTCCATTAAAAATTTACCATTGCAACTTCCCTGGGCTATTTTGCGTTATGTTTGTTTATAATCGTTACCGATATGAGCTGATACCTGGTGTCTTTAATAAAAACACTTAAATAAAGCCAATTATTAAGATCTTCTATCCGAACTGCAAGTATCGATGAGCCATTATTAAAGTGAAGAATCTT
Organism: Blastomussa wellsi; assembly: GCA_947652115.1. Taxonomy (NCBI): domain Eukaryota; kingdom Metazoa; phylum Cnidaria; class Anthozoa; order Scleractinia; family Plerogyridae; genus Blastomussa; species Blastomussa wellsi. The sequence goes on from OX393569.1 coordinate 5,599,834, forward strand.
TCAATGTGTTTGACGCTAAACAGGCATCGAGAGTTCCATGGTTAACGCCCTCCGGAAACCTTCGGCGCTCTCAAGTGTGCTATGCTTTTATTTCTAGCCGTTTTTTCTTTAATGCAGATATTTGCAAATTACACAATGTATAGAAGTCTATACTGAAACTTGGATTTAGAATTGAACGAGAATTAAAAACGCAAATTTGTGATTTCCACTTTAAATTTAGTAGGCTTGCGACCAATGAACTGAATCTTGATATGGAACGGGTTTCTTGTTGTGGCTTCCGATTCATAGTTGAATTTGTTTATTTACCCTTACCCGCAAATTAAGAACAATAACAAAACAGGGACTGATCAGTTTATCTCTTCTTTGTTAAATCTTGCCTGATTAGATGCGAATGCGTGCAATTTTAGGTTGAGAAAAAGCCACGAGCATGTGACTTCGCAAATAACCGCGAATTTTTATTGAGTTCCCTTATTTCAAATTATGATTTCGGAATCAACTTTTGAGCAAATGTTTAATTTGCGAGAGTAATGGAATATTATTAACCTTCAAAGCATGTCTTGTCTTACCTGGTAAAGCCGACACCGTGAACTGATAGACAAGAACAAAACACACTGAAAAGTGAATCCTCGAAGAAGCCATCATTTCAAATCCCACAGTCTTCAGTGATTCCTCGTTCAATGCGCTGGAATTTCCGTAATAAAAATAATAAGCATTTCTTTGTTCACGCGTCTCTTGTTAAGGACGAAAAATAAAAACTCCCAAAATCAAGGTTTGCCTCTTCGACTACCTGTTAATTTTTAAATGAGAGGTCAAGGTTTTTTTTTAGCCTGACGCGATTCGGACGGGTGAGCAAACAAAGATTCTTATACCTGTCGTTTGTGTTCGAAAATTTCACACGAACCGTAACTAGCATTTTATAATCATACATACAGTCCATTTATTTTTTTCTTTTATCAATGAAGCGATCTGAAATCGTGATGTAAAACGGTCCGAAGTGTTTTGTACTCGAATAAAAACTGAACAGCGAGCAATTTTAATTTGTTGGGTTACAAGTGGCAAAATTCATTGAAGTAACTGTGATGGTCTGATAATTGTCATGCACTCGACGCAATTTTTGCGTTATATCTTAGTTACGCCAATTAGTCAGCATTAGCGATTCTTTTTACTTTAGTTGTCGTTTCCTTTCTCAATATTTCAAAAATTCTTCTCACTTAATTATTTTTTCTTACGCGTTTACACCTGAAAGGAGCATGTGCTTATTGTGATAATCCATTCTCGTCCCCAGAGGACGCGATCCTTTTGGTCAGCACCAAGAATCACGACCTCTGGCCGTAACCAAATTGTGAGCATGCGTAGAAAACACGTTTTGTAGCTTTCAGCCAATCAGATTTGACTTTGTGCATGCGCAGAGTAACAGGAAGTCCGTGATTCGCGGACTTCCGGTGTTGGACCTTCCCAGAGTTCTCGGTAAACTTTCGCTGCCCAAGCCAAATACTAATTACTTGAAACGAAGCTTTTGTTATAGCGGGCTTGTTTGTGGAATAACTTGCCCCAGGATTTAAAAAGCGTTGGTTCTATTGGGCAGTTTGAAAGGGGTATTAAGTAGGTATCTGAGGTATCGGATTCCCACACGGCAATCATGTAAAACAGTTGTAATGAGTTTTAGTTTTTAACTTTTAGCTTAACTGATTATTTTCTGTGTTTAAATAAAGTTTTACATTACATTACATTACATTGTTGGTGCTGACCAAACGAATCGCGGCCTCTGGGGACGAGAATGGTGATAATCAAGTAATAAAGCGAACACTCGTTGGAAACGGATTAGCCACACATACGTCAGTTTGCTTAGCAACGACGGTCAGTGACAAATATCGAGGGCTCATTAAGTTCTAAAGCTCATGGGTTTTAGTCAGTTTTCACTAATTGCGAGTATTTCGCCTTTCGTTCCCAGAGCCTTAGTGTTCTGTAGCTCAGTGTCGAATCAGGGGAAGTAAAGGCTCTGGGAACGAGGTTAAGTCTGATCAGAAGGGAACCTGGCCTCGTAAAATAGGACGGACAATCCAAAACACACCAGGCAAATCTTAGAGAGAAAAGATATGAACTCAATGAATTGACCTCGCTCCCAATGTGTGGCTTCATAGCTCAGTTGGTAGAGCATCGCACCGGTATCGCGGAGGTCACGGGTTCGAATCCCGTTGAAGCTCTGATTATTTCTTTTCAGGCTTCTTCTTTCCAATTGCTTAAATTGGAAATTAACTGCGATGATCATTCTTCACTTTCAGATTGGTTTCTGTTGGTCGGTTGGTTGATTAGTCGGTCGGTTGTTAGGTTAGCCTAGTACGCAGGCGTCACTTGGGCTCGTCACGCAATCCCCTTCTGGTGAACGCGTGACGCCTAAATAGAGTCTACGAAGGAGTCTACTGTTATGTCGGTCGATAGGTCGGTTGTTTGTAGGTTGGTACAATGGCCGGATGGTTGGTAGATTGGTAGGTTGGCCGGACGGTAGTGTAGCATCTCTCGGAAGCTTGTAATTCTACTGGTCATCCAAGTGTAGCAGTTGCCATTGTTTTCGGGGCATTGTTCCTGTTGTTTGTTTTATTGTTTTCACGCAGGGCATCGGACCATTCACGTGAGACCTTACGAGAGCTGCTACATCCCCCGGCCGGATGGTTGGTAGGTTTGTAGGTTGTTTAGTTTGTAGGTAGGTAGACAGTTTGGCTAGCTGGTTGGTCCTTTTAACTTAAAAGTTGATTTGGTTGCTTGGTTGGTTGATTGCGGGTTTGTGGCAGTAAACGGACAGTATTTTAGCGAAGTTCAAGTGTTCGTTGACAGATACTGTCTACCTATGGGAAAGTAAATTGGCAATTGGTCGAGCTGACTAATATGAAAAAGTTGATTGTATGCCATGAAAACTTTTTTGTCTGCCAAATTGTTTGTGTAGGTCCTAAAAACAGAATAAGGACAAGTTTATTAAAAATTTAAATTTGCAACATAGACGTGAGCGAGGGCAGCATCATATTATTACACTTATTATTATTGTTTAATTGTTTAGAATACTTGTCATGGACGAACTCTCGGGCAAGGTCACAGTATTAAGCGTTAAGCCATTCTCCTGTGGACTGAAGCTTCTTCTACTTCTTGTGATTTTACGATAAAATACAATCTCAGCAAGCACGAGAACGAAGCAACCACAGCATATCATAGCGGTGTTAAACAAAAATCCTCCGAACTCATCGAGTCCCATTTCATGTGCCGCAACAGTTTGCTGCGATTTCTGACATTTCGATGCTGTCCACTTGTGGAATATATCACCTATGGTGTCCTCGGCGCTGAGTTTGTGGATTGCGCGCGATATTTGGTGATTCCATGAAGAGTTCTTTGGCAAGGCGAACGCAAAACCTGACAGTCCAAAAGGCACTCCATCCTCTTTGATCTCGCAGTTAGGGTCGTCATGAGGGCCCGTTTCGGTGATGAAGGCTGTCAGCTCACTGTGAAAGGTTAAAAACATCATGTTGTATTTACAGTCACAAGGATTTTTCATCTTTTGTTAGTAAAAAATACTAAACTTGTGACTAGGTACTTTCGCTTATACACAATACGAAATTCTCCTAGAACATCAAAAGGGTGATTTCAACGGTGAATTTTTCAAGGAAGGAGAATTGTTATTAGCTTTTAGCTATTTTCCAAACCACAAAGCCAGAGCTAAAAACACGTCAGCCTAACTTGTTCAAGAATGATATGAAAAATAGTTGACACTGATTTTAAAAGTTTTTAAAGAAGCTAAGGCGTTTCGGTCACTCAAAGCCCGTTTCCGGTTTTGGTAGTCTGGGTTCTCGCGACTTCGCCGCCCATGATCCGCACTCAGAAGAAGAAGTCGACTTGTGACAAGTCTAGTGTAAGCCTCGAACCTATTTAAGGATAAAAAAACGGAATTTGATACCCCATTTAAGGCCCAAGCAAGGCCCATGAAAACTAATAAAGGTATGAACGGGTCAACCTTATTTTGTTTCTACAACGTTAATACTCTTAATGGATTGTTCAATCTAAATGGACCGTTTCTTTTTCGTTCAGCTTGCCATTTGCGGAATGAAATTTTAGACGATAAAATTTAGGTACCCCATCTAACAATCACACCAGGAACAATGCGAAAAGAGGCAAAACTGCTACCCTGTGTAATGACGAAGAACCTCAGAAAACCACACCCTATCCCGCGGCACATACCTGCAACACCCATATATGTGAGTACACTCCCCACCCCACCAACCCCGGGGATCGTACGGGAGCTAGGTCAACACTCGCATCGCTTGTTTTGTCAATAATAATAAAACTAACCCTGATCGCACTTTTTGTAGTCCTTCGGAAAAGGTTTCTACGTTGTGATCCTTCATGTTTTCGTAGATCTTTCTTAATCTCGCACTCTGGCTTTTCCTAAAGAAGTCTTCTGTGCTCGTATCCTTTATAGTTCCAAAAGTGAATCCCTCTGGAGGATCGACTAACTGAAAAATACAGAAGAGGGAATTCAGTGCTTAACCGATTTAAGTGTCAATGACGCGTGCTGGCTCTATATTTTTTTATTGAATATCTTTTTAATGTCGGTGAGGGGGATAGCTCTCGTTTTTTTATCGCCTTTGATAGTTGGCTCGGAGCTTTCCCCCTCACCAACAATTTTTTTTACTGAATATCATGACCTAATCACTCACTCGCTCATCTTCATCGTGCCCATGAGGACACTTATGACCTAATGGTTTGGTTAAAACCATTAGGTTATGAGCTCGAACGCCAAATCAAGGGGGTCAGTAAGCTATAACCTCATGAAAATCGAGTGACTAATCTAATCGTTTTAGTAGTAGAATTGCCTAACTCATTTCGCCTCGTGTCTCGGTGATTCCTAGTGAGGACAACATATCAAGGAAAACAAGTGTGTATGTTCTTCAAATGCTCGTGCTTATGGCGTTGTTGCCTATGCTTATGCGCAGTATAAACAAGTCTTAAAACAATCTCCGATAGTATACCCACCATGAAACTTGCGCGCAGGGAATCGTGGTAGTTGTCTTCATCACCCGCACGACGTTTTCGAGACTTGGCGCGCAAAGTTGAATGCAACTACCATGATTCCATGCGCGCAGGTCTCAGAGAGCCAATCGACCGTTAGACGACTCGCTCTTGTTTTCTATCGCCTTTGATAGTTGGCATGTCAAAATGTCAAATGAATGATTATAGTGGTCATGCACTTAGCTACATCAAGCTAATTCTCAGACATGCCACTCAAACAGAGGGAAACAAATATTTCAAATAAACATAACAAGCTTGAAAATCCCAACTGGCGGGAGGCGGACCAGTTGGCTATTTACAAGCATGACCGAGGAGTTGAACTAGGATCCACCAAGAAACAACTCCAGCTAAGTGGTCAGAGCGGGACTTGAACCCGTGACCTCCGGATTTCAAGTCCGGCGCCCTAACCACTCGGCCACGCTGCCTCCCTGCATGGAGCAACTGTAGCTGTAACTGTATCAGTTTAAGGTTCTACTAACAGTAGGCTGGCGCCATGCCATGAGACGTTGTGCATGTATAGCTAGTTTCTGATGGGGTGTGGAAAGATCCCACATCTTTCTTAGCTCTCACTACCTAGCGAAAAGCCAAACCAACCTTTTAAAGCATGTTTAATGCCGATTTAAAACGGTGATCCACCAAACTAACACAGAATGATTTTTTTTAGCAGAAAACGAAAAAAATTCAACCAACCTAAAAGGTACGATACGATTCAAGAGACTTGTTCAGATAAAAAAAAGATGTTGATAAAGCATTCCTTGAATTTCAGTCAGTCTTATATTGGTATTTCTTACCTTTTCGTCGCCAATGCCTGATACGATAGTGATGTCCTCAATAGTAATGAGAGAAGCAAGTAAGTTGGCCGTGTATGAGCTCACGAGGACCAGTCCTGAAAAGTTCGCTACCACCATTACACAAGGAACAGAATAAGTCTTAGCCTGAATTTTCGTGAGTGGCACATGAAATATGTTGCCGTAAACATACGCCACGAATTCGAAGGGCAGGAGGTACGCACTGTTTTGTTTCCTGTAATAATACAGTTTCTCTATCACCCAGACAGTTAGTACAATGGCAGAAAAAGCCGCCAAGCACATGAACCACAATTCCATGCTGAAAGATTTCATCAGTCTCATGTCGCTTATCGTTTGCGCAAAATTTTTATTTCTCGATTTAAAACGCTTGACAAGAAATGTCAGGGCGGTCCCGGCGTACGGCGTCGTGAAACCGACGTACTCCGAACGCTCTTCGGTGATCGTAATCACCGCGAGAGCAAGATCGGCGAATCCTCGGTGAACATCGCCTATCATTCCGTTCATTTGCTTGGTGACTGGATCCAGTGATCCATACTTCCCATCCTTCACTAAGTAAAGTTCGAAAGAGAACTGTTCAATTTCTAGAATCTTTAACAAAATATCGATCATAGCACCGTAACAGCAGAGGATTTTAGAGGCACTTTCGCTTTTCTTCCACACTCCGTGGCCTGTGTATGAAGAAGTGTCGTTGCCGTTTCCGAGCTCTCGACAGGGAACTGTGTTGGCCGGGCAACTCGTGCCCAGTCTGCTACTGTAGTCGACGTCGTGTATTGCCGTAAAGGGCTCGTGTTTGACGGTGACTATTCTCAAGTGATGTGGCTCAGGCAGGTCCCTTGGTAGGAAGGTCTCTATATTATGTGGGCCATCATCAGGGGTCCATTCTGGACAGGCATACCCCATGACCTGCCAATCTTGTACCCCCTGGCTCTGTCGTACGGCTTTGACGATGGTAAACTTGTAGGAGGTACGTTCCCCGTTGCAACTGAATTGAACTGGTCCCGTTTGGCCCAAAAAACTCTGACTTATCATTTCCCTGCAAAATATAACTGTAATCAATCATACAGCGAAATCTTCGTTTATTTACAACAGCACTTGTCAAAACTTGTCTAATCAATTGACCACCACTCTCTGCTGGATAACAGCAGCAACAGCGTCGAGCGACGTGAACGATGAATCGCGAGTCTGCGAGCAAAGCGATCTGGTGGGGGAAGTCTGGTGCGGAAGCGACACTTTCTCGCGGCTTTGCATCATTGGCGTACGGGCAATTTTTGCCAGGGGGACGGGGGACAGGGGTGGTGAACGTCTCGTCTCGCTTTGGGTGTAACTTTCGGTTTTTGTAGTCTCACTTAGGGTTTTCTGGGAAAAACGTCGTTATATTTAGCCGTGAAGGTCTCGTTTAGGGATGTATATTTCTAATTCGTTTTATTTACTCGATTCATAGAATCAAAGTTTTCATGGTCTCTTTTAGGGATCAAAAAAAGCTTGGGCCACGCCAGGATCGGTCGGTCTCCATTAGGGGCTTAATTCAAAATTTCCGACGAGCATGCCCGCCCCTTTCATATGCGAGTCCTCCCTGGGTTTCATAGTCTCCTACGCAGCCGTTATTAGGGGATTGCGTTACAATCCCCTAATAACGCCTGCGTGGGAGGCTATGGGGTTCGTAGCCATCTCCTTACCTTATGAAAACATGATGAACAGGCGTTGAGGGTATGTACTAAAACCAGGAGCACCGGAACACCACAAAACACGGAATACGGCAACATCGGAACACCCCGTAACACCAGAAATACCATAAAATGCCAATCAATTTCTGGTGTTCCGTGTTTTGTGGTGTTCCGGCGTTCCTGGTTTTAGTACATGCCGTCGTTGAGTCTATTAACCCACAAGGTGTTTTAGGACAGCACTAGATACGAGCATATACTATAAGTTATTACCTGTAAAGTTGCCTTTTGTGAGTGGTAAAGAGCCTTCCCTCTAAACACTCCAGTTTTGTTCTGTGGGGTAAGCCACTGAGCGAGTTTAACATACTGTTAGCAAATAGCTGCACCGAATCTTCTAACAGTCCTTTGTACAGCGTTAACATACTACCATTTCCAGTCCCTGGAACCAGGTTTAAGCCAAATGATCCTTCGGGGAAGGAACTTGCGTTCAAAGCAACAGCTTTATCAGTGAAGATCCAAATAAAATCACCTCGTAAGAGTTTAAAGCTGAACGTTCTTGCGAGCGCTATTATTGAAGTACTCTCATTACTGTTGCAGTGCACAACGATCAAACGAACGCCGCTCGCACTGATGGCTGCCAAACCAGTACTGAGTTCTTCCAGGAGATTGTCCTCTCTGAGAATAATGCATCTCGGTGCCTCCGCTTGCTGGCCATTGTTTACTGTGTAGTGGGCGAGATGAGAGAACAGGGCGTCGTTCCGTGATGTTTCAGTCGTGATACAAGCGAGTCGACTCTCACCGAATTCTAGCATCAGGTCCCTGATAATAGTGGCTTGTAAGGCGTCCGTTGGAAGCACTGATAGGAACAAAGCACCTTCCTAGTAAAGTAAAAGAAAACATGCTCATGTTGGGGATCGATGAAGTTTTGTATGTGACTTTCAATGTGGTACTTTTTATGATGTTTACAGGATGGTTCTGACTTTCAAGTCAGTGGATGAAGCTAGTGTGTGACCATTCAAATGAGAGCTATTGAGCAGTACCGTCATTTGGTACTGCTTATTATGCTGAAATGAAAGCTATTGAGCAGTACATTCATGTGGTCTTGTTATTTAACAATTATTCCTCGAGCCCGATTGGGCTCTGAGTCAATAGCCCATGAGGCCGAAGGCCGGATGGGCTATTGACTCAGAGGCCATGAGGGCGAGAGGAATAATTGTTTTAGTAAAATCCAACTAGAAAGTATATATTTATCTAATAATGAGCTCAAATACTCGTCCGAAACTTCAGCAAAACGCAATTCAGCCGCCATTGTTTTGGTTTTCAAAGCCGGCGCTTTCGCTACTAGTGGGCTTTAACATTGTATTCGCTCCGACGAAGGGCTAACGCTCGAAACGTCAGCAATTGAATCTTTTTGCGGTGGCCAATTGACATTATCAACCCAGTTGATAAAACCAAATTATATTGTTATACTTCCCACCGACTCAGCACCACAGTTTCTTTAGAAACTTACTCCCTCTATAACATATAGCCTGGTAGTAGCTCAACCAATCAGAACGCAGCATTGATAATAGACCACTAGTTGGAATTTACTAATATGCTATACAAGGTGTTTCTAACTTTTAAGTCTTGTGTATGACAGTTCAAATGAAAGCTATGCAGCAGGTCTAGCAGAACATCCAAGTGGTACTGTTTATTTTCCTGTACAATGTGGTTCTAACTCAGTTTAAATCTGTGGATGAACCTGTGACCATTCAAATGACAGCTAATACAACAGTGTTTTCATATGGTATTACGTTTTTTGCTATTCAGGGTTGTTTTATGAAACCCTGTTGTGGGACCAAAGAATTGAACATGTTGAACAATACTTTGAGTTGTATGGTACTTTACATGTCGTTCGCGTTGGCTCAATCTTGTTAAGTTCAGTTGTGTATGAAAATGAAAGGTTTTGAGAAGCCCTTTTTTTTGTTACTGACAGTTTTTCGTTGCGCCGAAAATAAGATGAGAGATGGGCCACTATTGGGAGTAAACAAGCAAAACATAGCGACACGAAAGTCAACTTGACCAGGACAGTTCAACATTAAATTCAACGTAACTAATATATTATTCAAAACATTCGTTGTGTAAAATAACCCAGTTTAATTAAAACAGAAGACTCCGAAGCTTTATTTTCAGCCCACAGCGACAAAAATGATCCCAAAACCCTACATTGGATAAAAAGTATAGCCGTGACATTTTTCTTCGGCAATGGCGGCTCGTTCTCGCGGAACAGCGAGTGGCGATACCAATTATTGAAAAAAAGGCTGAAAAAGTATTGCTGAGGGGCTATGAAAAAGCTTTTTGCAAAAGACGTTCATTTTAGTCCAGTTAAATATTTGCGATTCTTTGTTAAATAGAGCTGGGAAATCTTCTAAAAGCCCACGGCAAATAGAATCAAATTTCACTTTGTTTAATATCCTGTTTGAAGAAATCTTTTACGGATATGATTTAGTTTAATTTTGTTATATATGCTTGTCTGCGATATAGCAGAGCATTCTGTCAAGTTTTCGGTGTTCAGCGTCATCAGTAAAGCAAAAACCTTCTTTGACATCTTGTACGAAAAACAAACGCCAAAAATTAAATTCGCTATATTCACCGACGAGATGATGTTCTCTTGTCACCGATTAATCATCTTTCCTGATTGTCAGTAAAGCAACAAAATTACATGCGTTTTGAAGCCTTTGACTATAAATAAAAGCAGAGTTGTTGACGTTTGTGGCTAATGGAACACCTTATTCCAAAATGGCTACCATCTTAATATTCTTTTGTTGTTATTCAAATTAGCCCTTGTTGCCTCGTTTTTAAAAGGCCTTTGGCACTCTTCTGCGCATGTGTGAAGATTTGATTTCTGGTCCGACGGCCCAGAAATCAAAGCTAATTTATGCGATTAAAATCCTCTTCCATCGACCTCGCGAGGCTTGCAAAAGCTATGAAAATTGAGGTAAAAGATTATTTGGTCATTTGTGGAAGTTTTAAACGGATTATATTGCTTGTATTTTCATATGAACATCACAGGAAATATGATGTTCATGAAGGGTAATACACAAAGCGACTCGGGATGAAAGCTAAATCAAAGGCATGAAGTTAGGGATGGACCATTATATTTTTGAGGGGGGGGGTTGGGCAAATGCCAAAAAAAAATTCCTGCACAGCAAAAGTGGAGAAAAAAAAATTCATGCACAGTGGGCCAAGGGGAAAAAAAATTCGAGCAAGCCTTCCTGTAAGACCAAATGAAAAACTAATCTGTAATTTTTGTCATCATTTTGGATCACTTTGCCTCAAAGGGGATTCTGGCAGATATTTCCCAGTTACCCCCAGATATCAAGCTTGAAGGAGACAGGTAAGAAGTACAGTACTAGGATTCACCACTCTGTGTGTGTGTTGATACTGTAAAATTAATACACTTTTGATATGTGCAAAGAGCAAATCATATGTGATTCTCAGATGTATTTTACATTTATATAAATGACAGAAAATGATGTACTATCAAATGTGTGATATGTAATTGAAATTAGACAATAAACATTGTTCTCAATACATATCTTATTCTCATTATTTTATGTAGAGAATGATGTATTAAACAGTTCCGTTTGTCATATTTCTTCCAGATATGTCCTACAAGGCGCTACCTTCTATAGTGGAAATCATTATAGAGGTGCTGTAAAGAGGAGAGGCAGCTGGTTTCACTATGATGGTCTATGGGAGAGGCACCAGCCAGGAAGCGGTTTAAGACCAGGAGGCACAGCTACACCACATGGTTTTATGCTGTCAAGCTGCATTTATGTCAAGGCTTCGTTACTATGAGAGGGTGGGAAGTAACTGGCCAGGTGTTTTCTAAAGAACACATTCAATATATTCAATTTTCAATTCAATTTCAATTTCCTGACATTGGATAAAAAGATCCAGACATTTTTACGTTTAAAATTCAGCTGAATAGACTTTCTCATTTTTTGTGGTAACCCACACATGTATAACTGAATAGACTAAATGCAGCTTGTATCAGCCTGGAGAGAAAGCAGTGCTTTGAGGTACATGTATCATTTTCTGTTACATACTTGTATAGGCATACCTCATGAAATGCTCACTTTTGGCGACACTTTAATAAATATGAATAATGCTGAAACCGATGGGGAAAAAAAAATTCGTGCACAAACTTAAGGTGCTAAAAAAAATTCTTGCACAACCCAAAGACGAAAAAAAAAATTCTTAACAAGACAAAATTGCCCAACCCCCCCCTCAAAAATATAATGGTCCATCCCTTACACAAAGAGGTGAAGCGCACGTGAAAACTCCAAAACAATTGCGGAAGGCCATGGTGGTTCATGGCAGCGTGCAGTGCGCAACCTTGCCAAGTTTCTATTGGTTAAAACACTTTCTGTGCTAATGAAGGCTGCACATGCGCATTATCGTGACAATGTCCCTTTAAGCTCAAAATCAAAAGAATATTTTATCTTGAACGAGGCAACAAGGGCCAATTTGTATGTGCAAAAATCAGCGGCCAGTTTGAAATAAGGGGTTTTACGTCCCGTTTCAATTCCTGCATGGTCCAAATAAATCGCCCAGACGCCATTTTTTAGTAAAACTCTTTTTCTCGCAGGCAGGTCGTTAATATTTTCTACTGTCAATTGCTAGCTGGTTGCTGTTTGTCTTTTTTCACTGATATAACGTATTAAGGGTCACATCCGTTTTGCCGGTCTTGTGTTTGTTTGTAGTCTACCCAACTTACATGCAAATTTTTAAAATTTCGGCCCTCACAACGCACAAAATTACTTATTCTTTCGCCGTAGGGGAGCTCAAAAACATAAAATCAGCTTACTGCAGGCTATTATGTAGTGCTGCGCCGCAATAATACACAGACGACATGTTTTAACTCTGCAAAACGAAATAAAATTAGAATTTCTGCTTGGGAAATTATACGCATTAAGACAGATGACAGGAAGCGAAGGGGAAGACGGAAAAATGTTTGGTTTTGAAATTAAAATTCAAAGCCTAAACTACATTATTTTGAAGAAATCTTACTGATATTAAGGTCTAAAGTAAAGTCGCCTAAGTAATACCGCGAATTGTTTTGACAAATTTTCCGGTCGGCAGAGGTTACGATCGATCGTCGCGTGCATATTAGCAATGCTCACTCAAATATTGGTCCGGATTATTATCACTATTAAAAGGTGCTCTATTTTTTACAGCAGAATAGAAAAACAAAATGTCTTTCAGTGATTATGTATGAATGTTTGCTTTCTTACCTCTTTGCTGTTATAGTATTCTTCGCCGGTTGAACTTTGAAGCCCGATTATTGGAATAACACTTTTACTCAATGCGTTCACGAGTATGTGGTTTTTCCTCGGCGGAAGAAGGCTTATAACGGCACTTGCGTTTTGTTTGATTATGTTTCCATGGACCTTTTGCCATGTTAAAGAAGGTGTATCGTTTCTGCTCCATTCCACTGCAATTACCTCAACACTGAAAAAAGCGTGGGATTCTTGGCTGCTGTTTAGAAGAAAATCAAAAGCTGACTTCAGATCTAGGTAGTGTGGAGTTTCCTCCGATATAAAAACCACTTTCACAACGGGCTGGCCTGCAGGAGTTGAAATTGCGTGAAAACTGCCACATAGCCACTGAAGAAGTAAAACTGCTAACGTACAAATCGTGGAGAAACTCTGAAACATCGTTAGAATACAAGCCCAGTGCTAGAAATCGCCAATCCTCTTTGCAAACTCCATCCTATTATTGTTACATAATGCTTGTGTTTTGAGCCTCCTATGAGTCAAATTTCGCATTAAAACAATATTTTGCCTTTCTCGTCTACAGACTATTTATAATATAGCGGTCTTCTTCAAACCGCACGGCAGCGCCATTTTATGATTCGTAAACAGTTGGATAAATGTGGAGCGAAATGTGTATTTAAACTGAACCCATCTGCACATAACGTAATGTTTGTACTCCAAACAGGTGAAACTATATATTTTCAATTCATGCCTGTCTTGTTCAACCAACTTTAAACAATAAATTGCCGTGAAATGCCTTCTTTTCACCGCCTCCAACATTTACACCTTGCAACATCTCCTTTTTGATCACAGCCTTGCTTGTGATAGACGAAGGTCATTGATATGGCCACGGAGCGTTTCACCCTTCCAAGTGATGTAATTATTATTATCTTTTCAACACCTCTTTGAAACCACTTTGTTATTCCTTCTTGCTCGTTGGGAAACTCTGTCTTTTTGGCAAGATTACAATCTAAAGGTAACCGCAAAAATAATCTATACAGATAAACTAGTGGTATTTAAACCCGGAAATAATGGCAGTAATTACTTCCACTTCGCCCTGTCCAACTTTGCATTTGAATCTTCGAGAAATTTCATTTATGCCCCATTCTCCACTGATCGCATTGCTTTGTTTAATTCAGTTTGAGTTTCAGTGATAGCTTATCTGTGAGCCCAGCACGACACGAAACGAAATGGTAAACATTTCAATGAAAGGCATTCGCGGTGAAGCATAAATCGGAGTTCTTAATTTTAGCTTTTTTTAAAGAAGCCGCTTATATTGTATTATGTTCAGAAGTGGATGTAATTTTGTTCTACATTCAAGCCGTTAAATTAAAACACGTCGATGTTAACTTTTTTGTTATTCTGCGGTGTCTCATTTCACATTTATTTAGTTTTTAAAAAATTAAATTATTTAAGTACAGTTTTAAATGAAATTTACATGATTTTTTCGAATACTCTCGTGAGTAGCCGATTAGGTTTCAATTTTTTGTTGACCAATCAGAAACTGACACGAATACACGTCAATTTGTCGCGTGCCATTTGGCTACGTCATGCTGGTTAGGAACCGTCAACCAAACACCGCGGGCTCAGTCCGCTATCGAATAGGCCACTTTCGCTATATTAAATTCAGCCTAGAGGACACAAATAAAAGAAACTAATAAACATGCATTTTTATTTTCTTTGTTTGTGTCCTCTAGGCCTCGCTACCACGCTTAATTTTAACATATCGAAAGTGGCCTATTCAGAGAATAAAGTAAAGATGCCCTGGGGACGAGGTGCAGCTGTAGGACACAGCGGAGAAACGAAAGATTAGACACTTTACATAAATGACGCCTAAATTTGAATAACAATACTTTGCACTGTCTGTCGCGCTGTCTATTGATAATGTTTGTAACCGCCGTTTGTTTTCTTTTTCTTCTTAAGTTGAAATGGCCGAAGAACAGGAATATTTATGATGTACAAGTATTGTTATTTAAATATAGGCGCCAGTTTTTATGGAAATTCCTGAATATTTAAGGTTATGATTTAAACTAGAGGTACACTGTTGTATGTTTTCTCCTCTCAATTTCCACCTTCATAATTTTGCTTCCAATTTTTTCTTCAGACATCGCAAGTTCACGCGGCTGGGCTAAAATTATGTCATCGATGGATCATGGGTTAAGGTAGCCTCCTACGCAGGCGTTATTAGGGGATTGCGTTACGACTTGTCCCCACTAACGCCTGCTTAACCGAGGCCAACATTCCTTTCCGCCGCTTCGCCAATCAGATTTTACCTACTAAAATCTGGAAAGCCGACCTTCACCTTGACCGCCGCTTAGCCAATCAGATTTTACCAACTAAAATCCCCACGACGCCTCTCCCGCGATGAGATGAAACCTGCCAGGGACGATTGATTTTGCTCCAAGTCAGAGATTTCTCTGGTAAATTCATTTTAGATGAAATCAATTTCTGAATTTGCGAAGGGAAACTTATTTACTAAAGGGAAGAGAGATACACTCCTTAATTTATCGACTGGCTTCGGTAAGTCGTTTGTTATCAAGCTTTGCCTTCAGTGTGTTCGAAAGTCTCATTGATTTTCAGTTTTCATATTTTTCCCCACAGCTCCGCAAAAAGACGTACAATCCAGCAACGAATTACTGAAGTTCAGCCAGATGAAAAGCTAGCCTATGGGTCAAAGTTTACACGTTTCAGACTCTAAACGACTGCGTAGCGATTTTGGTGTTCGGAAAAATATTATTTCAAGTGTGTGCTCCGTTCATTAATCGTCGGTTGTTCAAACCCAATTTTAAGCAAAAGGAGGCCTCAAATCAAAGGGCCAATGAACTATCGAAAGGAGAAGTTGAACATATTTGCAAACCAGCCTTTTAACCCAGCAGCACTGGACGTTTTAAATCGTTCTGTGGCAAGTTTGTCGAATGAATGATTCAGCGCGGTGAAATTATATTCGCCTTGACTGGCTCTTTCCAATTTGTTCGCTCGTAAATACCACGGATGTGGACCTCTTTGATAATTTCTAAATTTTAAAATATTCCGCTTTGCGCTTTCGAGTTGGCGAAGTCTTTTGTAGCATTTTATATTCTGATCCACTGTTCTGTCATGGGAGAGATATCATCTTTCCCAAAATATTAACCCTTCCAAATAATGACAGAATCAAAGACTCGCACGCTTACCTCTTGTATTTACAATAAATAATGTTTTTGGTGTTTCAACCATCGAAATACACCAGAGTATTGTATCCAACAGCGCCGGCATCCCGAAAAACGGATTCGGGGGAAATTTTATAACGATCGTTTTGAATGCCTCCAGACAATGCTGATTGGTTAGTTTGTCTGGCGAGAGACAATGGGAAAGGAATGTTGGTCGCGGTTAAGCAGGCGTTAGTGGGGACAAGTGTAACGCAATCCCCTAATAACGCCTGCGTAGGAGGCTAGCTTTAAGGTGGCTCACAACAGTTTCTAACGCACTCCAACACTGTTTATCAGCTGATGTGACAATAATGGTTATTAAACAAAATGCCCAATCATTTATGGGAAAGTTATGACTATTTTCTTAACTTGTTACCAAAACAACTGCATAACCCGTTAAAGGCACCCAGCTTTAAGTGCCAAAAACCGAAAAATGAGCAAAGTTGGGGCGATTTCAGAGCCACCTTAAATTTTCGGTGTCTCTAAAACTGCTTCAGGGAAAAGTCAGAAATGTCTACGTAATTTCTGAAAGTCGTTTGAAAATATCTGTTACTTTTCTCTTTCGTTTTTTTTTCTTTGTTTCAAAGAAGAAAGGATTTGGGGCTTAAAGAGTAGGCGCTGGACACTTTCGAATTTGGAGCGCTAGTTTACGCTTCCAGCACTCCTGAGCACTTTCACATGTTTAATACAATTTTTTCTCGCTCTGGGAATGCTTTAGAAGCTATACTGATTTGACGGTTGAAGAGCTAGAGTGCTAGTAGATCGAGATGATCTTGGGTTCATATCTTAATCATAGGCGTAGCCTGGATTTTTCAAGGGGGGTGGGGGGATATCCACACTGTGTTTTACTAAAAGTCTCACAAAGGGGGGGGCACCCCAGGACACCCCAGGCACCCCCTGGGTACGCCCTTATTAATGAAGAGTTTTACTATTACATTTATGGCCACCGTTAGAAAATGGAGGCTTAAAGCGCTTAAGCTTTGATAAAAGTACGAATATTTGTGAACTTCTGCTGGAAATAATTAAAAACTACAAGCAACTTTCGAGCACTATTTCTAAATGTCAAGCACTTTTTAAAAAAAAGATCGAGCTCTATTTGTGTGCGCTTTTCCTAATAACGGCTGCGAAGGAGACTATCTGCCAGTCGTCTCTGATCCTTTCTGCCGCCCTGCCATCATTCCTAGCTTGCGAGCAGGCTTTCAGTGGGAAAAATTTCGGCGAGCGAAGGAAGCCAAATTTGCGAGCGCGATCTGTCCTTCTCCCAAGGCCACACTCGGCTCGTTGCGGCAGCATGTACTAAAACCAGGAACACCGGAACACCAGAATTTTATTTTTTATATATATTTTTAGGAATATATTGGCATTTGACGGTATTTCTGGTCTTCCGTGTTCCGTGTTCCGGGGGGTTCCGGTGTCCCGATTTTAGTACATGCCTGTGGGTAGCCTGTTCGCAGGCTACATCATTCCCCACGCCTGTTATTTTTTCGCGTATAAAGAGGCGACTGGGGACGAGACAGGTAATCGGTCGTGCGACTTCCTATAGAAACAGAAGCAAAATTACAACGCAATTATATGCATGAGATAAAACTGTAAAAATCTAAACTAACCAGAAACGCTCATGCGAGGGCTACGAGAAAGATTGACGAGGGGGGCCCGGGAGGGTGACAAGGCGACGCAGGCGAGGCCACCAAGCGTTCTAGAATTAACCGTGACGCTCTCCGAGCCATACACAAACATCAACTTTGTTTGTTGAGGCAATCTGCAATAGCGAGGAAATGTTGGCTTGTGGGCGCAATACGTAAGATATTTGAAGCGGTCTAAAGTTTGCTCCTGACTTCGCGGTTATTCGTGATCGATATGTCTGGTTATGGAGCTCCATCAATGGTCACAGCGCCTGCTTTGAATGACGCAAAAGCCATCTATGATCTGACAAGCTTGTTGCAGCATATTGATGACAAAGGGGAATTAAAAGAACTCCTAGAGAACGAGAGTCAATTGAATGACATCATTTCAGATAATGAGGAGGTTGGTTGTTGATTAGTTTGTGTGTATGTTATATTGTATGCCTGGGAAATGACAGTAAAATCTGATTCGGCATTTCAAAAATATCGTTTTAAACATATTTTTAAACATATAGACTGACGTAAATTTTTTTAATTGGAGACTATAGGTGCAAGGTTGTTGCTAAAATGATGATGATGATGATAATAATAATAATTATCACTTCAATTATTTGCAATACTATTTATCTTAAAACACAATGCTAAAATTTTATAATGAAGTAGTCTTTCAGAAAAATTATATCCTTTGTGCAAACAAATGAAAGAATTGTCAACAAGCTCGGATTAGCATACATGTCATAGTAATAATAATAATAATCGAAATGTGCAGTGGCATTTTCACAGAGTGGCTCTTTATCCACTGTTTCCAGATCAAATTGGAAATTGGAAGTGTCTTTGTGCATTAGTGAAAACCCTCGGACCAAGGACCAGAACCAACACCAATGTGACAACAATGTGTTAAGGTCACCTGATGAGGTGCACAAAAGAACCAAAATGCAAGTCCTTATTAACAAAAAGAGAATGAAACATTTGCCACCTGGAGTAGATCACTGAAGCATCATAGAGAGTTCAAATGCAGTTTTCAACTGTTGCAGAACCAAAAAATCTGTTGGATGCAAGTAACGCAACAACATAGGTCAAAACAGTGGAGATCCAGTTAAGCTCCAAGAACACAAATCTCATCCACTCAAATGAAAGGGAACTTAAAAGGGCAGTCTCATGCTATTTTTAGTAACACATCGAATATCCAAGGGAGGCTTTTCGGTTAATAGAAGCTGGATGATAATGATAAAAAATCCTTTGAAAGACTATCGTAACGTTTTGAAACTGTTTACAGATGTTTTTGTGGGCGGCTGGCCAAGATCGAGATTGATGCCATATTGAAAACGTTGGGCCGATGTTTTTAAGTTTTCCCATTGCATCTCATGTGCAATCAGTACTTGTATTTCTGTTCTGAATTCACTTGATGTTATCGACGAAGTTTAAATTTAGTTAATTCAGGCAAAAGTTGTGATAAACTCTGGGATACTTCCCCTTTAAAACAACTGATAGAAGGCATACATGTAACTAGATATCGCTCAAGGCTTAGAGACTTTGGTGGTCTTGAAAGGACTTGGTCTTAGACATTTGTACATAACCATGATAAAGAAACATGACCCTTAAAGCAAGATAAACTGAAGATCATCATAGCAGAATACTCTGCCTGTTTTTGGAAATTAGGGCACCATCTTTAAGGCTGAAATAAGAGATCTTGTAGTAGATATGAGCCAATAAACTTCAACTACATGTCAGAGGGTAGTAAACATGATGGTATATGCTCAAAAGAAGGTATGAAGGTATCCACCCGTTGGGAGGTCCCAACCCCCCCTTCGGTAACCAATTTTTTTCTACTACTTGTTTGTTGTTGAATTTCTTGCATTGACAGGATCGCCTATTATTACTCAACTTTGGATCCCACCCCCATTAAAAATTACTGGATCTGTCCCTAGGTGCTCACCATTTAAACAAAAATTCCTGGAAATTCATTTGCAAAGCAAATGGAACATTTTATTTTCTGGAATCAGTTTGGAAATTGTGGATAACTGCATTTTGAAGTAGTCCTTTCGTTGAGAAACTGCTTTGACATAAATTTATCTTGTAAACCAGAGCTGCAAGCAATCTTTCACCTATAAAAGGACAAGTGTCTGACCAAGTCAGTATTTTGATCGGACAAAACTCCAGTGAGGTTGGATGTTGTATTACAATACATGTTGTCAGCGCAAAACATTGGCGTTTGCATTGAAAATACATGTATATGTAGAAAATGCACAGAAATTCTGTCCGACCACAGCTAGGATTTGAAATGGCTTGTCGTCAACAGAAGAGTTGTAAATTTGTTGAGGAAAGTCCTCAAATTCCCCCAAATTCATGAGTACTGAAGTGTCCACGTGAAGTCGTAACTAAAAATTCATGAGTAGAGATGCTGCTGCCCAGCTTGCCTCGAGTTTAACCTTGCATAAATTACATTAATTATTAATTGTAACCTAATTTTTGTACATGACTTGCAGGTAAAAAAGATCAAGGTTCAGCGGGAGATGTTGATGGCCAGTAATAGAAGCCTTGCAGAGTACAATCTACAACAGCAGCCAAAGCTGGAATCAAGAAAACAGGCGCTTTATGAAGCTCACCAAAACAAAGCTGTGATTCAAGAAGTATTTGAAAAGAACAGACAAAAGCTAGGTAAAGGAATGTCCTTAATTTATTTTTGCAGTATTTTTGAAGGCACGTGTGCTAATATTAGCACTTTAGGCTTGTCAGACAAAAGCTAGGTTTGCTTTGCTGTGGTTTGTTGTAAATCTAATTGTTTCAGATTAAACAATACAATACTAACAATAATGTATTTAGAGTCGTAACACAGGGAGTGGTTGCCCAAATTTCCAGAGTGAATTGCTCATGATAAAGGTACTTTCAAGACAAAGTACATGTATTAGAAAGGGTGATTGAATACTGTATATTACCAATTTCAAATTTGATCGTGTCACACTTGTTTCAGGTCCTGCCCTCATCAACTATCATGCAAAATCTGAAATTCATAATCTAATTATTAAATATAGGGCACATCTGAACTGTATCCTGCATTGTCTTGTCTGACGCAGAGGATCGACAGAGGAGTAGCAGATGCAATGATTTGAAAACTAGAATTAAACCCTGGCTAGCTGAAACCGTGCGCCCTGGTGTAATGCAATACAAATTACCGGTAATCATTCTTTGTGGTGAACTTTCCTTGCAGATGCAATCTCAAGTCAGTATTCACCAGATACAACATTAGCATTACTGCAAGCTTCTACAGCACAAGCTGAAGAAGAAGCAGAGGTGAGACAAAGGAAAAATCTGCCATGAATCAATTAATAAACAAAAAATGAACAATAAATGAATGAATGAATGAAATAGCGAATGAACAAAATGAAAGGTATTATCATATGTTAAAAACAATGTGATTTTCCCAGAACAAAAGAAATCGCAATTTGGGTAAATAATATTATAGTTATGCGAAATTAATTTATTATTGTTAATTTAACAATTGCATTTATAAACAAATAATAGTTGTTGCAAATCACGGACTCATTGTCGAATCTGACAATTCTGATTGGCTGAAAACTACAGAACGAGTACTCTGCCCATGCTCACAAGCTGGGGGTGGCCAGAGGTCGTGATTCTTTGTGCTGACCAAAAGGATCGCGACCTCTGGGGACAAGAATGGACAAATATTAATTGAGCTCTGCAGTTTTTCCCAAGTACATAAAGTTAGGTCCTTTCTAAAACAACATTGTTGTCGAACAGCACTGAAGAGTAAAGTGATAATACAGTGAACAAACAAAAGGGAAAAAACACACCAGAAATGTGATGGGTATCAGACTACCATGTGCGAGACTTGAGCCAGATGTTGTTTGTTTTTTCACTTTCATTGAAAACCTAAAATTTACTGTTAAAGGTGGACAAATGAAATGGAATTGAAATAAACTTTGTTCGATTTAAGCTTTCACACAAAGTGTTCAAAGCGAACAAACTGGATGCAAAGTGATAAAGTATTAATTTTATTTTTCAAATTACAAGCCGTGAAATCGAGCCATGAATTAATTTTATTACAGTCCGTGTCAATTCAGCAAATATTTCAAACCTCATGACATGTGCAGCTATAATTTTTATTGAAATATTTTCACTTTTCAATAACCTTTCTGTTCTTTATGTAATTCAAATGTTTTTCATTAGTTTTTCTCTGGAGCAATTGTGAGAATACTGTCACCTTTCACGTTCACAAACTTCAGCTTGTGTTTGCAGACATACAAACGCTGCATAACAATGAAACACGAATAAACCTGAAAAGAAGCGAAAGTTTTAATTATACCTGTTACTTTTTTCTGAGCTTTGGAATTAATTTGCATGGTGGAAAAAATGAACAACTTTTTGACTTGAGTCTTGAGGTTCACGAACCCTAAGTCTTTTTCCTCGCGAATCTATTTTATTTTCACAATACAATGAGTGAGGCATTCTGACAGTCAACAACAACAAAGAAACTTTATTTCCTTGACATGATCGACTGTGACCGGTCAACATGACCGGCAATGTGAAAGTTTGACCGGTCAAAACACCAATCAGGCCGGACATTGTCCGTTGACCGGCCGTTATTTTACAGCCCTGGTACAGTAGAACCCCCTGCCTTATGGTCACCTCATTATTATGGGGAATTGTTTTTGTCTGTACATTCTCTTATGTGAAACCCTGTTAGTGCGGCTACCCCATTAATACAGCCAACATTTCTTCTGGAATTCCAAGCTGTATACTATAATCCTTTATGATGTTACCCCATTAATATGGCCACTCGAACCAAATATGCATACAGAACTGTCTATACAAAACAAATACAGTATTGAGATATGATATTTAATGCAAAGTAACAGGATGTTAAGTCACTGAGGTCAAGGCCTTCGTTTTTGAGAAGGATATGTTCGGCCAAGTCTGGTCTTGTTTTGATTTTAAATTCCAGTTATGTTTATCAAAGTTTCCATGGTTAATATAACAATAGAGTTGATGTTCGTGGGCGTAAATTATATGTTTTTGGCCCGACTCAGGCTCATTTTAGCCCGATCTGCATGCAAGCTCTGAGGAGGGCCAAAAACATATTTACGCCCAAGAACATCAACTATATTACTATTATCATGATAATTTCAGAGGGTAGTAAGTGATATCTTGAACACTGCCAGCAGTCAGTCAGCGTTTATTTCAGATAAAAAATCAGGCTAAAATGTTTATAAAACTTGCCAGAAAACCTCAAAATTCAAGCATGCTTAACGCTTAAAACAATATTCGCTCTAAGTTTTCTTGAAATGAAACATACAGAGTTCTTTTGACAGCAAAGAAATATCCATTTGGAGGTGTTTAAATTAATTGCGCAGTAAACTAAACCAGCAGTTTGGCAATGAATGAGTTTCGCTCATTCATTGCCAAACTTACATTC
This sequence comes from Blastomussa wellsi, assembly GCA_947652115.1. NCBI lineage: Eukaryota > Metazoa > Cnidaria > Anthozoa > Scleractinia > Plerogyridae > Blastomussa > Blastomussa wellsi. Next base: position 5,622,897 of record OX393569.1, read on the forward strand.
ACTTCAGTTGCTGCCTGGATTCTTCTTTGAGTTTCCGTAATTCCTCTTTGTGTAGCTGAAAAAAGTGAGAATTTGCTTCATTGTTTGAGAACAGCAGACGGAAAAGCCTCAACTAAGTTTTTATTCCCCATTGGTGATCTATGTAATACTAATTTGATGCTGGTTTTTTGTATCCTTTCAGAAAATTGCTGATAAATTCTTAGATGGGGAAATCAATGTTGAGGACTTCATCCAGACATTTCAAACTCAGAAAACTGTTCATAGCTTACGAAAAATTAAAACTGAAAAATTGAATGAGCTGTTAAGAAGTAGGACATCTTCCCAATATTCATATAGATTTTAGTAAACAACAAACAATAAACCCAGTGCACAAGTATGTACAGTGTAGTTAGTAGCAGTTTGATGAGTAGAGAGCAGTCTTGAGAAAGCACTGTTGGCCATTGATGTTGTGCCAACCAAGTCGTTTCTAAAAAATACTGTAACGCCGGAATTCACAGTAAACATGGCGTTAAAAACTCTTTTAATCAACACTACTCGAGCACATGGTCTACAGATGAGTCACGTGACCCACAAGTCACTCAGGGGGGTACCCCTGGGCAATCAGCTTGCGCTACACTACTGATGGTAACACTTAAAAACATTATTAAATAACACCCTAAACATAAGGTTACGTAATGCATGATAAATACAGCCATCCGGAATTTGGCGAACTGAGATTTTAATGCTAAAAACAGTTATTTTGGTGGTCTTTTTTCCTGCTTTATTCTTATCTTAGTTACATAGCTGTGCAATAAATACAGGGTTAGCTTTATCCTGGTGCAAAACGTGCCCCTGCTAGATGAAAATCCAACAGTTTCTAAGAAGGAGAGGGGGAACTTGAAACTGGACTATTACAGGCTCTCTTACATACATACAGTATACAGAGACACACCACATAATTAGCCAAAAAAGTTATAGGGCTGGAGTAAACTGGTCTGACCATAATTCTGAAAACTTGGCCATAGCCAGGATGTTTGCCTGTTGACATAAGTGAAGTGAAAAAAAAATTATAAACTTACTTATGACCCTTGCCAGCCATTCCTTTGTTCAAAAAGTGTCTAAACAAAATAGATCGCTGTGAAACTGCAAGAGGTTATTTTGAAGACGTCAAAAATGGTAAAAATGACTAGGGTCCTACACTGTGAAACTGAGAAAACTGTGAAGACCAGAAACATTTATGGAATGTTATTGTGTTACAGGAAAAAGCCAATTAGGTGTGAGAAAAACAAACCACAAACAGCAATGGTAATTACTTTTCAGTTTTGTTCACGCGTCCTGAAATCATTGTGATTGGTCACTGCACAATCCACTTTCCTGTAATATGTCAGGTATTCCCGGTTTTCTCAGTTTGACAGTAAACTGTACTAAAGGAAATTCATTTTCCTTTTGCTTCATTTTTCACTCATGGAGTAATGTATTGAATTTTATGTAACATCTGAATAATGTAATGTACTGAATCTTAGCACTGAATGTAGTGCTCTAGTTTGATGGTTAATCTTTGTCTACATTAAGGTACAGCTGTACAAGCTAAGGCATGAAGTGCTTTGTAAATCAGTTAGGTATGGCTTTGATGCTTTCTTTACAATAGAAGTGATGCAGTGACAAGTTTATAATTTTGTCTTTTTGGAACATAAGTTGCATAATCCAACAATCATAATTTATGATATTGACTTGATTAAGTTCTTGTATGCCCCTGAATAAGCACTGCGAGATGCCCACTAGCCTAGTGGCCCATCAGGCCGGACCTTATCCCAGTTTCCTCAGCATGAAGTGACAGAGAGTATTTCTGCTCCCCTCAGATGGGATGCTATTCCATCGCAGGGTTATCCCCAGCATTAAATTCGCTGGCACCCATTTATACACCTGGGTGAAGTGAAGAACTGTGAGAGTAAAGTGTCTTGCCCAAGAACACAATGCAGTGCCCCAGCCAGGGCTTGATGAGGTTAAAAATGTTAAAGAGCACTGCCTTCGATTTGGCGCTGCACCATTCAAAACAATATTAGCACTTTATTTTAGCATCATTAAACTTAATTGTTGAAGTAGTCAAACTGATGAACAATTACAGACGAGTACAACTCTAAACCAACCTTGGAAATTTATTCTCCTGGATTGCAATGATTTTCAGTTTAAAAGTGGGTATATTTGTTGTTGATGTGTTTGTTAATTTTTGTGAAAATGTTACGATTACCGTTAGGTATTTTTTCAAATAAGAACTTCCCCAAAAGAGTGCAGCAATGAAAATGTGTGATGCTAAATCAAGTAAAAAGGGTAATCAAAAGCAACCATAATTATATCAAAATGTTTAATAGTACCATAGATTTAAAAAGACAGTTTTACAGTTCGGCACATGTGCAAGCCCACTCAACTCTATTGTCTATGAACCAATTGGTTTCAAGTACAGTAACTCATGAACTCTTGCCTGTGTCCAGAATAAATCCGTTGGACCAATAAAAAATTTTATGTTCCACACTAAGTTTCACATTTTCTGTGGAAATCTGTCTCCATTTTCTGAAAAAAAATTTGCATCATTCTTTCTGGTTATTTTCGTGATAGCCTGTACAAACATACAGAAGTGTATAAACTTTTTTGAATTTGAGCTTTCCAGGATTTTTTGCGATACTAATTCAGTTAACAAGGCACTGAGTGTTGGAGTCGGAGCAAACAAAAGAGATTCAAATACGAAATACCTCTATTGCAACGTTTTCACAAATGGCTGCAAAATTTTCGAAGGAAATTTTACTGCAAAGTCATTTGTATGGAATCTAATGGGCTGACGCTATAGCTTGCACATGCACAAAACTGTAAACTAAAGGATTATATATAAAAAAAAGGATCCACGCCGAATATCTTTTGCACAACTGGTATGGAATGCAGCCTGGTTGGCACTTGCCACTAGCGACAGAGTTGGAGTCGCAAGTGGAATTGCAAGTGTTATGATCTAATGAAAATAAAAACAAGTGAGTTGTTAGCCTCCCACGCAAACTTCCTTTGGACTTCGTCACACGTTCCTTCCCCACGGACATCTGCTGAATCGAACATCCATTTCAGTTCACGGCTACGAACCAATCAGAGGTAACTTTCCAGTTTTGGGAAAACGATTTGCAGCATGTGATAGGATAGCTGTCATGCAATGAATTAATGAATTAAACGGCCTGTGAACGGAAGTGGACTGTCGATTCAGCAGACATCCATGGGGCAGGAATGCATGACGAAGCCCAAAGGACATCTGTGTGGGAGGCTAGTGAGTTGTAAGCAGTGAGTGAGTTCTAAATCTGCTTATGACTCTGTTTCTTGTGATCTAATGAAAACTACTGGTAGATTTTCCAAGTGTCAAGAAGAAAGGAATTACTAAGAGTGCCTGAAACTAGCAATCTGATTGGTTCATTCTTCCATGTCTGCTTTAGACTCTGGTAGTTTGTGCTAGATTGTAAGTGATGGAGTAGTAAGTGGAATCACGAGAAAAAGGAAAAGTTCTTATTCTTCCAACACCAATTTTGTTGTGCTTGACTCCACTTACGACTTCAATTTTAACTTTCTCTAGGCCATCAGTGCAATTATGAATCTGCTTATGACTCCCACTGACACCAGTGAAACTGCACTCGAAAGAGCGGCAGAAATGCAGCCAAGGTTTTACTGGGGTGAGGAAGACTGTTATGCCGAGGACTTTGTTACAAGGCTTCTGATTGGCCAACTAAAAAGGTTTTGCATGGTAAAACTTGGTACCAGCCCTTGTACATGTACCTCAAGATTAGCATCCATATTCTCTGTGTTGCATTAAAGTGCCTATGAAGTGAATTGGTTTTGTATTTAGTTTTAAAATTTACATTATGAAATACGCGATTCCAAAGTTTGAGACGTCTGGCGTTAAAAATAACGATTTTACAAGCCTTCAAAGTTGAGTCACGCGGTCAAAATACCACGTGACAACAACCTCCGACGTCATTTGGGTGCCAAAAATTGTTCTCACAATCGTTCTCAGTTTCTATTTCCTCGGGGTTGTTGGATTTTTCTGACAAATAGCCCATTTCTGAATCGCTTGACATGTTTCTCACGTAATCACTCCTCGCTGAAGAGAAGCTTTGATCGTGCAAAGAAAAGTTTGGCACCAAAGTGACGTCACAGTGTGGTGTTTTCAGACCCATTCCCTGACCATTTTTGGGGGGCAAAATGCTCAACTTTGAAGGCGTGTAAAACCGTTACTTTTAATCTCAGAGGTCTCAAACTCAGGAATCGCGTATTTCACAAGCAAAATTTTAAAACAAAACACAAACAAAATTCACTTCATAGGCACTTTAATTGGAGAAAAAATAATTGGTTTTGAACAATTATGCTGGGAGTTTAAAGGGCTAATCTCGATGAGATTCAAATTTCTGTGATTCCATACTGTGATAAATGTACGCAGAAAGTGTGATTGCTACAGAAATGAATAGAATAGAGTTCCTCAATGTGCCGACTCCTATTTTTGAGGTGCTCGCATCTTCCTCCATAGATTCTTCTCTTTTAAGTTTTGAGCGTTGATTTCGATTGAGTTGGTTTGAGTAGTGTGCTTTCGTCCATTCATCAAAATTGTAAATTGATCCACTATCTTTCTTGAACGATGGGGGTGGCTTGTAAGCGTGAGTGTGCTCCGCACGAAGCTGGCCGTCCACTATGAGTTCTCGATCGTATTGTTTTCTCGTCTCCTGATTTCCAAGCACGTTGTAAGCCTCGCTGATCTCTTGGAATTTTTCGTGCGATTCTTCGCTGCCTTTGTGTTTGTCTGGATGGTGAGTGATGGACAGCTTGTAAAACGCGTTTTTAATCTGTGCCTGGGTAGCTTTGGGTGACACGCCAAGCACTCTATAGAAGTTCTTCTTCTTCGTATTTTCGCCGGTGCTGTATAAGCATATTTTGAAAACCTTAAACTTCACATCCGATTTTGGCGCACGATAAATCGATCTTGGGCTGAGCAAACAACACAGAGATGCTGTCCGAAACTGACTGTGATTCGCAACACTCCATCGCGTAAACGATGCATTCCGCACCAAGAATTTAGTCCAAAAAGTCATAACACAACTCACAAAACCGCCAAGGCGATGAACCCACCAACCGCCTCCATTACTTTCTTGAGTGCTACTGCTGACGACGAATACCGCAGCTACACTTTTACGCGTAGCTCCGCTGACTGGATTTATTTACTTTTTCAACATGGCGTCCGGAAGGCGACCTGAACATCAAGCGCCGCCAGAAGTGGTGAGATTTTTTGTAATTTTAGCGTTAAGTTAGACAGTTCGTTGGTGTCCTCAAAACTATTTGGTACTCTCTCATGTTTTTCTCTTGCTTCTTCAGTTTTATAATGATGATGAAGCTCGTAAATATACTTCCAAGTGAGTGGAATGTTTGTTGTTTACAACAACACGTGTGTTAAGCAATAATCGGTCACACATTATATCACCAATTCAAGAATAAAAATATTTGGTTCAACTTTTAAATTTTCAGCACAAGAATGATTGAGATCCAGGTTCAGCTGACTCAGAGAGCAATAGAGCTGTTGAATTTGCCAGAGGATCAGCCTTGTTTCCTTTTGGATATTGGGTAATGGACCCTTCCATTTAATACCCCCCCCCCTCCTAATTCTGGTACTTAAAAGAATAAAATATCAAATATCAAAGTGCCGACACATTGCTTTCACAACCTCCTTCTCCCTCTCTGACCCTTGGTTGGGGCGGTGCAGGGGCGGAATGCCGGTCATAACGCCCCCTATCATAAGACATGACACCCCTACAGTAAGAATTAAGCAAATTTTGATTTGTAATTTTATCAAAACATATCAGAAAGATAATTTTTCGATATTATTTATCTATTCGATCTCTAAAAACCGAGTTAGGGAGCAAGTACGATTGATCCAAGGTTCTTACTTATACTTTCCTATTTTGTCGTTTTCTCTTTTCATTACTTTTTTCCCAGACTCAAATTCCTCCCATTTTTTGACTTCACCATTCTGTAGGTCTTGCGCTGCACGCGATTCAGGTTTTTCCTTCAGCACTTCGGTTTAGCCCATGATGCCATCCCTCTATATCATTGCAACCGTTGCATTGAACAGCTTCTTGGCGGGGTCTAACAGACGTTTCACACGCGATACAAATGTCGGCCATGATGAAAGGAATGAATGGTTGTCTAAGTGTTGCAGGGCCACCTTTTATATCACCCGGACAAGGATCCAAAATTCACAAATGGGGCAATGAACGGTTTGGACTGGTCGACTTTGTGAAACAAAGGGCTTGAACTTGTTATTTTCTCACTTCTTAACCGTTATACAGCTGCCGCAGTTTGGGTCATGTCTTATGATAGGGGGCGTCCTGTCTTATAGGGGGTGTTATGTCTTGGGGGCATTTTATCTTGGGGGCGTTACCCAGGGGCGGACCCCTCCCTAGTATTATCAATTGTCCAAGAGAGACATGACCAGACCAAACCAGTGTCTCTCCTCTCTCGCTCCGGGAGGGCAGGAAGATGAGAGACCCTGGGAACAAGGTTGGGATGGGGGTGGGTATTAAATGGATTCGTCCCTTGATATACAATGATTACGACGTACATCATTATGTTACATGGTTTTGACTGTTCAGCAATGTACTTTAACAATAAAGCCGTCAACTTCAAAACTTGCCTCCTCGTCATCAGATTCAATAATTATTTCATATCAGTTGTCATACATATACATGTATTTGCAACTACCCTGTATAAATGAATAGAGGGGGTAAGTTTCTAAAGAAACTGTGGTGCTGCGTCGGTGGGAAGTATAACAATATAATTTGGTTTTATCAACTGGGTTGATAATGTCAATTGGCCACCGTAAAGAGATTCAAGAGCTGACGTTTCTAAGCGTTAGCCCTAAAATATAGCCCTATAAATTATATTATACCCTGTATAAAGATAGATTTTGTTATAATTATTATTATTGTTATTATTATTATTATTATTAAAGGTTTGTTGTATAACAGTTACTATTATTATTATTATTATTATTATTATTATTGCAGCCAAATTTAAAGCACCATTTCTCACAATAAACATGCAGAGTATTGTCTTTGTGTAATGTTTCTGACAATGTCATATTGTTATTTTCAAATTGTTTGTCCAGTTGTGGATCAGGTTTAAGTGGTGAAGTGTTGACAGATGAGGGTCATCATTGGGTTGGTGTTGATATAAGTCAGGCCATGCTTGGTATGTTAGGTTTACACTGTTTGTTTGTTTGAAGTGTTCCTCCATGTGAGAGACTATGATTTCATCTCCAAAATATTAATGATGCTGATGATGTATGCATGCATGCGTTGTCTCTGATCTGATTTACCAGGACAGGAGATACTTGCAAAAAAATTGGGTGGGATGCTCTGCTGGGGTCTAGAAAACCATACCCTTATCACAAAATGGAAAACTTGAAGAAAATAATTTTTCTACAATGCTACAGCATCTGCTATTTATTTCTGCATATTTCAACATGACCTGTTTTAGATCGACAGAAAAAAAGTGACTAAACAACCAAAATTGAAGTTACCCCCTCAGACCTGGAGGATAAAAATGGGACCTCATCAGCAGCAGATAACCCCTGGGGTTACTACCTTCCCATGGTAACATTTTTGATCAGGTTGGCTGAAAAATGTACAGCATTTTTAACAGGAAGTTTAAATCAACCAAGATCAATGCCAGGGCCATACATGTTACAAGTTTCCAAAAAGAGTGCTCTGTTAATTTCAATAATTGATTATGGATACAGTATACACTGCATTTTTTAAAGTGCATATGACACAAATTTTTTTTCCCATTTTTTTCTCAGTTTGATATGTAAAAAAATGGTCCAAGCCTTAAAACCGGGCAGAAATATTTTTAAAGCTGCTTTTTCTTTGTTCAAAATATGTGCTTCTCGCTTCAAAATTGTCCCTCATTTCGCCCAGCCAAAACGTCACTTGATTTGCCTGTGTGACGTAAAGTTGTGTACACGTTCTCAATCCAACATGGAGGATCATTTCGCACAGGAAGAAAAGAGCCAGAAAAGAGCTTGGTGGAAGAGAGTACCGAGTATTACCAATCAAACAAGAAGAAATTTGTGTCATAAATTATGCACTTCAAATTTTGTAACTCCCCTGGCCTCTCTTTTTGAACAATTAAATTATTGTATGCTTTACTTAGATTTATAACAATTGTATTGTAATTTTTTTATTTCTTTTACATATTTACATTGTATATTTATATTATTTTATTAGGTTACGTTGTTCAAATCAGCTGGACAGTTGACTAGAACTGGCTATTTATCAAATAAAATGTATGTAATGTAATCTGTGTATGTAGCTCAATAGATCATTCAATTGTAGTCATCGCAATTGTTTTTTCAGATGTAGCAGTTGAAAGAGAGGTAGAAGGAGATTTATTTCTTCATGATGTAGGAGAGGGTCTATTCTTTAAACCTGGAACATTTGATGGATGTATAAGGTAAGAATTGTTATTTACAGTGCGTCACACCTTAAGGTTGCTGTTCCATTTAAAAAGGTTTTGAATGCAGTTAAATTCAGTTTAAGTTAACAACAAAGCAAAGGGTCAGCAGACTTTTGTTATGTGTTGCCCTGTGGTGTTTAGTGATGCGCATGTGCCAGCGCATCCATTGAGTGTCTGCACTCCCTTGCGCGTTGCCGTGTACGGTCATGCACATGTGCCCGTGTTGTCAGCCGTCTTCTGTTGTCCTCATGTGCCTGGATTCCATGTGCGTTCATCATTCTTTGAAGAGTTTAATTAAGTGAGTGTGCTTCTGCCTGGTAGCTGAATCTTCAGGACTGTCCCCCCTCCCGTCCCTCTCTTGGTTTTGCTGTTCTTTCAGTGTGACTGGTGCCCCTTCTTCCCTTCTGCATGGGGACTCGTGGCTGAGTTGACAGCCATGGGAGCAATCTCCATTTACTAGGTGTATAGTATAAAATGGAATTTTGGGAAAAGTGTTCTCTGTATAGTTAATATGTTATCCTTAATTACCAACTTACCATCTGACATTGTTCAAGCTGCCTCGTATTCAAAATTTATTTGTAAAGTATTGCCTATTCTCTGGAAGACACCCAGAACACCCTGGAACACTAAAAATTTTTAAAGTGCCTATGAAGTAAAAAATAACATAAGCTTATTTAAAAGCCCTTTGAAAATGAGGAAGAAAGGAGTTTTCCTTGTTTTAATTATTATGTCTTCTTTTGTTTCAGAGGTATTCAAGACATATTTTTTGTATTACGCAAATTAGATAACTGATGACGCATAAGTGGTTCCAGTATAGCATCAAAACACAAAATGAAGAATAATCTATGCAAATAATAAAGCAATACAGATAAAACTAGGCACCAGTAAATGTACCCTATAAAATGCACCACATGCTGCCTATTTTGATGTTGCTATGGCAACACTCTTTTTCTTGGTTCCAGATCTCTTTTATGCAGCAATGACAAGTGCTGCTTTTGATCTTTACCAAACATCACCCACTTCCTTAAAATGGTAATAAGGAGACCTAGTGCAATATTGACATTGTGTATGTTTACAATAGGTCCGTGTACATGTGCATGCATGTGTTGCCATAGCGACATTAAAATAGACACCATTTGGTGTATTTTATAGAGTACTATATTGCTTTATTATTTGCAGAGATATACTTCAGTTTTGTGTTTTGACGCCATACTGGAACCACATGTATGACGTCATCAGTTATCTAATTTGCATAATACAGAAACGTGAATATCTCTGGAACGAACAAAGATATGACAAAAAGGAAAACACCATTCTTACTCATTTTGAAAGGGCTTTCAAATAAGCTAGTTGATTTTTACTTAATTGGCACTTTAAACACTAACAAAAAATGAAATAAATAAAGAAACGTAAAAAAATCAGGCTCGTTGCTTAAATTTTGTATTTCGAATTAGTTAATCAGGACAATTCAGTGTGTAAAAAAAACTCATGAAGAATTAAGTGAAGTGAAACAAATGTCTTGATATGACATTGGAAATAAACGTTTGAAAGCTGTTTTATTATTTTTCTGAAGCATATCAGCTCTCCAGTGGCTCTGTAATGCTGACAAGAAGGGACACAATCCTGCAAAAAGACTTTACAAATTCTTCAGCTCACTATACAGTGCTATGGTAAGCTTTCACTTCAAGGTTCATTTTTATTTAAAGTGCACCTAACCCCAAATTTTTTTCGCTAAAATAAACCTTTGCACCAGTTCAAAACACATTGCACCTTTTGTTTCTTTTTTTCCCAAAATTCTGGCATCTGTAGCATTCAAAAGTTACGAAAAACTGTGCATCATTTGTTCCACGACCGAGTCAGAAGGGGGGTGGGTCTATTCCCTATTTGACGTCACAAACTAATTTGCATGCATGTTTACAAAGACTTGATGCAATTCAAATCAGTTTGTAACATCAAACAGGGAATAGACCCACGCCCCTTCTGGAAGAAATGATGCACAGTTTTCCATAACTATTGAATGCTATAGATAGCCAGAATTTTGGGAAAAGGAGAAACAAAAGGTGCAATGCGTTTCAAACTGGTGCAAAGGTTTATTTCAGCGAAAATAATATTTTGAGGCGAGGTGAACTTTAAGTACTTCCTATTCATGATTAGCCTTTTAGCCATTGTTATGTTATTTATAAGGGAGGCACGGTGGCCTAATGGTTAGTGTGCTGAACTCTGGATCGGACGGTCTGAGTTTTCTTGGGCAAGACACTTTACTGGCAGTGCCTGTCTTCACCGAGGTATATACCGGTAAATGGGTACCAGCAAAATAATGCTGGGGGTACTTTATCATTAAGAATCATACAAGAATCCACTCCTGCAGCCTCGAATAGTAAAACTATCATAACACTTGTGGCTTTGCAGGTGCTTGTAGCTTCATGTTTTTGTGTTTGTTTGTTCTTGTACACAGAGTAGAGGAAGCAGAGCAGTTTTTCAGTTTTACCCAGAAAATCCTCAACAGGTATTGCAGGATGCATCTTTTTGTTAGATCCTTAAATTCCATGAGCGTAGCTTGCCGAGTGTTTTTGCGAGGAAAAAACAGATAATTTTTAATTTTTTAAACGGAAAGTCCGTTAAATTTTAATAGCGCGGTTATATGCTCTAAGAGCTTATTGTTCAAAATATTGTGATGTAGCTCTTCTAACATCAGAATACTGTTCAGCTCAAATACTCCACATCTTTTTGTAACTCAGTATCTTATGGCTGGTAGTACCATATACTGGTAATAAAAATCCAATTCTCTTCTACTTACAGGTTGAATTAATCACAACACAAGCCATGAAAGCTGGGTTTACTGGAGGTTTAGTTGTTGACTACCCAAACAGTACTAGAGCTAAAAAGTGAGAAAATATGTGTCAAATATATACCGGTATATAAAAACTTTATTCAAAGCATGTCTTAAAAACATTTCTAATTGAGTCTTGTTAACTGAGGCCCATGTTACTTACTTTTTTTAGTTGAGCAATATTTCCTAAAAAAGACTCTGGAATAAAATGGCAAGAGATCAGGTCAATGTCTACATTCCATGCACAGACTAAATTGTAGTGCCGAGAATAAAAGGTCCTTGTGTTAGCCATTCTCTTCAGTGGCACCCTCTATTTATATAACATTTCAACCATGATTTCAAGACCGACTTGATTTCCATACGAAAAGCCAATGCGTTGAATGTCAACATATCCGTTTACAAAATGTTGCAAGAATTCATAAATTGTTCATTAAAACTGATAAATAGATAAAAATTGGTATAATTAAGAGGGCTTGGCTAGTGAGTATCGATTTTGGTATTAATTAATCAATTATTATTGACTTTATTGATTGCTTTCTGATGAGTTGATTTTCATTGATTGGACATGCTCGGGATTTAAGTGTTACATAATAGCTTCTCTCTCCTCTGCAGAGGCTCTCTGGGAGATTTCCGCTGACCACTCATTTGACTTTCACCTGCACTCATGCGTTCAGCGGAAATCTCCCAGAGAGCCTCTGCAGAGGAGAGAATAATAGCTTTGATACGTGGAAACAATTATACATCAGGCCAAATGACCCTTTCAACCTATTTTCAGAATATTCTTGTGTCTCTTTGCTGGTGTTGTTGTAGACAAACTTCCAAAGGTTTGTTGTTATTGATATTTTATCTGTTTTACTGGATGTATCTGTTACATGTAAATGCTAGCTAGTTACTTTGCTTAAACAAAAACAAATTTTTCAACCCAACCTCTCCTGCAGCTGGTCTCCATGATGCATGGAGGCATCTGAGACTCAAACTGGAAAAGTCATGCTGATGAGACAACGCTGCCCATATCAAATTTTGGAAATGTTTTCATTGATTGGTTGGTTGGTTGACTGACTGACTGAACGACTAACTGAACGACTGACCGACTGATCAATCACTGCCGACCGGTTAGCTCAGTTGGTAGACCGTCACACTACTGTGCAGGTCTTTGGTTCAATTCCCAGACCGGACCAGCACTCAGGGTCTTAAAACGGGCGAGGTAGCAGCTCTCATTAAGGTCTGACAATAGAACAAACAACAGGAACAATGCCCCTAGCCCCTAAAGCAATAGCAACTGCTGCCAGTAGAATTACAAGCTTACGAAAGCTGCTACACTACCGCTTAAAACAACTGAGGAGAACGTGCTGCCTTTGCAACGACATCTGCAAATGGTTCAAGTCTTCTTGGATAAGGGCGATAAACCAACTAGACCCCATCTCGAGTATCTTCAACGTTATGGTTAGCTGAGGATGTTAAAGAACCCACATACTTATCACAAAGAGAAGGTCTGGTCTGTTGTGATGTGAAGGTTGGGGTGGGAAAATGTTTAACATATTAGCATAGTATTGCTATGTTAATATAGAGGCCTGACAAGCCTCATCAACCCAAGGGTAAATAAAGGTATGATGATCGATTGGAGACTGTTATATAGATCTTGCCAGTGTTGTATCACCAGTTTGTAATTTTTTGTTGACATCTAGACATGATTATGCAAATCTCTCTTTAGGGTCTTGGCACGGAAGATACAAAATCCGTGGAAGATAGTGTCCAATTTAGTGGGAAAAGGTAAAAAAACTAGAAACGTCAATGCTTGTTATTTGGCCACACAAGGCTGAGGTGTATAATTATACATGTATTTCTGAGCTCCATTTTACCAATAATATTTTGATTTAATTTTTGAGTTCAATTTCTGATACTATGTGATATTAGTGTTGAAGTATGTGAAAGCCTACTTAGAATCTTCAATTGAATAAAAAGATAAAGGACCCCCCAAAAGAACAAAAAACAATAATGAATTTGTGCTTAAAACAAAAATGCAGTCATTTTCCATCATTGAAATGGGGGAGGGCTGGCCTTAGGTTTTCATTTCAGTTGACTATGTAAGATTGTTGTACATATATGAAATTGGGAAGTCCTAGAATCTAGGACAGGAAATTCTATGCCCTCAAAGCCCTCCGTTTCTCGTGCCAAGACCCCACTGACTAGATAGTTCCTACAGCATGAAGTGTTAGTACCGGTAATTTGTGAATTGTTTGGCTTTTTGTCATTAATTTTGTTCTCTTTTAGAGAAAGGTCTAAAGTGCCACGAGGAAAATCAATAAAAAAGAGCAAAGACTGGGTCAAAGAGAAGAAGTATAGGAGAAGACGACAGGGAAGGTAAGGAGATTTCAACAAGAATTTTTTGTCAATTTTTTAGCCCTTTCTTAATTGGCTGAATTTGAAAGTTAGAACCAACTTGAATGGCATATATAGTGAACATTATTGTAACGCACTAAATTAAGTTTTGTGTTTGCTTACTGGGCCAAACACCTCACTTGGTAGAAAATTGGATGACAGGTATCAGACAATAATACACCATCCAATTCAGTTAAATGACTGTTGTGTGATTTTACAAACGAAAAAGTCACCTTAGTTAATAGTTTTGAAAGATCAATTATTTTCCATGTATTTCAACTGCAGTTATGCCATGATTTATCACTACTAAGTGTCACATGAAAGTACTGCCCAATAGATTTCATAATTTAAATGTTGCACCACATTAACTGGCACATGGTTTGTCACTGCAAGTGAAAGGTTTCAGAAAACCCCGAAGATGTGCCCTCTGGCCCCATCAGTACCAGCCTTGTTGGACGGTATAACCATTATGGCATATGGATTGTATGATAAAATGTTACAGCCAGATAGCCTGTAAACAACTGTGCACTCTCCTAAAGAGAAATTATTCAGTTGGTGGCTGCATACAGACCACAGCAATGATAAGCAACTGAATCTCTCCATGGGTGAAATTATTTTGTCCTCCACAGAAGAGCCATCTGATATAATGTTATACCAAAATTCATAATGCCCTGATCACACGTCACATGATAGTCGATGATAGTTTAACTCCCCGAACTATCATCAACTATCATGCCCATGTTCAAACGGGAAAAACTATTATTGACAATCATAAAGAGTTTGAAGTTCAAAGTGAATGATAGTTGATTATAGTTGATTTTAGTTAAGCAATAGAGGACTTTTGCCGTGTTAACATAGCCTCATCTAAACATGAGGGGGTTTTGGAGAATTGAGACAGTTATCGTACAAAACTAAAACCATGTTTACGTACTCATCTAAACACACCTGTTAACCAATGACAGTGCGTGTAGTATCTTAGTATTTTATAATGCATGATAGTTCGTGCTCAAATGGACATGATAGATGGAACTATCATGACTGTTTGAGAGGGGCTTTACAGTGTTATCTCTCTAGTCGCTACTGTGATGTTTGTGGTTACTAGCTAGCGTGCTCAGTCATGGCATTTTTGAAGCAGACTTACAGATAATTTTACAGTACTGTGGGAGGCATGGTTCCCTGGGTGCCAGAGGGTTTTTTTTTCTTGGGAAGAAAAATTGAAATCAGTGAAGCCGCGATCGAGGCTTTTCCGTCTTCAATTTTTCTTCACCAAAAAAAAAACCCTCTGTCACCCAGGGTAGAGGCATGGTGATCTGATAATTAGTTTGCTTGGCTCCAGAGCAAATTGTCCGGGTTTGAGCCCCGGCCGAGGGATCTCTTTGTTGTGTTCTTGGGCAAGATACTTTTCTGTCACAGTGCCGCTCTCAACCCAGGAGAAGTTGAGAAGTTGCTGGGGAGTAACCTTTGCGAGACTAGCATCCCATCCAAGGGGGAGTAGAAATACTCCTAGCCACTACAGAAATTGCTATGAACCAATTGGTCTTAAAAGGCTTTACTTTGCAACTATAATTCTAGTTTTTTAGACTGCATTTACCGGTACCTGCAACAACAACACATAGTCACGTTCCCTGCTTTGCTTTTAGGGAAGTGAGACCAGACTCAAAGTACACAGGGAGGAAAAGAAAATCAACATTTTAGGGTCAACGCAAGCAGGGATTGCACTTCTGGCAATTAAATGGTCAGCAATTCATAATTTTCCCCACAGTATGGAACAAGACTATTCCTGGCAGACTTATATATACCGGTATTACTCAGGGAATTTCAAGAACAAACACAAACATGGTGTTTATTAATTATAAACAAATCTTCACATAAAATCATGGGAAATGAAGTCTAAATTTGTGGACATTGTTGCAGACTCCCAGAATTTGTGAAAGAGGAAATAAATTAACTGGGCAAGGAAGTAACTGATTGATGTACCCTACAACAATAAAAAAAGACAGTGCACACATCCACCTTTGGCTGTCACCCAATGATGCGTGATGACCCAGATTTAGAAGAGGTTTTTGGAATCAATGTGGAATAAATGTATTATATAAAACAACATAACAACATGTTTATTATAATGTGCTCATTTTTTCAGAGCTTGCTGGCATGTTCATGACAATTATGTAGCATGGGGGGAGGGCGGGGGGAATAGAGTTGGGGATGGTTTTTTCAGTTTCTTGGTCCTTAAATAGGATTCCATTTTTTGCCCCTTTTCTTATGGTTCCTGGTGTGATCCTTAGGGTAGCTCAATTTTATCATCTAAAACTGCAGTGTGTAAATGGCAAGCTAAATGAAAAACAAACACTTAAGAGTATTAGTGTTACAGGAGTAAAATAAGGTTGACCAGTTCATGCAAAGCCTTTTTAGTTTTTGTGTTTACCTTGAAAAGGGTGCAAGTGCAAAATGCAAGTCTAATAATCCCCGGGGAGGTACCACCTTAATTTTCGGATAGGTGTGTGCTGTGTTCTATCTTAGATTTCCACATGCACATCTCGAACATTTTCTTTTGGAAAATCTTTGTCAGGGATCTTGCATCCAAGAACTTCACACAAAGGTTTCCAGCCTGGTTTGACATTGAAAATCAACAACTTTTCCTCTGGGATGACAGCTTGACCCTCTGGTTGTGCTCTCGGTATTTGTTTTTCAAAAGTATTGTGAATTCTGAATGCAAACTTCGATTAGCAGCTAAAACTATGTCATCCATGGGATCAAAATCTATGCCTTTTCTATCCAAAAAATATACCTAAACATCGTCTTGTGTCAGCAGTCATTTCTTTGGGGGAACATTGCGTGACATCCCAAAAAAACTGCTGCAAAGGAGACGAAATACCTAGTAGCTGGAACAATAATTATATAAAAATCATTGAAACCTCTGTTAAGCAATCAGTATGTACCTTTATTAGGCAGTCACTTGTGAACCATTAGAGTTCCAAAATATACTCTAACATTAATTATGTATTTCACCTACTTACACGTCATTTAGTCACTTTTACAATGGGATATTTTGACACAACAATATATAATCAAAGCAATGTCTGAGAAATGTAATCTGCAAGATCTTAAAAATATCATTATGCCTGATTGAAGGTTATGAAAAAAATGTACAGATGATTGTATCCTCCTCAACACAATGGTATAAAAAGCACATACCGGTAGATTCTTACTATACTCTAACCACTCTCACCTACAACACAGACTATACAAACTTAATAATTTTGTTGATGGTTAGGGGGGGCGGGGGTGGTGCCAGTGCTCGTCTGGTTCATATAAAAAAATCACTCGACTAAAAAACTAAAATACATAAAAAAACATGTATACTCATTAAAATTAATTTCTGAAAATAAAAGTTGTGCTATCTTGAACAAGAACTTCAATCAATCAATAGCCAATGATAATATTCAGTAATAAAAATCAGTGATAAAAACGAACAATGTTTTGACCTCTTTGAGGTCATTGTCAAGTTCAAATAAAATATAAAATTATCATACAAATATAATAGTCCAAAACATAAATGGGAATGTAAAAAACCTTAGCATGCATAATTATTTAAACAAATAACTTAGAATGGATTGAGTCACACTGTTTGTTAAGTTTTGGTTTATAATAAAAAGCATTTCAGAAATGAGGCAATCCAATTTGTTCTTAGAACTTGGCATAATGTTATTCGGTTCCACTCCATGCTCAGTCCTCAGATGGTCTCCAATTACCGTTGTGCTCATCAATGCGTTGGTGTAAGTGTCGGCATACATGTGTATCCGACACAACCCACGTCACACATGAAAGAATAAACAACACATGTTGACTCACTAGGGGCGGTTTGTCCTCCTTCACTCTGATTTCATTCTTTATCTTTTGACTTGTATACACCGGGCAGATTTAGGTATTTATCTTGTGACTGAGGTCACCCCACAAGTTTTCTTCGCACCGAGTTTTCTGACTTCTGGTCTTTGAAAGGCAAGATAATTCTGATGGGAGGAGCAAACTCAGTGCGAAGACAACTTGCCGATCTCGATCAGTCACAAGATAAATATCAAAATCAGCCCGGTGTATAAAAGTCAAAAGATAGAAAGCCCACATTTAATGGTCTTTTTAAAAGGCTCTCAAATGGTCCAACAAAACTGTGAACATAATAAACTCTATATATTTAAAAATATGGCGATTGTCTTCGCTCCACACTTTAAACAAAGGCATTTTCCACGATATAACTATATAAAACGACAACAACAGAAAAACCCACGTGGAATCGACAAGAGCAATGACCCGTGAACGCGACGCATGTGCTGAATCAAAGAATTGCGAAATCCTTTTGTTTCTGACCACTGACGGACGTTTTGACACAAAAGTCAAATGCCCCACTGGGCGGGCCTCATTTTGGGTCAAATTCCACACTGTACGGAGCGTAATGCAAGTCAAATGCCCAGGATTGCCCGGGGGGCGGGGAGGGGGGGGGATGGGCGGTTTTGGAATTGACCGGTACATAAGCACAAGAAGAATGTCCATTCTTCTTCTGCTTATGCTATGCTTATGTCGCCTTATTCGCCTTATGTCGCGGTGATTCCTGGTGAAAACAAGTGTGTTTGTTCTTATGCTCATGCTTATGTTGTTATGCTTATGCTTGTATGCTAGTGACAACTAGCCTTAAGGTTTTTACATCCCCATTTATGTTTTAGAATATATATATATTATTATTATATTTATATTATATTTACTATTATATTTATATTATATTTATATTTGAACTTGAAAAGGACCTCGGAGAGGTCGAAGTGTTGTTCGTTTTTATCGCTGATTTTTATTTCTAAATCTTTTATACTATTGTCATAATTATTGTCATAAATTAAAAATTTATACCTGGCCTGGGCCTGGGCCACCAGAGCAAATTGGAGTTTAGGGGTAAACATACTACCCTTAAGTTTTTACTTGGGAAAAAAAATTATGAATTCAAAGCACTTTTCACTATTTTGTGTTGATTTACCAGATTTTTTAGTTACACAAAATTACTTTCTACTGTTAAGGTTTCTGTTCCGTTGTAATCCAAAAATAGATGACAGAAGTGCACAACTGGGGGTGATGGTGGCTCATAAGGGGGGAAGGTTGGGGCCGTGGTAAGCCCCAATGTCACTTAGCCTGGTTCACACTAGCGACATAACGACATAAGGAAAAGATCAATCCTTTCTTAATGTCGTTATGTTCATGAAGCTTTATGTCATTATGTTCCTGCTAGGTCGTTATGTTGTGTTCACACTGGTCACATAAAACAAGTGTAAAGTCCTTTTGCATTTTGCGTGACCTTGTTGTTGTGTTGTTATGTCAGCCTTATGTCGCTAGTGTGAACCAGGCTTTACACGTATGTTTTTTGTCACCAGTGTGAACAACACATCATTGTCATAACGACATAGCAGGAACATAATGACATATAGAAAAGGATTGATCTTTTCTTTATGTCCATGTCGTCATGCCACCAGTGTGAACCAGGCTTTATGAACATGATAAAAATGCAGCACAATTAGGAAGAGTATAAAACCAAATAAATGACGCTTGCCACAAGAAAAACAAATACTGCGAGGGCTACAAAAAGCTTATTTCTTGCGTCGTTGATCACAGACATTCCTTCTTTCGAGACTGAACCATCGGTACCTGTGACATTTGCCCTTGGAAACTCTTGGTCAGGAATCTCGCACCCAAGAAAATCACACAGAGGTTTCCAGCCTTGTTTCACGTTGAAAATCAACAACTTCTCCTTTGGGATGACAGCTTGCACCCTCTGGTTGTGCTCTCGATATTTTTTCTTCTGAAGGAACTTGGATTCAGGACGCAAAGTTCCGTAAGCAGACATGTCTATGTCATCACACAACTGCACATCGAAGCCCATGGTATATGGTGTAATATACCTCATAATAATCTTCATAATAAATCCACCATTACGAAAAAGAGTGGTCTGCTTGAACCAGCTTTCAAACCAAACTTCCTCGCTATCTCGTACGGAGAGGATAACCTTTGCATCAGGAAAGGTTTGGTAGATTTCGTCGTACCAAATGGCAGCTGGAAGATCGGTAACTGCATCGACATCTTGGTACATCGACAAGAAATCAGGCTCCTTCCCGCGACGATAAACTGACGCCCACTCGTCGTGATGGATAGTAACATGTTCCATGAAGTCGTAAACTGATAATCCAAGGATTTGCAAGGCTTTTGCAATGGATTTTGTGCCAGTTTTGCTTAATCCCGCACAGATAACTTTCATGTTACTTCTTTTTAGGCAAGTAATCAGAAGGTTATGACTTGCTGAATGTGTACGTGCAGCGCTTGTATGCTCCAAGGTCACGGAAGAATGGAATTGTTAATTAACCATTGACTCTTTGAACCGGCCGTAACAGACCGTGACCATTGTTCCGCTTCTGACGTCATCAGTTTTGACCAAAATAGGAATCCCATTTACCCCAGTCAGGAGGGAAAGAGCTTTCCAATGATTCCCAGATTCGACCAGATGATATTGATTGGGCCAATGGAGCTTGAAATATGAAGGAAAATGCTTTGAAATTTCCGCCAAAAACTAGGAAGAAAATGTCCCTCACTTACCCTACGTGCGGCTAAATACAGGAATCGATCCGGAGACTTAGAAATTTTTAAACTTTGATATTTTGGTCTAACAAAGAGAAAAAGACCAGGTGAATTTTAAAAGCATCGAGGTGTGGATTCGAACCCGGGTCGTTCAGATTACAGGCGCTTCGCAGTACCGCTACACCACCGAGGCCCAGCCAACCAAACCCTAAAATTTTAAAAATTTATAGTGCTATACTAGGCTAACCGGAGGGGGGTGTACAATATTGGCTGAAATATATAAATAAACAACAGCAACAATGGACCCTAGCCCTAAAACAATAGAGCTGGGAAAGAGCTGGGAGCTAACCATACTAGTTCCCGGTGCATTCGGAGGTCGGATCGATTCCTGTATTTAGCCGCAAGTACTTACCCTTGGCTACTCCATGTTAAGTATTTCCTGATGCTTTCGTGGCAATTCTTGATCCGAAAGCAAGCCCTTCAAAAGGGCAACAAAAGCATAAAAAAGATGCGAGAAAAGGAGAAAGGAAAAGCGAAAACTAAAAATAAAGAAATCGAAAAGCCTAAAGAGGTGGTCACTTTCTCGTCCAAAATCATTCTCGTCCCCAGAGGCCGCGATCCTTTTGGTCAGCACCAAGGAATCGAGACCTGGCCACCCCCAGCTTGTGAGCATGCGCAAAGTACTCGTTCTGTAGTTTTCAGCCAATCAGAATTGTCAGATTAGACAATGACTCCGTGATTCGCGGACTTCTGGTTTTGGAGACGGCCAGAGGTCGTGATTCTTGGTGCTGACCAAAAGGATCGCGGCCTCTGGGACGAGAATGGTCCAAAATCTCTCGAAGGTTTGATTTGTGCGCATGCCCGAGCTAAAACGTCGTTAAATGCGATGCAAGTGAAAAACCTGGCATTTCTTTATTTTGTAAATGCATTTTGGAGAAATTTGAAGCATATTTAGCCTACAACTGACTAGAAAATGTTCAAAATGTCAAAAAAAAATGTTCAAAAATCTCCAGGAGTCAATGGGTTAAAGGCCATTTCCAGTCCGTACTGCGCAGTCTCGGGATTTGTTTACATTTCTGTTTTGAATTCGTTGATACGTTACACTTTGGTGACTGCGTACATGAAGTTTTTGAGTCCTCCATTACGGGTCGTTTTGTTTAGGAGTTTGCAATGAGCTGAAACGTTATTGTTTTGCAAGTATTCTTGGTTTTCACGTGACGTCAGAAAAAACTAAATTACAAAATTTTGAGTTTTCAACTTCATCAAAAAGTCATTTTTAAACATATATCTGCTGGCCTGTTTGCAGTTCGGAAGATGGCTTTGTTTTGAAAATAGAAAAGTTTGATTTTTCACAATGCGTGACACTGGGTAACATGTTTATAGGTGCGCGAAAATATCGATTCGCCTTATGTTTTCGAGTTCTGAGTAACCGATATGTTGAGGTAAGTTTCTATGCGAATGTTTTCAAGTTTACCAAAGAGAAGAAACGATTTGAGAGAGCCAAAGTAAACAACAGATGTTTCCACTGGTTTCCGGCCTCCATATTGGAGTCCCTCAGAGGGGCTCCAACATGGCGTCTCCATACTAAACACTATAATTTTCAGTGATGCCCTTTGCCGAATAACTCGAGTTCGGAATATCGTACATCACCGAAACTTTGGCACGTTGTTTATTTATTACTCTTCTACGATATTTCAATTTCTTGACTCAATTTATTGAATGGTAAGCGATTTTATTTCTTACTTGCGTGAAACTTGCGTGAAACTTGCGTGATACTTGCGTGACGTGAAAACCATTAATATAATGACGAAAAAGGTAAGTTTTTACCCCTAATTTTCATTTTGGTTTGTTTACATTTTGTCGCGTGAGGCTTGATAAACATTGGAGGCGGAGATTGCGCAGTACGGACTGGAAATGGCCTTTAATGACTTGTCTGTCACGCAACACTTGTTTTTGCCACAGAGTGAGCCAATCAAAAGGCCCTTTGCAACAAACGGACAACCAAGCAACGATTGCCCTTTCTTTGTTTTTGATGTCCCAGTGCGGACATAATAATAAGCTTGCCCTTTCCACTTTGGCGGATGTTTGGATCATGTGACCGTTTGTTGCGAAAGGCCTATAATTGATGTATAAAGTTTGTTAAACATCATTCTACAGTGCCACTTTTTGGCATCCTCCAGTATTCAAAGGGATTTTGAGCAATTTGTAAGGTCTTCCATTTATCTTGGGTGCATGAAATCAAATCACGCTAAATAAAATCTTGGAATATATGCACCTATCAATGTTAAGCCCGAGGGGGGCGGTGGGGAGGCCGGGCATAGGTGGGGGATTTGACAGTATTTATCGCCCGGCATTGGGGACTTCTGACTTTTTTATTGGACTTTCTAGCAACAATTTATTGACTTTAATGACTCTTGAAAATCTCAGCTCAGTTAAAATGCCCCGCATATGCCCGGCCTCCCCCCTCCGGCTTATCATTAATGGGTGCAATAGTTGTAGGCGTGAAAACTGCAAAGGACCGCGAACGATAATGCTGCAGAACGAAACAGCTGTCCACGGTTGCAACCCTGTTTTGTCGGTTTCTCTCGAGTTGTTGTCTCGCAAAGTCAACTTTATCACGAAGTATCAGCCTTGCAGTAATTTGCTTGTGCAATAGTTGTACCCCAACACTTGAAATGCTTGGGCTCAAGGTGCGGTAATACGGGCGACATTTCCTTTCAACTTATCTCGCAACATTGTTGCATTGCAAGTTGAAATTCTTTGTTGCGCGTATTACCACAGGCAGCCCAAGCTTAATTCATGTAGCCGTCATAGGAGACTACACCGAAGAATGACCGACTCAAAAGCTAGCTTCAAATGGCCCCAGATTACACGGAAGAAACAAACACAATTCCATTTAGAGGTAGGTGAAGTTTATTTCTGCATTCATTGTTGTATTTTGCGCTTTGAGAACTGACGTGAAGTTCCCATACAAAGTCTGTAAGTCAAATCGTCATGACGGCTACATGAAGTAAGCTTAGGCTGCCTGTAGTCAGTGTTCCAAGTTGCGGCAACATGTTGGTTAGCACTCATCTCCATATGTCAAACTGACATTCCTCTTTCACTTCCAATTACATGAAGAGAATCTCGTTTCAGACTTAGTTTTATTATAAAAATAATTTTTTTCTTATGAAATTCTTTGGACCCCGAGAGTTGAACCCGGGTCAGTGATACCTCACTAACCATTACACCAACCGGGTGCTGGCTCCTAGAACCCAAATTTTTTAACTATATATACTGTAAGCATAAATATATACAAATTATTGTGTCGCCCTAACGACCAGATGAAAACTAACCGCAAGCAAACGGGAGTGGAACTAACCGCACGCATAGTCAATAGAGTAACCCTCCTTATGTAAGGATCACTAAAGTGTCTGTCATTTTGACATATAGACCTTCTGTAAGGATGACAAAAGTGTCACCAAGGCGTAAATGTCGTTTTGACATAAGGAGACGAGTGTTAACCCAACATGTTGCGCGAAGTAGACATGAGTTCTACTTTCTGCAAGGAATTTTTGTAATTAGCTGCTCGTATTACCACTCACCCGACAAAACGTTTTAATACAACACTTCTGATTGGCTGTCAACGAACCGCGGCTACGCGGCAAAGGTGGAGTAGAAGAACTTTCCGACACAAAAAAATTCTCTTTGCACAAATTAAAGAACTGAAAATTTTCTTAGTTTATGGGACGTCATTTGTGTTTTCGAAAAAGAAGGAGCAAAACAGGCAGTACAAAGGCAAAAGCCTGGAGGAATCGCAAAAATACAATCTGTCTCCAGACTACCTCAAACGGCAGAGTCACACCGCGAGATCATCTTTTTTTCTGTATAATTTTGTTTTATCAACTAGGTTGATAATGTGAATTGGCCACCGTAAAGAGATTCAAGAGCTGACGTTTCGAGCGTTAGCCCTTCGTCGGAGCGAATCATGGAATTGTGGGTGGTGTGTTTTTATATATAGAAAGATGGAGCTTCG
>OX393569.1:5647431-5679865 GCA_947652115.1 Blastomussa wellsi
GACTAACCTCGTTTTTGAGTTGATAATTCAAAAGAACTTTTATTCCCAAACGAGTTTAGTGAGGCTAATTCGAATGCATACAAAAGAATTTTCAATTGGCAGCCATTTATGAAAAGGGTCTGTATTGTTTACTGTTCTCGTTTTTTAGCTTCAGTGTACTGCTATCCGCTGTATTCAAAAGAATATCAGGTGTTTCCTGTCAGTCAACAATTGGCCCTGGTGGAGATTGTACACTAAGGTAACACATATTGACGTACCATAACTCCTCTAATATAAGCCACTATTCTCTTTAGAGGGAAAATTTATAAAGCCACCCCTATTGCTTCAGAAAGAATACACTGCATGTCACTAAAGTTATAATATGTTTTTGTCCTGGGAGAAGTTCAGTTTGTAACGTGATTATATATCATTGATTTGTGGAATAATTTAAGTGTAATCACGTCTTAGGAGGATGTAGGCATCGATAGTGGTCGTCTACATGGAGCGGCATTTTGCTAAATTAACTAGCCATCCCCTGTAATAACCCCCTTCCCCCATCCCACCCGGTTGGGACGCGCGGTGGTCTATCGAACTGTCCGGCTTCATCCTGGCCGGGACTCTGCGTTGTGTTCTTGGGCAAGACTATCTCAGTGCCTCTCTCCACCCAGGTATATAAATGGGTACCGGCGAATTTAATGCTGGGGGGTAACCCTGCGATGGACTGGCATCCCATCCAGGGGGGATTAGAAATGTTCTCTGTTGCTTCATGCCAAGGAAACCAGAATGAGCTCCGGCCTGATGGACCACTAGGCTCTTACGCAGTTACGGTATTTAGGATTTACGGTAGTTATTTCAGCAATTATTCCGTCTCGGTTTTTATATATTGTAAGGAATGGGGGCTTAGGATGTTGAAACCCATGGTCAATTTGACCGAAGGAGGCCAAAAATATTCTGTCTAATACATAGGCGAACGCTGAGTATTTTTACGAGTTGCACCGTATTTTGACGAGCCCGTACGTCTAACAAGAGATTTGTTATCCAACCCGCCAAATTGTTATGTTTGTGCGGGCGAATTTCTAACCGGTTCCCTGGAGTACAAATACCACGTGGTATTTGTACTCGTTTTGGGCGTTATTTGTACTCTACGAAGCACAGATGAATAATAATTAGAATTACCGGGCAAGTTTTTGGTTGAACTGAGTAAGTCACTGTTTTACTTTACGTTTTGAAGTGAGTTGTTAGCTGGTTTATATGCATAGAAGCCTGTGATCTGCATAAGAACTTGTTTGCGTGTACAAACGCCTATATTCATAACCTGTTTCGTTTTTGCATGATCTTGTACAGGTTCTTCCATTGTTAGATGTTCATCGAACCGAAGAGGAACTCAAGAGTAAATCGGTGAGGATGCTAGTTTACCCTCGGTAAACAACGAAAAAACTCACATAAATTATAGTGAAGAGAATATGAACTCACAATTGGTCTTGCCCTTGCTCCCAACATGTCGCTTCATAGCTCAGCTGATAGAGCATCGCAGTGGTATCGCCGCGGAAGTCACGAGTTCGAAACCGGCTGAAGCCCTGAGGTTTTCAGGCTTCTTTAACTTCCAATTGTTTAAACTGGAAAATTCACTGCGATGAACAGTTGTCACTTACATGTACACCCGCAGTTTAAGTATGAATTATTTCATATACTAGCGTATTGTAGAACGGCTTAGAAACAAGCGTTGTTTATTTTTCCTTTAATCCAGACTACGAACATTGCGCTTCTTTCACAAGGGGCAAAAAAGAGAGATTTAAAAAGCAAAGGGGAGCTGTACTCGTGAACAGAAATTCTAAAAAAATGGGGGGTATTCACGCGAACCAGCCTCTTTCAATTCGAAAGTTTTTTAGTCGCGTTTCCTGAGCTTTAAAGCTATATGTTTGAGCTCTGTAGAAAGTTTTTCAAAGCAGCCATATTTTGCGCGAGAAAAGAAGTCGTTTTCGTTTCTTTGCGAACACAAATATGGTCACTGCGTGAAGGCATACATAATTCTCTATAAACCCACTCTTTGACCAACTAGGAACTATCTGAATGCAATTGTAACTTTGTTCATGCGGTGCATTTTCCCGCGCTTTGTACAGGTTGCGTGCTTTTTGTTCGAATCCTGATTGGCTCATTTAGTTATTTGGATGTCAGTGTTCTGATTGGCTGGATTAGATTACATCGCTTTGGTTTACTTCAGTGTCTTTACTCTTGTATAACACAACTTTCTTTGAAGGCGACATTCCACTATTTAATTTATTCTTTTCATTTTTCAGGGAGAAGTCGAAACTTTGAAGTTAAAATTAGCAAGACTAGAAAGAGAAAAGAAAGAATTAGAAGAAGCGAACGAGAAACTTCAACAAAAGGTAAGACCACATATTAATCTATGCTGTGCTGGGAGGCAGATCCGAGAAAGAGCGAACATTCCCGCGAATGCAACACATTTTCTTCATTTTAGGCAAGTTGATCATTGTATAAGAGATTATTCAACCATTTGGTTTTTAGAGAAATAATTACCTGCTTGAAATCTTAGAGGAATTTGGATTTAAAACTACGAAGGCGTGTCGAATTTTTTATTTAATCAAACGTTTCGATTTTGTTAGGGATTTTTTGTTTTGCATTGTGGATGTGTCAGTGGTAAGAGGTTTGTTGCCGTTCTGCTTCAATACTTCGCGCTTGTTTCCTTTTTTCTTTTCATTAATATGTCAGTTTTCGTGTGTTTTGCGTAAAACCGTGTTGTTAAAATTTACGTCACCGCAAGCATAGTAATTTAACTTTAATCAGCGTCTTCGTTACTGAGGTTAAAATGTCAACTTTTTTCTCACTACCACGCACTGCTTGTAAAGTCAGTTGTGAGAATTTGGCTGAAGATCAAGACAGGATCCTCAAGCTTATCAGAATGCTTTCTTGTTTCTTCAGAAAAAGAAACTTTTTTCCATTTTTTTTGCATTTTGTAAAAAAAAACAATAATACGAGTAGTTTCCAGCCTTCTGAGATTACTGTTTTTCGAAATAGCGAAATCCTTTAATTTGTGTATAAATAATTTTGACAACAGTGTTATCATTTTCTCGTAGTTTTTGACTTTTCAAAAGGTCTAAATAAATCATCGGTTTTTTTTTTCATCTGTCAAAAGAATTCCAGTCGAAACTTTGAATAGTTTTCGTCTTCCAGCTGTTGTTCTGCCATACATATGTCAACAAGGTTTTACTGGATTAGCTGAAGCTTTCCTCTCTATACAAAAAAACACTTAAATTTAGCGGATGTGGATCAAGTTTACTAAAGAACGAACAAGTAGGACATCACTTTCTGTGGGAAACGTTTGAAGCAGCGCTACTATAATATCATTAAGGGAGCCGCGTTACGAAATTATAGGGCATATGGAATTGTTCAGTCGTTTTTCAGTTTCGTCGATTGCTATCCGTCTCAATCTCCCGCTTCCAGCCTTACCCATCCTTATTCAGTTTTCGTTTAGTATCCCCTCTTTGGTGTTTTTCTTCTTAGGAAACTATTATTTTGAAGTTTTATCCAATTTGTAGGCGATTTTGCACATTCAAAAATT
The DNA here is from genome assembly GCA_947652115.1 of Blastomussa wellsi. Lineage (NCBI taxonomy): Eukaryota > Metazoa > Cnidaria > Anthozoa > Scleractinia > Plerogyridae > Blastomussa > Blastomussa wellsi. The sequence continues at coordinate 5,650,991 of OX393569.1, forward strand.
TATCGTGCTGTATCGTGACAAAGGTCCTTTGGAAATGGCATTTATTGCAAAATTTGTCATATCTTTATAAAATAAATCGATTTTTAATCACGCAATTGGCACTTAGTAATTTCCAGTCCTTTTCAATCTTCTCCATCCTCAGCCATCCTTGTTCCTTTTTGGTTTAGTATCACTCCTTTGGTGTTTTTCTTCCTTAGCAAACCATTATTTTTAGGTTTCCTAAATTTCAAGGCTAATTTAGGTCGTCGAAGAAATTACTCAAAATATCGTGATGTAGCTCCCGAGATTAGGCTTGACTTATGTACCAACAAATTCTCCAAAGTAACATAAAAAGAGGTATAAAGTGGTTGGTAAGGAGAAGTGATATTTCAAATCTTGGGACCGAGAATGGATCATTTGTATTTTTATATGTGACACATTTGGCTGTATTTGACTTTTGGTCTCCTCCAGTGTTGTGTTTCATTTTCTCGGTGCATGTTATATATACAGTGCGTTCCTTTTGCGCATTCTTGAAATGCCCCATGTGGTGAGGAAAAGTGGTCCGCGACGAATGAATCGTCGTCGTTTTAGTTCAATTAGCACAAGGCAAAACTAACTCCGGGGTTTAAGTAAATGTTTCCGAAGACGTAGATTTATCGACGGAACTATGAGGGTGTGTATAGGTAGTTTCGTGCGAGGCAAAACTGTTTGTTCATTGCGTTTGATTGCGTTTGGAATTTTCCACAGGTTACTGAACTATCAGCGTCTCTCGCCGACGAAAGAGAAACAGCCAGCCATGCCACTGAAATGCTTGAAAGCGAATCCATGGAGAGAATGAGATTAGAACGACAAATGCAGGAACTCCAGGTTAGTAGCTTCTAATCGTAACCATCGACCAAGTCCTTTACATCGAACGAGCGTAGCTTGGCCAAACGAGCCCCCTTAGTGATTGTTACGGCCAAGAACCGCTTATGACAATCATATTCTTAAATGCGCCATTAAACACTTGGCGGAACTTCCTTTGCGGTGGCTCGGCATTACAGTTTTATCCGAGGCATTCAGCGCTATCGTGTCCTTGTCTGAACAAACCCAGCCTTCTTTCCCCTACGCATTCCTCAAATCACAAACTTAAACATTAGACCTCTTGTCCTTAGTGTTTTCATCAAGTTTACCAGGCATGAAAAGGTAATGATCTGACTGCAGAATTTGTTCCACTTTCCTCCTCTACCCGTGCAGCATTTATCTATAACCCGATCAATAATCTCTTACAACTACCATTTTATTGAATGTTACTGATGAAAGGAAGCGATCTTCTGATAAACTGAAGCGATAGATAACAGTGAAGAGGTTTGCGAGCTGGCAAAGGAGATTTGACACCGTAATTTCGATTTCCGTTGTTTCAAAATCGCTATAATCCATTCAACTAATGCATCTTGCCAAAGTCTGATTTCTGGCGTTCAATTTAGAAATTAATCAAATTACTCCTGGCTTTTTGACCCCAGTTTTTTATTGTTAGTGCGTGCCATATGTTATGTCCACAACAGTCAGTAAAGCATCTCTCCGGGAAGATCCTTCTATTGAAGAGGGAACGCTTGACTTATGGCTCAACATCTTTTCTCAAAAGCAACAGAAAATCTTCAGACTTCCGAGTTGTGTGACTGGTTAAGACAGTCGCGTGACATGATCGCGTGACGTGTAAATCTTAAATGCCCTTGCTGTCTGGCGTTCGTTTGCCTGTTAAAGGAGATTATGATAAAGAGGGTTAAGTTCCGGTTCTAGAGAAGTATGTAAAAGAATGTTTTCCCTTCAAACATGAAAGACAAAGCAAGTTTGTTTAGCTTTCATTCTCGGGCCCCTCTGACGTCCAATTTCAGCGGGAGCTTTCCTGAGACTTTACTGCTTGGGCGACATTGTTAATTAGTCTTTTCTACAAAAACAAAATCGGATAACTTTGTGATCTGACCCTGTTAAGATTTCCGGTGTCTTTGTGAATGTTCGCCATAAATCTATCCAAGTCTTATCCTGGCCGTGAAAATTAAGGTTTGAATAGGAGGATACACGCAACTGAAGCGTTGTTTGGAAAGCGCGCAGGTAAAAAAAATTTTGGGGGAAAAGTTGGAGCGGATGTACGCATACGATGTGTACATCTTGCTTGGCTTGGCATGTTATTGATCAGAAACACGCGACGGTATCCGCCTGATATAAGCAGCGGAAAAGAATCCGTTTTGCCACTGAAGGACATAAGTTGTGGATCATAACTGAAAAGAAAAAAGGAGTGTACAACGAGTTCGTTACTGTTTGGAGAGTTGGAATGGTAAATCGCTTTTTCTTCACGCTGTGGTGACTTAGTATTTATAAGCCATAAGCCGTTTTGTTTGTATGTTTCGGATGTAAAGCTTTTGTGATCTGTTAAGTTGATGCTTGTTGCAAGTAAAGCCCTGTTCTATCGTGCAGTTTTGAGCTAAAGATAACAATTTTCAACGCCACTGACGGATTCTAATCACGAGTGTCCACTATATAAACTAAACTTTTAGGGCTAATTGCTTCGTGTTTGTTTGAATTTTCCTTTTTTTTATGTAAACACCATGCTCGCTGAATTTACATGTCATTTAACAACGCGAAATATATAGAAGTCTAAGATAAAGACATTTTCATGTGGGTGAGGAAGATGTTGTCCTTAGTTTTAAGGGTGCCTTTCAAGTTTGTGTTAACACATCGTATACTCCCAATTAATACTGTAAGAAATGTATACAGATATGTGTTGAGAATTTGCATGTTAAGACTGCTCGGTTTTCACAGGAGTCCCTGGAGGACGTGAAGAAGAGAAAAGACAAGCTGGAAGTTGAACTTCTCGAAGCGAGAGCCTTGAGTGTCTCTGCCACGAGGAATGTCGAGAGACTAGAGAGATACGAAGGCGAAGGAGCTTCCGAAGATGAGGAGGAAGGTAAGTAGAGATCGGCTTGTCTCGGAACTGTTCGGAGTGTGTTCGGTTTTATCTCAACTTGGGAGTCGGGTAGCGGCTCTCGTAAGGTCTACTCTTCAGAATAATATGATCAGATCACAGGAACAATGACCCTGGTCTCACTATACCACTCTTCAACCTTGCAATCATTTCACACTGATTTGTCTTTGATCAACTCGTCCAACGTTACTGAAGCGAGGGTCTTATCTCAAATCTCACGAAATCAAAGCTGCAGTTTTCTCTTTGTCATCACATCCAATCCATTGCGGGTTATAAAAGAGTTCTCAAAAACACTTTAGTAGGTTTTGAATCTGGTCTTCGATAACTCGCTGAGCACACGGCTTTGGTCAGAGGTTTTGCTCGGAAACATGAAGTATCCTATAGCAGCAAAATGAGGGCATTACAACAACGAAAAGCCCTCACTCTGCTATATGAATCATTGGGGTTTCGCAAATCCTATGCAGTGCTTTCACCCACATGTAATGTAGCTCGGACCTTCATTGTTCCCACGGCGCATGGTACTTTTAGTAAGTAAGTAAGTAACAACTTTATTTATAGAGGGTAACACATAACAGTTAAAAACTGACAAACCAGTGGCCCTCTGTCCTAGTGTGAACGGGAATATTAAACCACAGCTTAGAATGCTGAATAAAATCTGTCAAAACCACCATTTGTTATCCTGTACTAAACAGGAGGAAATAAAAATATTATTTTGACCCCTTTGATGCGTCTTCTTCAGTTGTGGAATAGGCCATTTTACAGTTCTGTGCTTAGTTACCAAGCCTTTGAGTGGAATTGAGGCTGAAGGTGACCTTGCATAGATACAAACACTCTTGCTTTTGATATGTAAATCGTTTTGTTGTTATGCTAAATAGTTTCTGGTCTCTATCATGACAAGGTCACCCTGAGCCTCGTTTTCATACAGAGGCCTGGTTACATTTCACAGAACTGTAAAATGGACTATTCTCGGAGTGATGTTTATCAATTACACGAGATGTTTTCAATGTTGTGTCCTGCTTTGTTGTTGCTGCAGAATCGTTTTATCGCGAGAGGTACATCCAGGCCTCAAAGGAACATGAACAGCTCAGGAAGAAGTTACAAAGTCAGGCCGAGCAGGAGATAGAACAACTTGCTAGTCAAAAACGACTGCTGGAGAGGAAGGTAAATACTAGAATATCACACGACCTGCACACGTCATACTGTAGGAAATTGGCCTGCATTTTGACTGGAGCAGCGTTGTCTCGCTCTTATAGCGAAGGTTATTTGTTTACAAACATTATTTTTGTTATTTAAGTAGCCAACAGGTTAAACAAAAGAGCTCTTTGTTTCACTCGCCAATAGTTTTCTGGTTGGCACATTAATGACAATGGGTGACGTCACTGATATCTTCCTTATATTGTCGGCTCGAGCTGGTTCTGATATTAAGGTCAATAAGAACTATCTGATAACTCAATTATTGACTTTGCAGAAGGGCCCGAGAATATTCTTTCGTTTGGTCTTGTCAATAAACAGCCCCTGAAGCCTGTTGTATAAGAAAGTGGTTACAATACTGTTCACTTTTTGTCGGAAATGGATGTCAAGTGTGCTTGGTTTTGATTCAGTTGACAGAAGAGAAGGACGAAAGAGAAGAAATGCATCGACAGGCAATGAACATGAAAAAGAAGACATCTCGAATTCAATCGGAAATGGAGGATTTAAAACTTCTGTTAGAGGAAGAACAAAGTAGAAATGCCGAGCTGGAGAAGAAACAGAAAAGGTTTACACATGATTTCATGACTTTTATTCTAAGATTTGAACATGTTCCTTGGTCAGAACACCGTCTATGAGAATACCGAAGCCCGTGAATTTCAGCAGAGGTATTGCAAAGCAACATGACGTGTTTTCCTGACGACATGTTGACATTGCAATTTTGCAATTGCACTATTTCTGATTGGTCTAGAAGAGGCGAAAACTCTTGCTGCCAAATTTAATTTCGTGGAAACTGGATTTACGTTTCTCTAATCATGATCCATCGAAATAGCCAGTTCAAACGCGAATTCGTTTGGAAGAATAGTGCGTTTATGTCTCTCTATAATTTACCAATGCTTCAGCTCTGTTGCATTTCAGGTTCGACTCGGAAATTCAACGCGCCAAAGACGAACTGAATCAGGAACGAACTTTGAAAGATAAAATCAACAGAGAAAAGGAGAAAGCCCTGACAGAAAAATACCAAATGGAACACGAATTGTCGGTAAGGCCTGTCAGAATTTCTGGGCGGTTCATGCAAATTTTTAAGTCATGTTCTTTCATATAAGGCGCCCCCAGTGTCTCTTACGTTTGCTCTATGTACGCATTACAGACCTATAATACTATCTTGATATTTCGTATCTGCTTCTGCACACATTGCGTGCCCAGAATCCAAGGGTGACGTTGAGTTACGAACGCGTGTACGCCACTTCAAATACGAAATCGCAGTGTTGCTATTGCTGATGTTTATTCTATGATTGTAGTAGAGTCGTTTTAAGGACATTCAAGAAATATGAATTAAACTGAAGTGATGACCAAAGTTGTAATGCTAGTAAAATTGGCGAAAATGAAGTGATTTGGGATTTTAAGTATACGACCTTCGAAATTGCGAAATAAACGTGCTGCGAAAATTTCTAAGGTAATACCAGTACATCAACATGCCACATTTTCTTTATAAAATAGTTACCTTCCCAATACTTTTCGTTTATTTGTTCCCGTGAATAACCCTGTTAAATTTAATCCTTCATTTCTAGGAAACGCAGGAAGAATTGGAGAAGACGAAACAGGAACTGGCAAAGATTGAGGGCGATATAAATGATATCACCAAACATGGGTCACAAGGGGGAGATGTAAGTTAGTCGTTTGACCTTTGTTTAAAAGTGTTGCCAGGCTTACTGAAATGTGGACGTTTTACTTCTGGCAATACTAGTACGAGATGTTGCGCGAGAACGACAGTTTCGAATTTCAGTCCACTAATTTCCTTTCCAGGACAGTCATTTCTCTTTGTAAGTGACATAAAAAGAAAACCTTAAAAAAATCAGGGCTTCCCGTTGAATTTTCTTTCAAGATTCTTTCTTATTCCAATAGGCCATTTTACAGTTCTGTGCTTAGTTACCAAGCCTTTGAGTGGAATTGAGGCTGAAGGTGACCTTGCATAGATACAAACCCTCTTGCTTTTGATATGTAAATCATTTTGTTGTTATGCTAAATAGTTGCTGGTCTCTATCAGGACAATGTCACCCTGAGCCTCGCTTTCATACAGAGGCCTGGTTACATTTCACAGAACTGTACAATGGTCTATTGCGTAAATTGAAAATTCACTGCGATGATCATTTCTCACTTCGTTTATTTGATATAGTTTAGTTCATTTCTCTTCGTTGCTTACCAGTTGAAAAGGAGACGGTTAGTAAGAGAATGGCGTGAAATGTGATAGTACATACCAGGGCTTCTAATAACAGTCGGACATCAGACAATGGCCGACCAAAATTTGCAGATGTTCGATGAAATTCCAACTGTGGTCGGACAGAATTTCTGGACAACTGTTTACGCCTTCCAATGGCAACGCCATGAGTTCTGTAATATGACGTCAGACCTCACTTGTGTTTTGTCCAATCAAAATGGTTACTTAGTCGGGCACATGTCGACGGGATATGCAAGAAAGCCTCTTCAGCCATTGGCGCATTAAAACGTGTACAACTTTTTATTCCCACGGATGTTGCAGTTCAGATTTATAATGCTTTAATATTACCACATTTTGATTACTGCAGCCCGGTCTGGGATTGGATGAGTGGCTATTTGAGTGACAAATTACAAAAATTACAAAATCGCGCAGCCAGAGTAATTACTAAATCATCTTTTGATACGAGCTCCAACCTCCTTCTAGCGACGCTTAAGTGCGAGAAGCTGTCTCTTCGTCGTAAAAAACAGAAAGCTTTAATTATCTATAAAACATTGAATGAACTTACCCCAGAATATCTTCTGTCTTTTCACTCAACGCGAAACTTTTGTTGTAGCGGGGTTTGTTTGTGGAATAACTTGCCCCAGGATTTAAAAAGCGGTTGTCCTATTAGGCAGTTTAAAAGTGGTATTAAGAAGGTATCTGAGATATCGGATTCCCACACGGCAATCATGTAAAACAGTTGTAATGAGTTTTAGTTTTTAACTTTTAGCTTAACTGATGATTCTCCGTGTTTAAATAAAGTTTTACATTACATTACATTACACAGACAAAAAATATTGTAGCCCTACATACAGAGGAGCAGGGTTGGCGCAGTGGTGAGAGCGCTCGCCTTCCTCCAATGTGGCCCGGGTTCGATTCCCGGACCCGCCGTCATATGTGGGCTGAGTTTGTTGGTTCTCTACTCTGCTCCGAGAGGTTTTTCTCCGGGTCCTCGATTTGATTTCATTTGTGCTTTACAGCGTCCCCAACTAGGACGTCAGTGCTAGATACAGTTGACAATCGAATAAAGTTCATTATTATACAGATGTGCTATTCTTGCAAAAATTCCAGTAAATGATGCTTTGGAAACAGAAACCCAAAGATTTCGGAAACGTAAATATAAGGTCCCCAACCCCGTATTTAAGCTCTCTGAACGTAAGCTCACCTGAAAGAGACGTCGAGCATGCGCTTCCTCAGTTTTGTTCGAGATCATTCCATTTCGTTTTGGCAAGCTGTCGGAGCTTATCATTTGCTTTGATTGTTTCCAGGTTGTCGCATTGAAGAAAACCATCAGAGAACTGGAACAGAAAGTTCAAGATCAAGAAGAAGAACTTGACGACCAAGCGGGGCGGATACAAATGCTTGAACAGGTAATAACGGTGATATACCGTAAATTATCTCACGAGTGAATTGTTTTTCACCCATGTGCATAAAAACGGGGAACGTTTGCGTTCGAGCCAAGTGGTCCGTCAGGGCGGAGCGTATCCCGGCTTCCTTAGCGTGGACCGGCTAGGAGTTTTTCTACTCTCCCCTAGATGGGATGTTAGTCCATCGCAGGTTTACCACCCAGCATTAAATTCGCCTGTGCACCTTGGTGAAGAGAGGCACTGTACTCATTTGGCTGATATCTCTGCGATGGAAAAACTTTACAACGACATTTAGGTCAAAGCGTTTGTTCGCAACGCAAGCTTGGTTAAGTCTGCATTCTGGTCTAGTGGCCCATCAGGCCGGAGCTCATCCTGGTTTCTGTAGCATGAAGCGACAGAGAGTATTTCTACTCCCCCCTGGATTGGATGCTAGTCCATCGCAGGGTTACACCACAGTAGTAAATTCGCCGGTACCCATTTATACACCTGGGTGAAGAGAGGTACTGTGAGAGTAAAGTGTCTTGCCCAAGAACACAACACAGTGCCCCGACCAGGGCTCGGCGAACTCGGACCTTTTGATCTGGCCGGAGTCCAGCGCACTAAGCATCCAATGTATGAGAGCATATTAAGAATAACCGAGGCCGCACCAGTTAGTGGAATTAACATGTTTTTTTTTTATTTCTTGTTTCCAGGCCAAACTTCGTTTAGAGATGGCCGCCGAACACGACAAACATATTGTACAGAAGGATGTGGAGGCGAAAGATGAAGAAATGGAACAGCTCAGATATAACATGCAGAAAAAGGTAAGCCCGTATCGTGCAGCTTCAATTAACGTTCACATGCAAATAATAGAATAGATCCGACTGTTATCTTGTTTGCGTTTATTCATTCGCATACTGACATCATCGTTTTCTTTAAAATTTTTAGATCAAGCAACTCGAAGAACAGCTAGAAGACGAATATCAAGAAAAAACCTCAGCTGTTAAGGTAAGCGCGTGCTGATGTTATTAATAAAATGGGTTTTTTTCCATTCTGATTGGATTGCAACATTTTTTGTACTTACAAGAGCTCAGATGAAACGTCGGGGAAGAAACAACTGACGTTAAAGTACCTATCACCCTTGCTCAGTTTACGTTTTCCTTAAAAGAAGACATGAAAACAAACACAACATTGTTTGAAGTTTTTCTCGATCGAACGTCGTGCAAATTGACAAAACGTGGCTTTGAGAAGCTGCGGTTCGTGTGGCATGGCATTGTTTGTTGTTGGCCTCAATCTTCCCCCAGTCATCCTTGTTTGTTTTTGGCTTCTCGTTATTGTTATTATGATCCACACCAGTAAGTTATGATTTTAAGGCTTCCTTCACTGTAAAGATGATAAAGTAACTCCTTTAATTATACATTGTTTCTTCCTCTCAGTCCAAAAGAGAAGTCGACAGACGCCTGGAGGAACTCCGGGATCATTATGAACGAGGTGACGCCGAGACCGAGAGAAAACTGAGACGAGAACTGAAGAAGACCAAAGCTCTACTGAGGGACGCCCAAGCAGTAATTGAAACCCAGGTCAGTTGTCAGCCACACTCCACCCTACTTAGTAGCAGTCTCCTTTGACTGATGTTTTCTTTGAAGCCGGCAGCTATCTTACTTCAACTGTAACGTCTAAATCGTCGCTTAACCTTTAAACTGACGTGCTCTCATTTGCTACTTCGAGGTCACATTTAGCAATGAAACTTTTTCCCGCCAAAACTCTCTGTGCGAGTAACACTGCAAAATATATGTCGTCAGAGGGCAACAGTGCACTGTTAACCGACTTCCGCCGTTACACGGTTCGTTGCCCGCAAGTCCTCTAAGATGGCACAAAACATAACATGAGAACTAGTTAATCTCCCTCTATGGCACCAGTCACTTAGTGTCAAGCATGACCTTGTTTTTCAGTCTCAAAAACTTCCAAAGGAAAGAAATCAGCTGAAGGCATTGAAGAACCAGGTAAGCTGGTAATTTTGATTTCCATATTTACCGGATGTTCTTATTTAGTTGCTATCAAGTAGCAGCTTTCAAGAATTTACACTCTATTGAAACATGCAACTTGCTAAACAGTGCTCTTCTCGTTTGCAGCTGGAAGACGCAGAATTTGCAGCTCAGTCTGCTCAGAAAAGCAAAAAGAAGCTGGAAGAAGACTTGGCTGACCTGCAGGGCCAGTTGGACACTTTATCCAAGTCCAAAAAAGAGGTAATCCCAAAGATAATGTTCCAAAATTGACTGAGTAAAATATAAAAATAATCATTGAAAACATCGAGGGAACATTTCACTTACATAGCAAATACAAACGAAGGTATGGATGGCAACCTTTGAAGAAGATTAAAACGGATTGCGATTTGGGTTTGAAAAAAGTGTTGAACAGTTTTCAAGTTAATGTGTTTTATTTGTAAATTATATCGCCCGGGAGACAATTTTGTTTAAAATGAAACCGTGGTTTTGTTTTGTCATTTAGATCCATAGAATTATTTTCTTCGCTAGCATTAATTTTCATGACGAGTATTTGGGAACACTTAAAAAACTGGACCAAACTCAGCCATTACACAGTTAAACTGCTTTGTTTTGTAGCTTGAGACGAAGTACATGAGCACGCTGAAAGAAAACACTGAACTGCAAAGCAAAGTGGACGAGGATGAAGACGACATCGATTCACTGACGGAGAAGAACAGGCAACTTGTCAAACAGGTTTGTGTCAGTTAAAAACTTGCGAAACAGGTTTGTGTAATTCCAAAACCTTGTCAAACAAGTTTGTGCCAGCTGAAAACTTGTCAAACAGGTTGGAGTCAGCTGAAAACACCTTTCTGGAGCATCGCCTCTTCGCTCATCTCTCATTCCGTCGTTGGAACTGTCGGTAGCTTTGCTTAATTGCGAATTTCATTTCTGCTCTGGCTTGACTAGAAAGCAACGAGAAAGTAATTTGTAGAGGGAAACCGTTCATATTTTTTTAACCACTATGTTTCATCACACCGTGACAAAATTCATCAAATTGTCACGCGTCCATCCTGTTGTCACGCACAACCCCGTTACTAACTGGAATTTCCATTTCCTGTTCTCAGCTGACCGAGCTTCAGAAGACACTTCGTGACCGTGAGGCGACTATTCAGGAGATGACCACTCAAACCGAAAGCCTGGAAAGTAAGGTAGGTCACACAAGACAATGTCGCACAATGTGCTGGACAGTGTTCAAAAACCTAATAACGTTGCTTGCATATTTCGTTACCAGTTCTTTATAAAAAAGTTTACTCGCTAAATCGGCCAATTCATGCAACACCAACAGCGAAGTCGTGCAACGCTGCTTTCAGAAGCGGTAGGGGTAAAATAAAAAGCCCCTCTACGATTTTGCAGACTCGGGTAACGCCATGGCGCAGAGTGTCACGCACTTATCACGTTCCGATGTCTGCCTTGTGTAGGTTCAGCACATGTCGAATCGCCTTTCGTACTTGGAGGAGTCCACAGTAGAAAAACATCAGTTTGAACAAATGGAAAGCAAGGTAATAACTCTCGCTTTCGAGATCGTTGCGTGGTTACCTTTTATCTGTGCAATTTCTAGCCAGTATTTTGATTCGCCTTTCTTTTGCTTTGCAGAGGCGAGAACTTGCCACTCAGCTGGATTTGGAAGGATCATTTAAAAAACGACAAGAGGTGCGCTTTTTTTTACAGGATGCGATGCTGACGTGACAACTTTGGGAGTGCTTCCGACTCGCGAGTGTTCCCACTACTCTCTGATTGGGCAAAAAGACCGTAAACTCTTCGAGTTGCCGAATTTGCACTTGTTTCCTCAAACCTTTTTTCTTCCAGTTTTGGTAGAATTGTCACGTTTTTCTTTGCTCATCAGGTTCAAGTCGGAAGGCTAAAGGACCAAGTTCAAAAACTGAGCGATGAAAAGGAGGATCTTCAGCTGAGAGAAAGCAAACTTACCCAGGAGAACTCCAGGTACACACCGCTCTTCGGTAATCGCTGAGCTCAGTTTTTTTGTCCTCCCCTCCTTTCATTCTTGAATGGTAAATTTCGTGTCGATACCTTCGAGTGCTAGTCTTCCTACATCGTGTTTATCCGACTCGTTGCTTTTATAGGCGGGAATTGCGGACGAACTTATTAGACTACGTTTACACTAGAAGGAATTTTTCCGGATTCGTGACGAATCCGAGATGTTTTAGTACCGGATTCGTTTTGCCGTTTACACACAGGCGGGTGAACCCGAAACAAAAACTTCCCGCTTTGGTCGTGTGTCCGGAGAATTTGAATCCAAAATCCAAAGTGAATACTTTGTATCCGAATACTGTTGAATCCGCGATGTTTTGTCGTGTAAACAGGTATTTCAGTGAATCCGGATATTTATCCGCCTGCAATCTTACGGATTTGCGGTAAACCAAGATGGCGGACCTAAAACATATTGCTGTAACATGCTTGGCGCTTGGTAACCGTTCTTGATAATGTCACTGGATTATGAATGTGTGTAAACGCCTTTGAATCCGAATACTCTAAATACGATGAATCCGCTAACATTTATGAATCCGTGAAAATATCCTCTAGTGTAAACCTAGTCGTAGTGTTGTGCACAAAGCTGTTGAGTTTTCATTTCTCCTGGTTCCTCCGCCCCCCCCCTCCCCTGCTCCCCCACCCTACCATACCACAGTCATCATTCGCGTTCAATTTTTCTTGACACCTTTAGATTAGACCGTCAAATGCGAGAGTTAAAGGAGGAAATGGTGGCATTATCGCGACAGGAAGAGGAACACAAGAAAAGAAAGATCGACGCCGTGAGTATCTCCTGGACATTTTGTATTTCATTTTCAAGACTGATCCACATCTAATTTCTCTTTAAATCCTCAATACGTTTTCAAGTAGACGGGAGAAGAGAAAAGAGCAAATGATCAACAAGCGAACGTTGTCTGTGTTGAAAAACTAAACTCTTAGAGCCTATCTCCGACTAATTTGTGGGTTACAAGTAACCGGGGTTTCAATTATCTTGAGTGCATTTTCAGTCAATGTTCACTTTTCATCTACGAAGAATGCTCTCTTCTGGCAGAGAATATCTTAAATATTTCAGTTACTAAAGCTATCGGCTCATTTTATCACGGATCGTAAAAGACAATCGGTAAATCGGTAAAGTTAAAGGTTATTGACCATTTTCACATCTCCCATAACACACCTTGTTTGCCCCCCAAAATTTTGCGTAACATTTGTTCCCCATTTCTCCTTGGTATTACAGTCGTCCCAAGAGAAACTGAAGACAATACTTATGCAAAATTTGGGGGAGGGTGGGGCAAGAAAGGTGTATCATGGGAGATGTGAAAGTGGCGAATTTATTCAATCAGATCTCACGTGAAAAAAACAAACGGCACCCTAGCGTGCAGAATCAAAGTGGGTCTTTGAAGTTTTACCTCCATTGTTTCTGTCAGTTGTCTTTATTATTTTTCTCTTTTTCACCAGGAGAGGGAGGTTGAACATTTTGAAGGTGTTGTAGCAAGTTTAAAACAAGAATTAGGAATGGCAAAGAAACGCGTGAGCGAACTGCAGCACGCATTGGAGGACGACATGCACTACGATTCGGACGGAATGTCCGACGACGACGACGACGACATTGATCTCGATTTGAGCGACGATTCCGATGACTTTAAAGACACCGGTTCGAGGCGGTCGGAGCCGAGGTCGTATCGATCACTCGATGACCTCGACGGTGATGATGACCTTAGTGATCGACTGAAACAAAAACTGAATGATCTCAGTGACGACTTACCTCGTTCCTCAAGAGGATCGCGACCTCCCGCCGATTCCGTAGATTCGGACGTTTTCGAGAGTACTCGGAACGATGATGACTTCCATGGCTCTCGGAAGGGCGCTGGGAGAGGAAGCGAAGAAGGTCGACACCGTCGAAGATCGCGATCGGGAACCGACGAACATGATACGAGTGTCGACAAGAGACGAAGAAGAAGTGACGATAGGAGAAGAAAAAGCGTCGAGAAGAGCAGAAGTTTCGAGAAGAAATCCACTGACAATTCAATAAATCATTAACGAGAAGAGGCCACTGTTGTAGATTATTATTTCTCGCTGGGAAAATTGCCGGTGTCATGTTTTGAACAAAGATTTATTCTTTGCTTCTCATTCAGAGGATTGAGTATTGCGACCACCGAGATTCGCTCGAGAAATTACAACTTGTCACTTTGGATGTCGTTTATGAGAAAACAGCAGCTTGGCAGCCAAAGCGCGACATGGATTTTTCCGGATTTTGAAGAGCTGAAAGCATACTTAGATCACTGAACATGCGACAATAATGGGAAGATTGTGCAGTACTCGGCAAATGACAGGAGTTTGTTTGTGACTAACGATTACGACGATGGAAATGGATTACAAAATGGACAAGCTTGAGAACGCAAGCATCTCGTTTAAAAGATAGTTGATTTTTCTGATTTCTTGCAAAAATCCCTTATCTAACATGGAATTAGTTAACGAAATTTTTTCCTGGCTTAATTTAGAGGCCGCAAGATTTTAATCATAAATCTTTGCAAAACATTGTGTATATATTTCCGTTGTTGCAAACACCCGGTAAAAATTCGTTGTTTTAAGCAACAATGGTTAGGAAAAGAATTGTATAAACGTCCATACGTGTTATATAGGAAGTAGGTTGAAGACCCCTTACGAAATCGTCCATTTTTTGAGTTATTAATCTGGCCAATCACAACAGGCAGTACATTGAACCAATCAAAACTCAAAACAAATACATGCAGCCGCCACGAAGCGCGGGGAAACGTGTGAGTGAATGACGATTGGTGTTGGTCTCATTTCTGATTGGTTAAGAAGGTGGCGCGAGTTTCGTCAACCAATCACAGATCGTAGTAATGCAAAACCAAAGCTAGTCTCCTTCGCAGCCGTTTTTTGGGATGTCACGCAACGTCCCCAAAAGGAGACCAAAGCAAACCCGATTTACTTTCGGCACTCGAGTGAATGCAAAGTGCTTAAAGTGCGTTACAATTGCATGTTTGGGGTTTCTCTTATGAAGAGGGTTTTCTCGGTTAAACTTGGAGAATAAATTGGTTTCTACGATTAATGTTGTGGTACATATTTCAAATATTCTTTTTTACGTGAGTTGGCTTATGAATTCAGTTGTTTTCCATCGGTTCAAGAGCAAACTACGACATACGTTTTTGCAGTGAAATGTGATAATCAACAAAGATCACAGAACGCATACGTTCCCAAAATGAATTTCACGAACCATAGTCTCGTTTCTGTTCCCAAAATGCTTATACGTTTGTGTTTCTGGTTCCAGGATAAGATAGTTCTTAAGTGATGACTAGATATGAACAGAAGATTCCATATGACAGTTATGTTATTGTTAATCTTCAAATGGCACGAACCATAGTCTCGTTTCTGTTTCCAGAATGCTTATATCTTATCTGACTTCGTATGAAAGTTGTAATTAACGGGACACTGTCGTGGGAAATGTTTTGGCATTTTCAGCAAAACAGCATTAAAAAGTTTATTCACAAAATGTGACTAGTTTTTTTCAGTTCAAAGAAAGGTGTATTTTAGCTATTTTTCGAAGCCACAAGCGGTGCAAAAATTGGAAAAGTCAGCCTGACTCTTACAAGTTGACATGTAGTCATCCTTACAGTATTACAATGAGATCACTCCGTTTGCAACCTCAGTGCACAGGCATGCTAATTTGGACCACCGTTTGCATGTTTCCATTGGTGTTAATTCATCATTAGCCTCGTTCGTTACTGGAGTGATTTTCTTAACAGTGTCCCTTTGATAGCTAATTTTAATACGTCAGGAAAGCGAGATGATGGTTTTGGTTATTTGTAAGGTGTCATTTGCTTTATTGACATTCCATACCGAAATTCTGAAGAGTCAATTAGCACGAATCAATCAGATGCGATTTCAAACATCACTTTAGTTGCTTAATTGTAGAGTAATAATTATGCTTTTCACCTATTTACCAGAAAATACACAAAGGACCTGTATCAAATATTTTTTCCTGACTGGTCCTCGTACAATTCGTATATTATTAGTTAGGAGAATATGTTAAAACATCGAATGAATCGGCTGCGGTATCGGTTTAATGATTATTTCATTAAGTTTCATAGCGCATGCTCGTAAAGCACCGCAAACATCGTGTTCGATCAAACCTAGTTAGAAATCTGAAGCTTAGATATAGCCATAGGTGAAATGCTTCTGGTAACAATTGTATACTTATTTCTAGGGCGCTTGAAAAGTTCTCCCAGGCGGCTGTATATAACATGACAGATTAATTATTGTTGCACAAGCTTTGTTCGCATATATAAACCTCTTGGATATATTTTACATTGATGTCTAAACAGAGTTAATTCAGTTAGAGTCGTAGTTATTTTTGTAAGATCTCATACGTCGCTTTGTTGGTTGTAAATGAGGGATTTGATGGGTGTACATACAAGTGACAAGTTCTTACATTCCTTTTGTGTTTATTTGCTTCCATTCACCTCAATTGAAGTTGCATGGCATGATGAGTCTGGGAGTGCTGCCACCACCCACCCCCCCCCCCTCCTCCGCCCTCTTCCTCGGATGGCACGCCCCACCCCCAGTCACGTCCCAGAGACCACGATTGATTCACTCAACGGCTACAGCTTTACTTGAGGCCACGAATAACTTTGTGAAGAACAGCTTCGGAGATCATGCTATTTTCAGATAGGTAAGCATAGGGCAGTTGATCGTAGATTATCCTTTCAAAAACTTTAGCCACAACAGGAATGACGGAAATCGGACGATAATTTTTCATGTCAGCTCTTACGCCCTTTTTGTATAAATACTCGGAAGACGACAAAATGTGGTACGAACACCAGTGACACACTCGGCTATCGCCGCGTGTGTCACGTTTTTGTTCTTACCACATTTTGACGTCATCAGTGACCATTACTGAAAAGACGCACGGTAACGTGGAATCTATTTGTTAAGTAGACATAAAGATATTTTATATACTTTGTTGTATCCAATAGGCGCTGGATCGTTCTAAAAGCTAAATCTTTTATGTTATTCCACAATCCACAAATATCTTGGAGCTCGGCTCAGAGCTACCTTAAAAAATTTAATTTTTGCGAAAAGTTATATCATGATGTACTAATCACAAATCCATAATGACGCGATGCATGCAGAGGCGATGACATTTTACAAGGATACAGCAGAGCTGCTTTGTTTGAATTGTTTACTTGCTGAAGTTTAATCCAAATCAAACTCCCGATGCACTTGTTCCACTCAACAAAATCTCTTATATTTGTGAAGCAAAGACTGTTTGAATTCAAAATTGGCAGTTTGGAACAATTATTGACTGAATTATGGGCTGAACGGGTCATAGACTTTGTACAGGAGACGGGCTAAGAACTGGTCCACATTAAATTGAAATAAAGCACTTCTCAAAGTGATTGTACTGCCTTGCGCAGATTAAATTACTACAAATTTTCAACGCGATGATCTTCAGTTCAGTCAATTCAGTCCCAGAAAGTAAGTAAGTTTCCTTTCTATTCCTTTGTACTCCAGACAAAATATTACACAAAACTACTGGTGCTCATGTCCGCGAATTTTGATAGTGACAAATCTTTCTTTTTTGTAATCACAGCCTAACGCCTCAAACCACAAGAAACGACTGAGGACGTTCGAGCTAATCCACCGTAAGGAAAGAGATGGCGACTTGTACATTTACCTATAATGCTTTGCTCACAAAAACCCAAAAAGAGCATATAAAAACACAAAGAAAAGTTGCAAGTCATTCAAACTCTGCAAGAGCAATGTTAAGGTGATTCGATCTTTTTGATACTTTCCTTGAATGTTCCCTTCCAAGCACTGTTTCGAAAAATACAGTAAAAAAGGTAGGTCACCGTGCTTGCAAAAGATATATGATGGGCCAATCTTAGCCCATTTATGCTAATCACGCGCGCTATTTTATCGTTTCACGGTAAATTTTTGCGGTAGCTGAAAGGACAGATTATTAACCGAATACTTGGCAAGAAACTTGATAGCTAGTAAGTCTCGATTATATGGAACTATTTAACATATGATTTATGGCAAAAATCAGACAACTTTAAAACGACACCGTCACAAAACGTACTTCGAGTCGTTGGTCCCAAGGCTATAATTGGCATCCTCAAGTAATGATTTTCTGAGAGGTTTTAACTATATCTTTTTTTTCCTATCCAAAAAATTTTCTTTTTACTTTTTTTAAATTAAAGATGATAATTAGTATAGCAAAATTCTGCGTTAAAAAGTATAGGTCACCGTGCTTGTTTACGAGAATAACGACGATTTATCTCACTCATATGCATGAGCAAATCCATATAGAAAAAGCCGCCATGTTGTTCATGTGCGCGCGCTGCGCGCGCTAATCGCGCGAAAAATGATGCACAGTAAAGATGCGCAATGCAATACTGAGGATTCGCAAGGTATTGTGGTAAAATGCACAGCCACAGTCTTTCATACGGTGGATTGTTTGTGCGCATCGTTACTGCGCACGCAATTAGTGTTGCAATGTGCCAATATCACGCCGAGTAATGCATTAGCGCGCGCGCTAATTCATGCAAAACAAAGGACCAGAAGGCGTTTCGTTGACTTTGCTTGTAGTTTACTCTCTTGAATGGTCGGTGACCCCTACTTTCATGAACTGATTTTCCTCTCATACTCTCACCTTTTCATTTTTGAACCTTTGCGTACTAGTGTTAAAAATGAAATTAAGAAACAGTCTGGTAAAGTTTGAATATCTTTTTGGTTTTCTTTTAGACAGGAACAACAACAGAGATTCGCGACAGAAGGATTATGAACGCTACGTGGAAATTCCTCTCACTGAGCTGAATAGGCAAACTCTGTCAAGTAAGTTATAATGTTAGCATCGTGCTTTCTACAAATTGGAATGCTACAACTAGTCCAACTAGTCGGCTTGAGTTTTTGTATACAGGTAAAATAAGTCATTTAATTCAAGTCAATTAGCCCGAAAATTGAATTTGAGCGGAAACCAAATAATTTAACCATTTTTATTATAAAAGCGATAACATTGCAGCGCTGGGTTTGCTCAGAGACATACAGGAAATATACCTACGCATGCGCGTTTGGATGCATATTCACGAAGAAAAATGTTTTAAAGTCTTTTGGCGGGAAACTATTTGTGAGTGTAACGTTTACGAGCTCTCTCTGACCTTTTGCATTTTACCTGTCTGAGAAATGCAAAACTGAGAAACAGCAAAAGAAAAATTTTCAAACTAAGGAGGAAGAAAAAGTGGAACATGCACCGCCTACGTACCTCCACTAAATAGCATTTTTTATACTTTTAGCAAGAGTTTGGAGTTCTCAGCCTAGCTTATGGTACCATTTTGCACCAGTACACATTCATGAAGAAAATTTTTTGACGGGAAAATTGTTGTGAGTTTAACGTTTACGAGCTCTCTCTGATCTTTTGCATTTCAGATGGCTTAGAAATTACAAGCTTAAGAAACGGCAAAAGAAAATTGACAAACTTGTCGGAACTTGGAAGGAAGAAGAAAGTGGCTGTAAGTTTTGCCAAATGTAAAAGTCAATTACAAATCCAATTTACATTCTTTCTTCATGCAAACAGAACCTTTTCTAAATGGCAACCGGGAAAATTGTTCTTGTGCACAAATCTGTTTGTAGTTTGTAGTTCTTATCCTTGTGGTACAGTAGCCTCTAATGCGCATGCATGGGGTTCAAGCCTCTAGCCTAGTGGCCCAAACTGCAGGAGCTTATCCCGGTTTCTGCAGCATTAAGTGGCTAGGAATATTATGCTCTTCCCTGGATGGGATGGTAGTCCATCGCAGGGTTACCCCCAGCAGTATTTCGCCGTGCCCATTTATACACCTGGGTGGCGAGAGTAAAGTGTCCTGCCCAAGAACACAACGCTGTGCCCCGGATGAGGCTCAACCTATTGTTCTTTAGGTAACATTGTTATTTCCCTCTAGAAATTTTTCTTGGAAACGTGGTACTTGCTTTTGGTGGCTGTAGATAGGTAGATAACCTACCCTAACCTAATCTTAGTTGACGCTGGCTGGCTAGCAAACGGTCCCAGACATAATACTACCCAGAACCTCTGCTGCTCAAGTTCCGCGAATTTTGAGTGGCAAATCCTTCTTTTTTGTAATCATAATCTAATTTCTCGTACCACAAGAAACAACTGAAAGACTTAAAACGTAATCGCAGACAAAATAGCGACTTCTGTTATCAAAACTTACTTTACGTTCGACGGACATGGCGCCACATGCCTTGTGTAATTCATCAGAAATTTGCACTGAAATCACGAAAATCTAACGCTGCAGAAGGCCCAATTTTCGTAAGCAATATAGTCTGGCGATCCTTTGCCAGTTTTTTTTCGTGTTAGAATGATTCAGTGATCGAATTTTGTGCTAAAAAGTTATGACAACAAATATGGCTCTTTCATTTCGGCTTCGGAGTGCGTACGCGCGCACCAAACCACTGCGCCAACCGGTTTTGCATAGCGAATATTTTCAAAATTTGACTAGAAATAAATACCAAGTTGATACGTGGTCAGTTTGCATGCCAATGTTTACAGGAAAGGTAAGAAACGAATTGGTAAAAAAGTTTTTTTGCTTTCTTTTGGGCAACAGCAGCAACAGCGATTGCTGATTGATGGCTTTCTCGAAAGAAGGATCATGAACGCGGCGTGAAACTAAAATTCCTCTCACTGAACGGAATGGGCAAACTCCCTCGAACATCTTGCTTTCGAACACAGACAAAAAGATTTGTAAAGTCCAGAATTGAAAAATTTATTAAGTTTTGGAAATGTACAACTATAAATATAAGCTATATTGTTTCAAACAAAATGTTATCTGTATATTTTACTTTGGAAAGTTTATTGCGCTCGGGAAAATTGCTGTTGTGCAGAGGACAATTTGCATCTTATATTCTCTCACCATTTTATGTTCAAAAGTTAACACTGGAAGTTAAGAAACAATTTGGTAATCGTTCTTTTAGGCAACAACAGCAACGTTAACAGCGACGTGATGGCTTTCTCGATAGAAACACCCCTGGGTAACAGACCCACTGAAACCCTACCCAGTGGATTATTTTCCCCTACCCAGCGGAAATTTAGTCTCTCCAGTACCCAGTGAATATTTAGAATTTACCCAGTGCGGTGCGACCCAGCAAATTTTGTTTTCAAAAAAATAATAATAAATAAGCAAAAAAAGCAGAAAACGAATGGACCCAGTGGGAAATTTTATCCGGTGACTTTTTTCCCGAAAACCCAGAGAGGATAAAGATTCCACTGGGTCTGTTAAAGAGGGGTGTACAGAATTATATTATGCTGCGTGCATATTCCTTTCTGGACGGAATTGGCATGGGTCAAGTAAGTTGTAATGTTAGCATCATGCTTACTGCAAATTGGAATGTTTCCAATGCCTCCCTTCGAGGCTACGATTAGTCCATTCCAAGCTGATAAAACTTAAAATTTGGTACAGAAAACGCTAGTCAGCTTGAATTTTGTATACTGGTAAAGTAAGTCATTTCATTCAAGTCAATTAGCCCAATTTCCGAGTTATCTTCAGTCCCAAAACGGGTTTAAGAGTCCAAGTGGTTTCGCACTTGAGAGTCCAAGTGGTTCGGAAATATTTTTACCACTGAATTTTATACTATGAATAAGAGTTGGAGTTTGCGTTCTTGTGGTAGGTTTACAGCCTCCCTCTACCTGCCACACCCTCGCTGTACCTGCTACACCCTCCCTGTACCTGCTACACCCTCCCTCTACCTGCTACACCCTCCCTGTACCTGCTAGTCCCTCCATCTACCTGCCACACCCTCGCTGTACCTGCTACACCCTCCCTGCACCTGCTACACCCTCCCTCTACCTGCTACACCCTCCCTGTACCTGCTACACCCTCCCTCTAAATGCTACACCCTCCCTCTACCTGCTACACCCTCCCTCTACCTGCTACACCCTCCCTCTACCTGCTACACCCTCCCTCTCAATGCTACACCCTCCCTCTACCTGCTACACAATCCCTCTACCTGCTACACCCTCCCTCTACCTGTTACACCCTCCCTATACCTGGTACACCCTCCCTCTAAATGCTACACCCTCCCTCTACCTGCTACACCCTCCCTCTACCTGCTACACCATCCATCTACCTGCTACACCATCCCTCTAAATGCTACACCCTCCCTCTACCTGCTACCCCCTCCCTACACCTGTTACACCCTACCTCTACCTGCTAAACTCTCACTCTAAATCCTACACCCTCACTCTACCTGCTACACCATCCCTCTACCTGCTACACCATCCCTCTAAATGCTGCACCCTCTCTCTACTTGCTACACCATCCTTCTACCTGTTACACCATCCCTCTAAATGATAAGCCCTCCCTCTACCTGCTACACCCTCCCCCTAAATGCTACACCCTCCCTCTACCTGCTACAACCTCCTTCTAAATGCCACACCCTCCCTCTAGCTGCTACACCCTCCCTCTACCTGCTACACCCTCCCTCTAAATGCTACACCCTCCCTATAAATGCTACACCCTCCCTCTACCTGCTACACCCTCCCTCTACCTGCCACACCCTCCCTCTGAATGCTACACCCTCCCTCTACCTGTTACACCCTCCCTATACCTGGTACACCCTCCCTCTAAATGCTACACCCTCCCTCTACCTGCTACACCCTCCCTCTACCTGCTACACCATCCCTCTACCTGCTACAACATCCCTCTAAATGCTACACCCTCCCTCTACCTGCTACACCCTCACTCTACCTGCTTCACCATCCCTCTACCTGCTACACCATCCCTCTAAATGCTGCACCCTCTCTCTACTTGCTACACCATCCCTCTACCTGCTACACCATCCTTCTACCTGTTACACCATCCCTCTAAATGATAAGCCCTCCCTCTACCTGCTACACCCTCCCCCTAAATGCTACACCCTCCCTCTACCTGCTACAACCTCCTTCTAAATGCCACACCCTCCCTCTAGCTGCTACACCCTCCCTCTACCTGCTACACCCTCCCTCTAAATGCTACACCCTCCCTATAAATTCTACACCCTCCCTCTACCTGCTACACCCTCCCTCTACCTGCTACACCCTCGCTCTACCTGGTACACCCTTCCTCTAAATGCTACACCCTCCCTCTACCTGCTACACCCTCCCTCTAAATGCTACACCCTCCCTCTACTTGCTACACCCTCTCTCTACTTGCTACACCCTCTCTCTACCTCTAGTCCCTCCCTCTACCTGCTACACCATCCCTCTACCTGCTACACCATCCCTCTAAATGCAACACCCTAACCCTCTACCTGCTACACCCTCCCTCTACCTGCTACACCCTCCCTCTACCTGCTACACCATCCCTCTAAATGCTACACCCTCTCTCTACTTGCTACACCCTCCCTCTACCTGCTACACCATCCTTCTACCTGTTGCACCATCCCTCTAAATGATAAACCCTCCCTCTACCTGCTACACCCTCCCCCTAAATGCTACACCCTCCCTCTACCTGCAACATCCTCCTTCTAAATGCCACACCCTCCCTCTACCTGCAACATCCTCCTTCTAAATGCCACACCCTCCCTCTAAATGCGACACCCTCCCTCTACCTGCTACACCCTCCCTCTGAATGCTACACCCTCCCTCTACCTGCTACATCATCCCCACACCTGTTACACCCTACCTCTAAATGCTAAACCCTCCCTCTACCTTCTACACCCTCCCTCTACCTGCTACACCCTCCCTCTACCTTCTACACCCTCGCTCTACCTGGTACACCCTTCCTCTAAATGCTACACCCTCCCTCTACCTGCTACACCCTTCCTCTACCTGCTACACCCTCCCTCTAAATGCTACACCCTCCCTCTAAATGCCACATCCTCCCTCTAGCTGCTACACCCTCCCTCTACCTGCTACACCCTCCCTCTAAATGCTACACCCTCCCTCTAAATGCGACACCCTCCCTCTACCTGCTACACCCTCCTTCTGAATGCTACACCCTCCCTCTACCTGCTACATCATCCCCACACCTGTTACACCCTACCTCTAAATGCTAAACCCTCCCTCTACCTTCTACACCCTCCCTCTACCTGCTACACTCTCCCTCTACCTTCTACACCCTCCCTCTACCTGGTACACCCTTCCTCTAAATGCTACACCCTCCCTCTACCTGCTACACCCTTCCTCTAAATGCTACACCCTCCCTCTACCTGCTACACCCTCACTCTAAATGCTACACCCTCCCTCTACCTGCTACACCCTCACTCTAAATGCTACACCCTCCCTCTACCTGCTACCCCCTCCCTACACCTGTTACACCCTACCTCTACCTGCTAAACTCTCACTCTAAATCCTACACCCTCCCTCTACCTGCTACATCATCCCTCTAAATGCTACACCCTCCCTCTACCTGCTACACCCTCCCTCTAGCTGCTATACCCTCCCTCTACCTGCTACACCCTCACTCTAAATCCTACACCCTCCCTCTACCTGCTATATAATCCCTCTACCTGCTACAACCTCCCTCTACCTGCTACACACTTCCTCTAAATGCTATACCCTCTCTCTAAATGCTACACCCTCCCTGTAAATGCTACACCCTCCCTCTACCTGCTACACCCTCCCTCTACCTGCTACACCATCCCTCTACCTGCTACACCCTCCCTCTATCTGCTACACCCTCCCTCTACCTGTTACACCCTACCTCTAAATGCTACACCCTCTCTCTACCTTCTACACCCTCTTTCTACCTGCTACACCATCCCTCTACCTGCTACACCCTCCCTATACCTTTTACACCCTCTACATGCTACACCCTCCCTCTACCTGCTACATCATCCCTCTAAATGCTACACCCTCCCTCTACCTGCTACACCCTCCCTCTACCTGCTACACACTTCCTCTAAATGCTATACCCTCTCTCTAAATGCTACACCCTCCCTGTAAATGCTACACCCTCCCTCTACCTGCTACACCCTCCCTCTACCTGCTACACCATCCCTCTACCTGCTACACCCTCCCTCTATCTGCTACACCCTCCCTCTACCTGTTACACCCTACCTCTAAATGCTACACCCTCCCTCTACCTTCTACACCCTCCGTCTACCTGCTACACCATCCCTCTACCTGCTACACCCTCCCTATACCTGTTACACCCTTCCTCTAAATGCTACACCCTCTCTCTACCTGCTATACCCTCCCTCTACCTGCTACACCCTCCCTCTACCTGCTACACGCTCCCTATACCTGTTACACCCTACCTCTAAATGCTACACTCTCCCTCTACCTTCTACACCCTCCCTCTACCTGCTACACCCTCCCTCTACCTGCTACACTCGTCCTCTACCTGCTACACCATCCCTCTAAATGCTACACCCTCCCTCTAAATGCTACAAACTCCCTCTACCAGCTACACCCTTTCTCTACCTGCTACACCCACCCTATAAATGCTACACCCTCCATTTACCTCCTACACCCTCCTTCTAAATGCTACACCCTCCCTCTGCCTGCCACACCCTCGCTGTACCTGCTACACCCTCCCTATACCTGCTACACCCTCCCTCTACCTGCTACACCCTCCCTCTACCTGCTACACCTCCCTCTAAATGCCACACCCTCCCTTTGAATGCTACACCCTCCCTCTACCTGCTACACCCTCCCTCTAAATGCCACACCCTCGCTGTACCTGCAAAACCCTCCCTCTACCTGCTACACCCTCCCTGTAAATTTTACACCCTCCCTCTACCTGCTACACCCTTCCTCTAAATGCTACACCCTCCCTCTAAATGCTACACCCTCCCTCTACCTGCTACACCCTCTCTCTTCCTGCTACACCCTCCCTCTAAATGCTACACCCTCCCTCTAAATGCTACACCTCCCTCTACCATCTACACCCTCCCTCTACCTGCTACACCCTCCCTCTACCTGCTACACTCTCCCTCTACCTGTTACAACATCCCTCTAAATGCTACACTCTCTCTCTACTTGCTTCACCCTCCCTCTACCTGCTACACCATCCCTCTACCTGCTACACCATTCCTCTAAATGCTAAAACCTCCCTCTACCTGCTACACCCTCTCTCTAAATGGCACACCCTCCCTCTACCTGCTACACCCTCCCTCTACCTGCTACACCCTCCCTCTAAATGCTACACCCTCCTTTGCGACTGTATGATCATTCTGTAATCGTGGAAGGAAGGAAAAAGTGGATGTTCAAACCACCACCTCCCCACCAGCCATCACTAACTAGCATTTCTTTAATACTTTTAGCAAGAGTTTGGGGTTCTCGTCCTTGTGATACAACTTTGCACCAGTAAATCTATGCTTGAGCGTTTGGATTGATATTCAATCTTTTGGTATGCGTAGATTTACTGGTGCAAAGTTGCACCACAAGGGTAAGAATTCCAAACCCTTGCTGAAAGTATAAAAGAAATGCAGGTTAGTGGAGGTTGGCGGGGAGATAATGGTTTGTACATAAACTTCTTCCTTCCTTCCAAGTTTATATTTTTCATTTTCCCTGACTTGTCATTCCTAAGACGCCTGCAAAAGAACCTTTTAATGATGGTATTTAGTAAATCACAAACGACCCTGTAAAGTAATAAAGTTATTTATTCTGTAATTAATATTGCCACAAACAAGTCAATAAAATGATGTTACATGAATGTTACATGAATTCCTTCCAAGTTTGGATTTTTCCTTTTCCCTGACTTGTCATTTCTAAGACGCCTGCAAAAGAACCTTTTAATGATGATATTTAGTAAATCACAAACGACTCTGTAAAGTAATAAAGTTATTTATTCTGTAATTAATATTGCAACAAACAAGTCAATAAAGTGACGTTACATGAATTCAACAGTTTCAACACTTTTTGCAGATACGCATGCTCATCAGATGTATAACCGCATTCATCACTGCATTGTGATAGATTGTTAAGATACGAGCATGATTTCCTTCCACTGTCCTGCTCATTAGGCCTTCTGTTTGGTGATGTTGTTGTTGACGTTTCCATTGTGGTTTGGTTAAACTTCCTATTATCTGAAGTAAAAGTTGAAGTGTTCTGACATTTTTCCCATGAGGGCTACAAAACGATACTCTTGGCTAACGGACAACAGTTTGAAACAAAGATCGAAGAATAGCTAAAACTCGTTTTGACTTGATATCCTGATTGATGCTTGAAATTAAGAAAAATGCATTAATATTAAAATTCAGCTTAATAGCGAGGCTAAGAGGACACAAACAAAAGAAATTAATAAACATACAGTTTTATTTTCTTTGTTTGTGTCATCTAGGCCTCGCCACCAAGCTGAATTTTAATATAGCGATAGTGGCCTATTGGTTGTAAAATTTACTTACGTTCCTTTTACTTAAGGTGGCTCAAAACAGTTTCCAGCACTTTCAAAGACTTAGAATTTGATGGGTCATTATAACCACTCTTTATCAGTTGATTCTACAATCACGGTATCAATAAACTGCCCAATCATTGGTGAACACGTTGTTATCATTTTCGTGACATAATAGGTTACCATAGAAACAATACGACCTGCTAAAAACACCCTTAATTTTAGCTTTAACTGCTAATAACTCTAAAATGAGCTCGGTGATCCCCATTTCTTATTATCGAATTTTGATAAGCATGAAAAGATGCAACATTTTGCAAAGTTTTAAAAAATTCTGTGGAGGGGGTTCAGGTAAGTCTGCAGTCGGGCCTAGTGGCCCTTCAGGCAGGAGCTTATCCTGGTTACTGTAGCATGAAACAACTGAGAGTATATCTACTCCTCCCTGGATGGGATGCTCGCAGGGTTACCCCCCAGCAGTAAATTCGCCGGTACCCATTTATACACCTGGGTGAAGAGAGGCACTGTGAGAGTAAAGTGTCTTGCCCAAAAACACAACACAGTGCCCGTCTAGAGGCTCAAACCCGGACGGCCCGATCCAGAGTCCAGCGCACTAACCATTAGGCCACTGCGCCTCCCTGGAGGGGGTTCAGAGCCACCTTAAATTTTCAAAAAGTTGAGGTGGCTCTGAACCCCCTCCACAGAATTTTTTAAACTTTGCATTAAGTTGCATCTTATCATGCTTATTAAAATTCGATAATAAAAAATGGGGGTCACCGAGCTCGTTTTTGAGTTATTAGCAGTTAAAGCTAAAATTAAGAGTGTTTAGCAGGTCATATTGCCAGTTTTTTGATACCATGATTGTAGCATCAACTGATAAAGAGTGGTTGTAATGACCCATCAAATTCTAAGTCTTTGAAAGTGCTGGAAACTGTTTTGAGCCACCTTAAGCTATATACAGTCAGTCAACAGCGCTGCGTTAAAAATTGCAAGTATACACATCTCATGAACAAAACCTGGAAATCTTCACTGTTTGGGGGGAAGGGGGTTAATTTTAGGAGATATTTTGTACATTAAAATGGTAACAAAATTAAAGGAGCGATGACAAAGTGAATTTGTTGCTGATGTCTGTTAACAACCCGTGTCATAGCGTTTAAGTGCATTTACTCGCTGAAGCCAACAGAACTCACCATAAATTGAACTGCCCCCGTACCATGCCAGCCATGCAATCATATGATGTCACAGTCACGCGATCAGCCCTCTACGTTGTGTGGTGTCAAACACGCTATCAATCCCATTTGATTTTAGTCACGCCATGCATCACTGGAACGGTACGCATCGACACAACATCAGAAGAATGTGGTAAAAACACTGGAAAATATTAAGGTTTATTGCAAGGCAGTTTAAAAACACCATCCAAAGATTAGTCAACTTGTGCCTTATTCACGCTAACGAACATATGAAAGCAAATGAAGGTAAACGCTAGCACAATATACTGGGGAGGGTGTGATGTGGAGTGTTTGGTCATGTTTGGTCATGCCAAAACAAACTTTATTTTTTACCTTAAATCCAGAATTTATGTAGCAGAATTGATAACAAGAAAATTATCTAAAAAACCACCATCTCACTGGTACTAGGCAAATACAAAAATCACTTGAGAAAACACCAGGATCAAGAATGTGAGGAAAATTTACGATTGAGTGTCGAAAGTGATCCGGGATTGGTTTTGCGTGAATTCCGCGCCAGCTACTCAACCAATGAGATGCAAAACCAAAGCAAATTGTGACTTAAA
>OX393569.1:5680065-5710065 GCA_947652115.1 Blastomussa wellsi
AACCCAGTTGATAAAACCAAATTATATTGTTATACTTCCCACCGACGCAGCACCACAGTTTCTTTAGAAACTTACCCCCTCTATTCATTTATGAAATGGGTCTTTTGTCATTACTTTGAATGGCTTTGACAAGTGAACTTGAAGCCAGCGGCAAGCACGGTACTCAAAACTTTAAACCAGCGACAAGCGCGGGAAAACTGAGTTGAAACCAGCGACAAGCGTGGTAAAACTGGAAACCAGCGACAAGCGTGGTAAAACTGGAAACCAGCGAAAAGCGTGGTAAAACTTTAAACCAGCGACAAGCGCGGGAAAACTGACTTGAAACCAGCGACAAGCGTGGTAAAACTGGAAACCAGCGACAAGCGTGGTAAAACTGGAAACCAGCGAAAAGCGTGGTAAAACTTTAAACCAGCGACAAGCGCGGGAAAACTGACTTGAAACCAGCGACAAGCGTGGTAAAACTGGAAACCAGCGACAAGCGCGGGAAAACTGGAAACCAGCGACAAGCGTGGGAAAACTTTAAACCAGCGACAAGCGCGGGAAAACTGACTTGAAACCAGCGACAAGCACGGGAAAACTGGAAACCAGCGACAAGCGTGGTAAAACTGGAAACCAGCGAAAAGCGTGGTAAAACTGGAAACCAGCGACAAGCGCGGGAAAACTGACTTGAAACCAGCGACAAGCGTGGTAAAACTGGAAACCAGCGACAAGCGTGGGAAAACTGGAAACCAGCGACAAGCGTGGGAAAACTGGAAACCAGCGACAAGCGTGATAAAACTGGAAACCAGCGACAAGCGTGATAAAACTGGAAACCAGCGACAAGCGTGGTAAAACTGGAAACCAGCGACAAGCGCGGGAAAACTGACTTGAAACCAGCGACAAGCGTGGTAAAACCGGAAACCAGCGACAAGCGTGGTAAAACCGGAAACCAGTGGCAAGCGCAGAGAAACATGACAAGTGACAAGGCGGGAAAAACTTGGAACCCGCAAGTGCGGAAAAACTTATAACCAGTGACAGCAGTGGAAAGCGCAAGAAAACTGGTAACCAGCAGTGGAAAGCAAGGGAAAACTTGTAATCAGTGGCAAGCGCAGAAAAAGTCCATTCTCGCCCCAGAGCCGCTTGTCTTTCTCAGCCGGCTGGACCTGTGCACGAGGAACAAGTGGCTCGGGGGACACATGATTTAATTCGCTGAAATCAAACAAAGGAAGTCCAATCACATCAGCCGTTTTAAAATCCTTTAGCGTTAGCACGGTTAAAACAGTAGATGTTATTGGACTCCTTTGTTAGATTTCAGCCAATCGAATCATGTGTCCCCAGAGCCACTTGTTCCTCGTGCACAGGCCCAGCCGGCTAAGAGGGACAAGTGGCTCTGGGGACGAGAATGAGAAAAAGTCGAGAAAGGCAAACGATGATTAGTTTTTGTCAGTTTGCACCCGATTGGGCAACCAGGCAATGTCTTTCGCATTCATTCCAGTAGCATACCTGTAGTTTTTTGTAATTTTTCCTCGATAAGAATCCTCGGCAGAAAGCTTGTAGTTCAATTATAGTGTCAGTTGTTTTTTCGTCGCGGGCATCCTCCAACTGAGCGAGAGTTCCAGCACGAAAAAAGATCTGAAAAAGAATAGAAAATATCAAGTATCTAAACGGCAAGGCAAATTATGGCCCTTTAAGTTGGAGGTGAACTTAAGGGGCAAGATCGTGTACTTGCACAAAAACATAACATTTCCAGCAGTGACGATTTGATTACTCGTGAAAATGGCTAAAGTTGAAGTCCATTTCTGGCCATGATTTACAGTCAGTACTTGATGAACAATATATACAGCAGATTTAACATTCTTGTGGCCATCGTAAAACCTACTCCAAAACTCAAGAACTCACGTGAGTAATCACAAAGAACATAAAGCACACAATGGACCAATCAGAACATAGCACGAAACATGAAAATCGCTTTAAGCGCGGGAAAAGCTTGGTTACGATCTTGTTCCTGATTGGTTGATAGCAAGTTACTCACGTTTTTGGGACACACTGTAGAGCTTAACAAAGACCCCGTCGGAATGTTGCTTTTCCGTTATTCATTATTTTTTAAAACAATCGCAACTT
The DNA here is from genome assembly GCA_947652115.1 of Blastomussa wellsi. NCBI lineage: Eukaryota > Metazoa > Cnidaria > Anthozoa > Scleractinia > Plerogyridae > Blastomussa > Blastomussa wellsi. Next base: position 5,682,166 of record OX393569.1, read on the forward strand.
ATCCTGTACGAACTTATTTTGAATCGCTTTAGCCCGTCCACACGTATCCGTTTCTGGATAGTGTTTTCGGAAAGTTAGGTTTTCGGTCGTTGTTTTTACTGGGTGCGTGTGGACAGAGGGAAAATACGCAAAGAAAAAATCGAATAAAATTGAATGAGTGGCAGGGGTCTAACTTAATCTGCGATAATCAATGCATTCTCTCCACTTACTTTCTAATACGTACAGATAATAAGGCGAATACACGAAAGGCAACGTTGAACCTCTGCTTTTAATTTGTATGTTTCAATTAAAGGAATTGAAGGAAGGCACTTCAAGAGAAACCCAAGGGCGCAATTATTGCCGTTTCTTCACTGAGAAACACAAAATTTGCTCATGTTTATTTGTTTTTAAATTCACCATGTTCACATCAACAATAAAGCTCTCTATAAATCTTTAATCCTGATTGACTGTACCTTTGACAAAATAACACCGGCTAAATCTCTCAGCGAAATCTAATTTTAGCGGGCATTGCTTGGTAAAGAAAAAGCGTTGATAAATTGTGTTTGCTGTCAGCAATCGAATCAGTGAAACTTGCTCTATCTCAGTAACCGAAGCAACGTTGCCGAAACAATTTTTTATGTATGATACAAGGCTTATCACTCATGCATTAAAGCAATCATTGTCGAGACGATGGATTTGCGATGAACCAAAAACAATGGTCTTTCATATTGATCAGGCCCGGGCTACAGAAATTTGTGCGCTGTTGACACGACTTTTACTCGCTATAACACAACAAATAAACAAACATTTCACAAATATTGTGGCTTGAATCATTAACGGTCGATATATTAATTCGGTAAAGGGACAACGGCGAAAGTGGCCACTGACAACCAAGAAAATATAAAACCGCTGTTAAGCCACTTGGTTGCGTTGGTGTATACGAGAACATTTTTGTATACTACGCGATAAAACAGTTGAATCAGTTGAATACATCGCTTGTGCACAGCCAAAATTCGATTAACGTTTGTGAATTAACAACCGATTGAATGGTGGCGAAATCGTCACCAAATCATGAAATTAACGTTAGAAATGGCTAAAAGAAGGAGAAAACAGCGAGACACAATATGTCCATGAAATGGCTGAAAACATTCGAGAAATCAAAGCCAACACGAATGAAAGTTAAGTAAATAACGATGGGCTCAAAACTGCAATCAAGCAACTTAATTATGTCAACAAATTCAACAGTACACAAACAATCACCACTAACCACAGACCTTTGCCGCGAAGTTGTGATTTTTTGTCCAAAATTTAAAACTAAGCCGGCATGAAGCCAACCGCTTCCGAGCGTCCCCTGCGCAACACCTCGACCGACAAATGCGTTTCAAGTTCGCTGTCGGCAAAGTCTACAAGCTCAAACAAACTCAACACAATCTGATCTTGACTTAACGCATTGTAAATAACAAAAGCGTCACACAAAGACAGGATTAGTGCCAAGCAAGAAGAATGAGACCCTGGAGGGTTCGGACATGTTTTTGCAATGTTACAGGCTGAAAAGCAGTGACTCCACGCTGGTATTCATAATACAACTATGTTAAAATAATATCAACTTGTAACGACTTCAATTTTGCTTCTAACGATTTTACATAGTAGTACTGAGCAAGGACTTTGAAAGAAGTGGGCAGGTTTAAATCTTTTCCATTTAAGCTCCGCGGAGCTTTTATTGGTAGCCTACGTGTAGCCGTACCCACCCCCCGAAGAAAAAACGGGAGTGGGGGTGGGTACGGCTACACATAGGCTATTTTATTGGGGGCAAAATTAAGTATATAGTTATATTTCAGGATTTTGTTTTTAAAGTCCACCGCAGCCCATTTCGTTTATGGTTAACTATTCCAACGTTTTCCGAAAAGCCATTCAAGGGCTATGTCAAGAGGGACTGAGGGACGGGTGGATAATAGAAAAGAGGAGTGTAGGGGAGGGGTGGTAGCCGTGACAAAAAAGATACACTTCGAAAACACTATTAAATATATAACAATTATTCCATGAGCCCGCGTTGGATATGAAGTGATAAAATAACCAACGAGCGCGTAGCGCGAGTTGGTTATAATCACTTCATATCCAACAAGGGCGAATGGAATAATTGTTTTAGTAAATTCTCAAACCGGGTTTTGCCGCCGATTTTTATTTCCACAATTTTACAAAACGGCCGGAAAGAGCATACAACTCCCGACTTTCCATATGACGTAAAACTCCGACTATTGGCTCATAGTCGGAATTTTTTAGCCAATCAAAAAACTAGAAATGCAATAGTCGGAGCTGAGAATATACTAAATGTTAATATATGCGGTTTGTTACAACTATATAATCTACCTCCCACAAGTCTTTTTGTAGCGCGGTGGTAGAGCGTCTGACCGGTGAGCGAAAGGTCGTAGCTTCGATTCCTGCTGCGCGAAAGAACTCGGAAATCTTTTACGGAAAGCTCGCATCACGGACAAACACATTTAATATTATCGCTCTAACAGTACAGTTTGTTGCTAGCTTACTGCTATAAATACACACGAATCTTTGAATTTCGTCTTACCTGGCTCAATCCAAGACGGTAACTCCTTTTATCGAGTTCAAGGTGTTCCAGCAGTGTTTCCACGGCCTGAAAAGAAAACGAAATTTTAAACAATAAATTACTTTCCACTGAGCCGCCATTGTTTCTAACTGAAGGCCTTTGTTGAACAACACAATATAAAACGACGATAAAATATCGCACCGCGTGAAAAACTCATAAGAAACTACAGAAAACTTCGTATAAGTATCGACGACTTAACAGCGTATTCGATACCCCATACCAATTCACTCGCAAAAAGGTATTCCGGCAATGCAAAAACCAAGAACTTCAACTTGCAAGTCAGGAAGTACTGTTGAGCTGGATTTAAAGTTAAAGCGATTATTTTATTTCCATTTTAAGGATCTGTCAATACGCTACGCTACGCAACTGCGGCTACGAACAAATAAATTAACGTCAAACAATCGCAAATATCGCCAGAAAAATGAACACTTGACAAAGGAAACTTGGTAGCAATATCTGAATAAATTTCTTAGGGTTGTTGACCGTGAAATCTTTTGTCATAACTTAATGAAAACTGACTTACAAACCCAACACTTGCACACACGAGGAAGATATGATTTACAATGCACCTGAACTCTGAAAAAAAAGATTCCACTTACTTTCTTTTCGTCCAAAACGGGGCCGGAGTTCCTGAACTGACTTGCTGCAAGGATATCAAACCGGCGCCTAAACTCACCAAACGGCATGTGTTCGGGAAAGCCTGTGAAACAAAAACATTGATAATGAAATCAGAAACAAAATCGACCAATTTGACGAGTTGTGATGCGGTTATCAACAACAACATACCGCAAACCACGACGCGCTACCAACGCGGGAAAAGACAACTTTTAGCAAGGGCAAATGTTAAAGTTACTGGTTAAATACTATACCGTATTCAAACTTTAGAAAGCTGGATTTTACGACGATTGCCTCCCTAAAAACAATTTCAGTTTTAGAAGGCATCTTTGAAGGTAGCGCTGTATTGGTGTTGTTTCGTGCAAGAAAGGAAGGACAACAATATCTCTGAACAACACGACAAGACTTCCTACCGGCTGTGAAAGGTATCCAGGATCCTCCAACTCTGCGGTTTCCGTCACAGACGGATAGTTATGAATACTCGATTAGAGCGCAAACAACCTTGAAATCACCGAGAATACTAAAAAATACTCTGAAATCCATTCGATTTGCACCGGAGGTGCAAGATTGCAAATCAAGTGGAGGTCGACATAACTTACACAAAACCACATTGATACTACACAATTAAAAGTTGTACGAAAAACGACAATTAAATACCTCCGTATAATGAAAAACGACTGCAAATGAACAAGCAAGACACCGATCTTCTTTTCTTCATTTCTTCTAGCAGAGATGCGCTTCGAGAAACTAAAAGAGCGGAAATTTGCAGTCGCTGGAAGCGCTGTGATAGATCTGAGTTTACATGTTTGGCCACCGAAAAATTTAATCTGCATTTTAAGCTGACCTTTAATTATATTTATCCACAGTCCATACATTGTTTTCGATCGTGTCCAAAATTTCGCTTACATACGAAAATTGTCGAAATCTAGTCTCTTATGCAACGTATTTCAAATCACGCAGCTGACTTCGACTACTTTTAAATCCTAATCTTGAGATATTAACTATCCCAATGTATTAATTCTAAAGATTTGTTCTAAGAATTTGGTGATACATCAGTCAGACTATACAAGTTAGGTGATGATTCTGGTTCTTCTCATCCCCTCTTCGATAACAGTGTACTGATAATGTAAGGAGAAAATAGCTTTTCATCACTCTTACGAATAAAATGGCGAGTGAGTCGAACGGTTAATAGTAAATCTCTTCATGGTTAAACTTAAAATACTCACGAACTTGAAGTCAATGGCTTGATTTACTGTCAACGTATGCTTGACCTACAGCAACCGACGATAGAACCCCCTGATCGCCTGATCTATCAGCGGGATTGAAGAGAGGTGAACGAAACGCCTTTCTGAGGCAGTTGAAAGTCTTCAAATGACCTCGGTCCTCGTTCGTCGAGGTAGCGAGTCCGCCTTTCCGTTGTACGTGCAAGAGCTAATCCACAAGAGTTAAGTATGTACTTAGTGCGTGGGTGACTATATTTAGCTCAATAAACGGAAACCGGTCTCTTTACTGCTGCTCTTGGCTCGAAATCAAGCAGAAGGCGTACGTTTGAATAAGGGGTTTTACCTTCAAAACCTGAAGAAAAAGAATTTCTCTACGACTAAGTACTGGTTTCATATGATCACGAGGAACTGAATTCGAAATCTTGGTCTAGAAAAAAATACATTCCACGAATGGGCAAAAACTACCATTTGTATCCAAAAGAACGAGAAAAACGATTTGCGAGATTTCTGTCCCGGTTTGCTCTCTCAGCCACAATTCGTTTGATATCTTCCTGTTAGTCCATCAGGGGCATTTTGGGCACGAGTAAAGGTACCGGGTAATGATTTTAGCAACAAATGAAGCTGAAAACACCAAAACACCTGTGATAGTAGGGGGTACCTGTCACACGTGTGGTTTTGCACACGTTTTTATAGCACACTATATAATATACGTTTGCAGCGGAAGGTCCCAGGAAATTGTAAGCATTTCTTGATGACTTTATGATGATTTAATGAAGATTTTATTATAACTTTTAGTTAAATATTAATGGAGTTGTCCATTTAGTGGTATGTGTTGTATTAGTTCCTTCTTTATTCCTCTCAGAATTATTGCCACATGGGTTGTGCATTTTAAAAAAGTAGCCTTAATTTTTCAAATTCGTCATTTTGTAATTTGTCTCAATCTCCTCCATCCGTAACTATCCTTGTTCCTTTTGGTTTAGAATCACCTCTTTGGCGTTTTTCTTCCTTAGTAAACTATTTGTTTTAGATTTCCTACATTTTTAGAGTAATTTGGTTCGTCACAAAAAATGACTCAAAATACCGAGACGGAGCATTCAGCGAAAACAGTCCTCCTATTGGGGAATCCTTGTTTACAATATTTGCCTCATTAGCATAAGCGATTCAGTTACTGATGGAGCTACAAAAAAAATCAGTTCTGAATATTGAAAGTTCATAGCACGATTAACTCTGCCAATGAATTTCAGCTTGATGTATTGAATTCTTTTTGTCTGACGCGGGTTTAAAAACTCAAAATTTTACAAAGAATGTATGAGCTTTTGCCACCCAGAAATTTTGGAGTTTTTGAAAGACAATTTCTTCTTCAATATTGCACGGAAAGAGGTAAAAATTTCACGATATACTAAATTTCACTAGCTCTTTAACTGTTTGGAGTCCATTCATATCTAACATGTTTCCTTCTGTACGCCAAGCCGTATGCTAATGAAAAAAAGGTAAACAATGACGTCAGCATGAATCCCCCTATAAAGTAAACCGATTTCCATGATCCAAAGGAAAAGCGAATACCGTTTAAGATGAGCACAGATAAGTTCGATCATAAATCACACACCTCGTACGTCACATCCTTGGTATTTCTAAAAATAAAAACAATTGGAGCGGCTAGACGGGTTCTTCCGGAGTGGCTGGAGGGCGGACCGGTCCATCGAACCGAAGTTATGCCTTGTTTCTGCGGCAGAAATGAATGCAAACGCTCACAGTTTTGAAGACCTGGAGGCGCCAATTAGCCAGGTGAATACAAACTTGTTTTGGTTGGACTCTCGTTTAAAGATCGGCGTTTGGGTAAAACACGAGGCATTGCCAGGCATAAGTACCAACGAATGCTTCTAAGATATAGGATAGGTAAGTGATATCCAAACTGTACCATTCCATGACTACAGTTTGGGATAAAACAATTTTGGTCAAGGACTGTCAATACACAGTTAGAATGCCAGAAAGCACTTGACCTAACCTGTGATCAGGCGTTCTTTATATTTTGCGTCGAGAGGCAGTAATTATTTTTTCCTCGCCGCTAAAAATAAGAACGCCTGATCGCAGGTTACACTTGTCTCGAGTATCCCTTCAAAAGCAGAAGAGCCTAAAGACGTATTTACTCCAGTGGAAACCTACAAATAGTGGTTCAGTTTTGTTAACAATTACTATGCCAGTGTAGTGAAGCTATAAGGAGTCATTTTGAAATCATAAGGAGCTTTAGATCTCAACTTGAAAAAGTCGGGCTGACGTTTTGAAGTTACGCCCTTGCGGCTTTGAAAACTTGCTAAAAAACTTATTTCAGTTCCCCATTCCTTCATCTTGAAAATTATGTTCTGTGCATAATTTAGGAGCAGAAAAATCCCCGTGACAGTGTCCCTTTAAATCTAAGTGCCACAGTAAGCCCACCTTGCCGGTGAATCCTGACAGCATCCAGCATTTCAGCAGACCTGAGCTGATGCCTGACCAGCGGTACATTCATTGAGGACACTTCTTTCCCAGGCCTACTCACGGACTCGCCATCAACGCCGTCCAACTGGCCAGCGGTTTCCACAGGCAGGATACAGCGCACGAAATTGACCTTGGTCTTACGGATAGCGTCCAAAATGGTGTCCTGAGATAAAACAAATATCTCGCGTAAGATATCAGAGATATCTTATGTAGATGGGGTTATATTGGAACGAAATACTGGATGGGAGGGGGGAGGGAAATTCAATGACGTTTCCATGACCTTTTCCACTGACCTTTCAAAGTTTTCCTTAGTCTAAATTTAATCATTTTCTTGGACCTTTCCAAAATTTCCATGACTGTCGGTGCCTTCTCCCATTTTCTTCGCAAAAACAAAAACTACCTCACTTATTTTCTATCTTTCCACGCCTGGAAATGAAGTTCGAGAATCCCATGACTTTCCAGGTTTTCCATGAACCGTATTAAACCACATTTAACGAAGATTTCAAAACACGATCGTGGATGTACAATTTCATACGTGTAAACCGAGGTAGATGTAGAAATTTAAGAGAGAGTTTTAAAATAAATAAAGCCCTTCTTCCGGCTTGAAGGTAATCACATTATAATACTCTTGGAAGAAGGATTAAAATACTTCTTAGCCAATAGCATCATATTACGACTACTCACCACTTGGTATATGAGTTGTAAACAGTGCGAGTTCTTTTTGATCGCCGTGGGAGTGTTGAGCGTCTTCTTCAGGCTTCGGGATCGAGTCACGCCCTCGGCGGCCGAACGATGTCGTGAAAACATCTCGTTCAGGTAGGATCTGGCAATAAAACAGCACAATTATAAAATCTGGTGTTGGTTCCTGTGCGCTGTTGCTCAGTCATTTTACTGTATCTAAACTCTCTATAAGCAGGACACCTCTCTAAGAAGGACAACTGGTGTCGGTCTCTGTGTGCTGTTTCTCAGTCATTTTACTGAATCTGAACTCTCTACAAGCAGGACACCTCTCTAAGACGGACAACTGGTGTCGGTCTCTGCGTGCCGTTGTTCAGTCATTTTACTGTATCTAAACTCTCTATAAGCAGGACACCTCTCTAAGACGGACAACTGGTGTCGGTCTCTGAGTGCTGTTTCTCAGTCATTTTACTGAATCTGAACTCTCTATAAGCAGGACACCTCTCTAAGACGGACAACTGGTGTCGGTCTCTGAGTGCTGTTTCTCAGTCATTTTACTGTATCTAAACTCTCTATAAGCAGGACACCTCTCTAAGACGGACAACTGGTGTCGGTCTCTGCGTGCCGTTGTTCAGTCATTTTACTGTATCTAAACTCCCTATAAGCCGGACACCTCTCTAAGACGGACAACTGGTGTCGGTCTCTGCGTGCCGTTGTTCAGTCATTTTACTGTATCTAAACTCCCTATAAGCCGGACACCTCTCTAGGACGGACAACTGGTGTTGGTCCCTGCGTGCCGTTGTTCAGTCATTTTACTGTATCTAAACTCCCTATAAGCCGGACACCTCTCTAGGACGGACAACTGGTGTTGGTCCCTGCGTGCCGTTGTTCAGTCATTTTACTGTATCTAAACTCCCTATAAGCCGGACACCTCTCTAGGACGGACAACTGGTGTTGGTCCCTGCGTGCCGTTGTTCAGTCATTTTACTGTATCTAAACTCCCTATAAGCCGGACACCTCTCTAGTACGGACAGTTGGTACCGGCCTCGATGGTGTTCGTTTTATAGAGAGTTAACTTTACATTCAACAAGCTTCTTTTCCACCAATGACACAAAAAGCTGTCAAAGAAAATTTCTTCACTTCTTTCCTAGCTTCAGAGCCTTGCAAAAGCATAAAGATGATTTTAGATTCAAAAGAACGTAGCCTCTAACTTACTTTGAAGACTCTGCCAACGTTGGGTGGGCTTGTTTGACTGCGGCGTGTTCTCTGGCGACTTTGAGCCAGCCTCGTGCATTGTACAGGACAGGTAAGTTACCCTGGCAGTGGTTGATGTAGAATGTGTCTTTGAGTGGTCCCTGTTTGACCCATGTGTCCTCTGTGAGAAGAAAGAAATAATAGACAAATGATATGATAGACAGCGAGTGAGAGGACAAACTGCATGTCCTCTGTATAATATTACATACAGTATAAAAGGAAGCAACTGGTGGCGGCTATTAGTCCAGTCATGAGCCTACTTGAACCCTCCCAACCCATGATGGGTGATTATTTTAAGGCATGGAGATAGACCACAGCACCGGGGACTGTACCCCCTTCTCTTTTAGAATAGTGTGTGGGTTCTTTAACATCCATGGACAACGTTTATTTGACCCAGCCGGCTAAGAGGGACAACAGCTCTGTGGACGAGAATATGACAATGCCATAAGAGTATCTGCATGCTAATAACGGTTACAGCATTGATATCTAAAGGAAGATTATATGTGGTCACTGTGTTTTCAGGAAAATTGCATTATTTTGAATAATTACACTCTTGGACAAGGAATGTTCTTTGGTATACTTATCAGCAATACAACAATTCAGTTGCCAATCCTTAACACAGTCATTCCTTAGTGGTAATAGTCTCGACCCTTCCTTTCCTCCAACACCATTCAGCCGCACTATTTTTCTTTACACGTAATACATGTTCCAGCTGTTGGTTGCAGCAGTCTCCCTCACATGCTGTTCCCACTGTGGCCCTGTGACCCATATGGTGGAGCGGTGGCCATGTAACCCACAGGTCTGAGCCACTGAATGTTTATAAGTGATCAGGATTTACAGTGAAGCATTTGTGAAGTTGATATGCTTAGTATAACAAACAAAAATACTTACTGTCGTTGCAGTGGTGCACATAGAGCCGAGCCAGAAAACTGCTGTCGTTCGCTCCTGGAAAAATTGATTCCTCATCCAGGATCCACAGTAGACCTTTCTGTTCACTCTTCAGGTCTAAGGTGGAACCTCGTGTCTGAGAGGACAAAAAAAGAAAACAAAGAATTTGTAAGGCCTGGTTCAAACGTCACGCTATCCTGTTGAACTCAGTCCAGCCAAGCACAACTTGAGTGTGACTTTCTCTTGTCACGTGAACCAATGTCACTCACATCACGAATAACATGGCAAGCATGGTATCTGCAGGGATGCAGCTAAGGGCCGGCTACCGGCTAATTTAACCAGCTGAAAGAGAACTCATCACTGGCTTAAATTTCACTAGAAACAAAGACTCAAAGAAATTGTGCGGCTACACTGGTCATAAATGCCGGCTGAGCTTGTTAATGAGCTGGCTTTGCAATTTCTTAGCTACATCCCTGGACATCTCTGGCGGGTCCCAAATAAAATGCATAAGTTATGTATAAATTTAACTAATGAGGGACAGCGATTAATCGCTGTTGAGGTTAGGAGGAAGCCATTCTGACCTCGTTAGGGATTCTAACCTCCATTGAGATAAGCTGATTTAAAGATAACAAACAATCGCAAGGTTAATATTTTTCTTTTCCACTTTGAATGCTATGTCGAATATAAGTTTCATTTTCATTTTCATTTGTTGAAGTATTCAGGTGCCACAAACATGTGGTTACGTGTCAAGATTAAGGTACCCATTGTGCTTTCAGTTAAGAACTTATCATCCGCCTTTTGGCAGCATTCCACTAATTTACAGTAATTAATAGTTTGACATTTTACTCAAAAGTCAAGACCCAGCCAATAATGAAGTCAGGTGTAGTAACTGATTTGTGTGCATGTACATACCACACCCTGAGCAGCTCGATCAAAGACAGATACAACGGGGTCAGGAGAGGTAGCCACGCTTTCAAAACTGCACTCTATATTCTCCTGTAGAATTCAAACAAGTTTATCATGAACTATCTTCAATAAAATTGGACTGATAGTCCAAACTAACACTGTGCTTTGATCTAAACGCGAAAAAAAAAAAAGAAAGGGGACAAAGTGAACGCCTGCCCTTTAAGAGCCCAGCTTTTTGCATTTACACCCACCAAATTTCTAGTAATTATATTACGTATCCTTTCAACAAACTGTCATAGGAATGTTTATCAGAAGGCGTTCCCTACGGTGAAGCCAGATGCGACAAAATGAAAATTTGACCTTGGGTTGTGCAATCATGATTCATGGGAATGTCCACAACTCTGATCTCACGAAGAGTTCAAGGGTATTTTAAGATTTTTATGTCAGGTTACCTGTGTTTATAAAACAAATGAACCTGAATGGTTTTCAAAACGAACGAACCTGAACATTTTTTTTTTATCTAATTCATTTTTAGCCAAAGCCGACACAACCAGATGACAACCAGTCACGTTTCCGGCTCGTTGAACATTGAAGTTTTGTGTCTTTCATTTTCATAGCAGTAGGACCGTTTTTCACAAAGCAAAATCCTTTTTGATAACATAACTGCATAAGGGTTTAATCCCCTGTGTTTAACCTGTGCCAGTAGAACGCATTTCAAAGAGTTTTCGCTGAAGAATAAAATTGATTAACCACCAATTACCAAAACTAATGGTTTACAAAGGAAGAAAAATACCAAAGAGGTTATACTAAACCAAAATGGAACAAGAATGGTTGAGGATGGAGAAGATTGAGACGGATTGCAATTGCACATGAAATTAATAAGAACCTGAGAGTATCTTTCCATTTGAACAGTGAATACTGTGTCATGGAAGAACTTTTGCAGTCTCTCGTACTCGTAATTGTGGCACAAGTCATCAAACAATGCTCCGTCAGTTTTGCCGACTGATGCTGGGTTTTGGAAGCCTGGTGGATCCAACACGTGCATTGACGAGACAGTTCGTACATTGCATTGAAGAGACCTGTAAGGGAAAGAAAACAACTGAAAAGTGAATATTCTATAAAAATAAAGGAATGGGAAGATCATAAAATAACTAAACCTTTAAAGCCTGAAAGTTTTCTTTTATAAAATCTATACATCAAATTACCCGCCAGATATACATGCTGCACATTCAGCTCTCTCTAAGACAGGCAGACACCATCGCAACTTGTAACATCTGTCCATCTTACAGAGGTGTCCAGCTTATAGAGAGTTTAGATACAGTAAAAAGACAGAAAAGCAGTGCACAGTTACCAACACTAGTTGTTCATCTTACAGAGTTGTTTGTTAGGAAAGAGCTGACAATGTTTACAAGCATGTTGCTTCTGTCGCTGTTTTGGGTACTATGGAAACATTTTTTCCATATAATTTCAAAACCTGAGAGGAATAGACCTTTCCTGAATTTGTTTCAGTGATAACAAACGATGGTTTCAAGTCGAGGCTGTAGTAGGCAAAAAACAGTAAATGTATGAGACCATAAATACAAATTGTCCACCCGAGCCTCAACTTGAAACCATTGTTCGCAGACATCGAAGCATAATTAACATGGGTTTCAAGAAAAATCAAGGGGACATACACTGCATCATTGTACTGAAAATAATTTGGCCAGCCATATGATCCAACATGGAAGAATTAACGAACACAAGCATGTATGTAAATGTATTGGAACAGTTGCTTGCAGTCACTTTGTATAAAAAGTATTTGAAATTCAAAAGTGACTAATCTAACTATACGTAACATCAATGAATGTCTACATGAATTGTAACAAGAGGCTGAATCCACAAACTAAGACAAATTAACTATTTCCCCTCTGAATTGAATGCACAGCAAAAATTACTTTATGGAACAATTCTCAACAGACTGTTACAAAGCCGAAACCAAGTTATTAATCACTCTGACCAGTCACAAAGGACACCCACAATCCAGTGCACCAGCCAAACCTCAATGCTAAATACATCTAGCCAGTGCAAAGCAAGGGAAATTGCACACGAGGGAGTCATGGGAAAGTGGAACAAGTTTATTCCAACCAATCACTGATCCTCAAAACCAAAGCAAATGCAATGTACCTTTCTACACTCACATGAAAACCACTCTGCATGAATCTTCCAACTCTTACCTGTTAATAAACCTAACCAGAGCAGCGAATGCTTCCTGATACAACCCCATGGCAAACCCTTCCAAAGCTTCAATGTACTGCACTGCTGAAGCTTTGGCTTGCTTATCCAGTGTGTTGTCTGCTGAACTGGAGGGACTCAGTTCAGTTTTAGACTGGCTCTGGCGTCGCATTCTTATAGTGAACTGGTTGACAACTGGGGGTGCAAAGATGACCTCAGAGATTTCTTCTTGGGTGGTGCCAAGAACTGCTGCAGCTCTCTGGACTGCACCAGGGTTGGCAAAGTGTGGCTTGTTGTCTGCACCTTTAACAAAATAATGACGAGAAGATGTTAATAATTTGTGAAGTCACTCAGGGCCTGAGACTAACAGCAGCCAACTAGCTGAAGAATAGATCATTTTCACGTGACATCATTGGGTACTAAACTCAAAGACTAAAGAAGTACCAGAGTTTCTATCCTTATCAGGCATAAGAGGTACTAAATTTATACCAATCACAATTTTTCAGCTCAATAGCATCCTCCGTTTAGAAACTAGCGCATTTTGAATTTCAGAATTATGGCAGTGCATGACATGAAGTGTCAATCATATTTGTCATAAAAGGTATACTTATATTGTGGTTTTTAGCCATTTGAGAAGTCGAAGTAGTTGGAAAAGTGTTTATGTAAATGTTTGTTTCTCCATAACAGATTATCATTGGCCCAGATAACTAAAGTACCGGTAAATTCCAGATGTTTACACTATTAATTTTCCGGTCGCCATGTTGGTGCATCTGAGGTGCACCAACATGACGGCTCCATACTGAGCTCTGTAAATTTGGGCAAAATGTTTCGGAGAATATCTTTGGTTTGTGGTAACGCACAGTCATAAAACTTGGAGAAAATACTTCTTTTGCTATCGCCTATAATATCTCTTTTTCTTGACTTCATTGACTGAATGGTGTTCGATTTATTTTTTTGGTTAGTAGGTTGAGGGCTTTCACTAGATGTTGAAATTTTTGGCAAGTCTGATAGAGCAGAACAAGCATGCAACATGTATGACCATGTAGACTGTTGACATATTAATAACACCTTAAAAAGCAACATGCAAATGAATGGTTAATTTTTTGCAGGCCTTTTCCATGATGAGAGCAACCAGCTAAAGATTATTAGATACATACAGTTTGCCAGTTCTGGCTACTTGTTTCGGCTAGTATATCAAAGCTGCCGCTAGCCACTGGGCTAGTGAACCAAAAAGTTACCAGTAGTCTAAAGCCCTGTCTTGGATAGCCACAGGATGGGATGTAAGACTAATCCTTGTCAGGATGCTAGCAAAGCCCAGCCCAAATATACATGATAGTCGATCCTGCTAGTCGAGGTATGCGTTCCCATTTGACCACCAACTATCGTCAACCACCATCAACTATCAAACATTTCACCTCTTGTTCAAAATTTTAACTATAGTCAATGATAGTTTTTCCCATTTGACCATGTGCATGATAGTTGATGAAACTATCGTTGGCTGCCATGTGCCCTTTGACCAAGGCTTAAGACAGGACACGAAATTGCACCTAATACAGTCGCCAATGCGATTAAATTAGTCGCCAAGTTGGCAACCAGAAGTCTTTGGGCTTTGTATATCTTACCTTGATGTATTTTTCAACTATTAAATAAAGCTTTAAGGTAGACGAATCGGTGCGAACGATAAGTCTGTTAAGCAAAATTGTCACAAATGCTACGAAGCGAACATGTCAACATCTTGGATTTCCATATGTTACGTTGTATATTGTAAAATGAAATGTCCCTTTTACTAACAACGCATATTGCGGGCTCACAACATTCCATACTTTTCCAACCGTGGCAACACCTTCCACGTGAAAACATGGCTCCTAACTTTTTGGCCTCGGCGACCACTTTGGAAGATTTAGGAGCCTAAAACAAATTGCACATTTACCTACGGCCACCCCAGCACAGCCCAAATGGCAGATCGCAGCTAAGATTGCCCAGATGCCTTTGGCCTCCTCATCAGAGATGCTCAGCATTTGCAGAGCAAACTCAATCTCTGTCCATTTATCAGACAGCAACTGGTTATCTGGTGACTGTGGAGAAAATAAATTATAACACTTATTACAAACCATGCAGTGCTCGAAATTAGCGGTTGCCTGGTTGCCCGAGACAACTAAAACTTAGTTTGGACAACCAGTTTTTAGGGAAAATAAAGGGCTGGTTGCCCGAGATTGTCCAGCATTTGCTACAGGGACAACCTGGAGTTTTTTTCTAATTTCGAGCACTGACAATGCACCAGACGGTTCAAGACAGTGCAAAAAAATAATCACGTATCAGAACCATAACTACTATAATAAGCCCTGGGGCATATTTGCTCAATGTCAGTTGGCCTTTTTCCAGTTAGGGGTTATCTGCAGTTCTTTTTTGAGATCTATCACTGGATTTGGACGGGATTCTTTGACTGAAATGTTTTGGGTCATACAGCAATATCACACAGTAAACACAGTGGGTGTCATTTATTTTTTATGCATATTTCCTGCACCAAGTTTGAAAAACACTGCTCCAATATTTCCAGAGATATCCCTAAAACAAAGCATTCTTCCTTATTTTGAAATGCCTTTCAAACAAGAATTTTTTTTTACTTCATAGGCACTTTAAGTTAGTTGGGATGTGCATTTGAGCATATCCCAGAGGTTTCAAAATGTTTTCACGCAGGAGTCAGCAACTGGAAGAGTAGGCGGCTGTTATAACGAGCCTTTTTTGTTGCAAGCTGATTGCTATGACCAGAGTAGCTGGCGGCATAATAGTCAAGTAAGCGGTGCAACTCCGACAGCAGCTGGCTTGTTTTGAAACCCCTGATATCCACATGGAATTAGCGCACTATAAATGCATCATTGTATAATATATAGATTTAGCCAAGCCTAAAAGAGGAGCTCCGTATTTTGTTGGTTCTTAATAATTTCTCTGAAATAAATAAGAATAATAAAAAAAACGTCAACTCCAATTGCAAAATATCCACTGAGAATGACCATAAAAAATAAAAAAAATGCTGCCAGCAGAAAAGAAATCGGACCTGGGCCCAAAATCAATGAAAAAAAAAAACCAATGCCTGGTCAGCAGTCAACTTAAAAAAACATGTTACCTTGATTTGACAGCTGTCAATTGACCATAACACAGATGTCCAATACCCCAAAGATGTAAGCTTATAAGGCTGACAAGGTATTGACAAGGCATGGCTACCCCAATGGCCACCATTGTGTCGTCGTAGGGCGCCCGCGCCCGCGATCCATGCCACTGGCCATGTCGACCATGAAAACTTGAATCCATGGCTCTCCTATTTCTATGCATGCACGATTGTCCAAGGTTCTCCTATAGTTATAGGGCTCCGCTTCTCAGCCCTTGGGGCAGCTGGAGCTCCACTATTATTATTTAATATAGAAAACATAATTATAATTACATTATTATAGTATAAACAGTTTACTGCACCTTGGGGTCATATGACAGCATGAATTCATTGCTCTCACTCACTTTGGCCTCCAACTGCAGTTCTTTCCTGTTAGAAAAAAACACAAACAATGGTTTGAGTTAGATCCTGAATGGAAATTGCAAGAGCTCGTGGATACACTGAAAGTAATCATGCAAGCAAACGTGTAATGTTGCTTAGCAACTTCAGGGACAAACAGTCCTGTCTCAGGAATGGGATTTCGTCGCCACCTGGCAATTATTCCTTCGACTTGTACGGTTAGGTTTCAGTGTATAACAAATGAACTTGTATTCACAAGAGGAGAAATAGTTTTGAGGGATTGCAGCAATACAACATGTGTTCAGTAGGGGAATAAATGGTACATGCACATGTACATCTGTTCAGTGACTGTCTCAGTACTATAGCACTTGTCATAAGCTTGTAATACCACTGGCTATTTTTTGGCTAAGTGCATTTCTCCTTTTGTTTGTTTCATTGTTCTTGGTGAGAACAAATAGTTAGTTAGTTAATCCTCTTCGTTCCTAAATGGAACATAGGTCCTCGACTAGAGCGCACCACCTAACCCTATTTTGTGCAGTGCCCTTTGCCTCATTCCATGTGAGATGTTTCTGCTCCAACTCTGCCATCCTTGTGCGTCACCAAGTTTGCTGGGGTCTTCCTCTCTTTCGCATCCCCTGTGGGTTCCACTCTAGTGCCCTCTTGACTACATGACCATCTGGTCTCCTTAGTGTGTGGCCAATCCAGCCCCAAGCTCTATGTCGTATCTCTTGCGCTATCGGTTGCTGCCCTGCCTGGCTCCAAAGCTCCTTGTTGCTGATTTTCCTAGGCCACCAGATCCCCAAGATGTTCCTCAGGCTCTTTTTGATAAATACTTGCACTTTTTGTTCTAATCCTTTAGTCAACCTCCAAGTTTCGGAACCATACAAGAGCACCGCCTTCACATTTGACCCAAATACTCTCAGCTTGGTCTTGGTTGTTAATGCCGCGGATCGCCATATTGGTCTCAACATCGCAAATGCCTGTCTTGCCTTTCCAATTCGTGCTTGTATGTCTTCGTCAGTGCCTCCCTTCTTGCTCACAATGCTGCCCAGGTACGTGAACTCTTCCACTTCCTCGATCCGCCTCCCTGCAACCGACACACTATCGCCACGTTTGGTACCAATACTCATCAGCTTTGTCTTGGTAGTATTGATCTTTAGGCCTACCTACTCAACTCAAAACTCTTGGGAAACCCAGGGCTGCAAATAATTTTTGTCCCATGAACAGACATGTGTCCGACAAAGTCATTCTTTCAATTGGACAAAACAGCAGTGGCATTGGACGTCACATTACAGAACTCCTTGATAAAGCATTGTCAGTGCAAAACGTTGGCACTTGCACTGGAAGGCATGAAAAATTGTCTGGACATTCTGTCCAACTACAGCTGACATTGGCAAATTTCGTTCGGCCATTATCCAATGACCGACCGTTATTTGCAGTCTGGAAACCTGACAAAAAGACAAAGGTAACATACTAGCAATGAACTAGTAGCGCCAGTAGCTAATAGTTACTTAAAGAATCAGAACCTTAGAGGCAACCATTGAAACTGATAACTAGGTGGGTCTTCCAAACCCTAGAAGTATTGTATCAAGGTTGAAATTGTTGTAGAACCGTAAAAAGCGTTGAAAAGCAACTGTTATATGTTATATCCCTTAAAAACACTGGAAGATTGTAAACTGTGTAACAACTCTAACATCTATTCAGAGGTTTGACCTGATTTGTATGTTTTCACTAGTGACTGCATTAGTACTGCTCATGTTACCATGAATTATAGAGTACAAACTTTTGCATTCACAGTTGTGTGTCAGAGAAACCAGTAAAACATCCTCAAAGTTATCGGTCAGTATAAAACACGGACGGTGGACTACGGACTACAGACTACGGACTGGGTATAAAACATGGACTGAGGTATAAAATACAGACTAGGATTTTATACCTCAGTCCATGCTTTATACCCAGTCATCAGTTCTAGTCCGTATTTTATAACTCAGTCCGTGTTTTATACCCAGTTTGTAGTCTGTAGTCCACAGTCCGTGTTTTATACTGACCATCAAGGTTATGCAACAACACAATGATACTAACCTCAGCTTAGGATCACATCCCGCTAACAAGTAGTGAAATATCTTAAAAGTGCTTTCCCCTTCTGACTGCCTGACAACTTTGGACTTTTCTAGAAGGAACATCTGAAACAGAAGCCCACATGTGACATTAACCCAAAATCATGTCCTTGTACAGGGTGTTGTAAAGTAGCACATTGTGGAAACAGTGCTCCCTGTTTTTTCAAGCAACAGCAGTTATATGATAAAAGTTCGAGATAAGAAATTTTTAACAATAAGCCAGTTCAGGGTTTCAAAAACACGTGCGCGCGTCGGGATAAAATCAAGCATATATTAAAAATACAAAAGATTTTGAATTCAAATTCGAGCAAATATTTTGCATGACAAAAAAAGAAAATTATACGTTTCTGTTTTATCCTGACACGCGCATGTGTTTCTTGAAACTCCGAATTGGCTTATTACAAAATAACTTAAAGGCCATTTCCAGTCCGTACTGCACAATCTCTGCCTGCAATGTTTATCAAGCCTCACACGAACAAATGTAAACAAGCCAAAATGAAAATTACGGTTCAAAACTTACCTTTTTCTTCATTATTAATATCCAATATCCTTGCAAAACAATAATAAAGAGTTACAGACGAACCTCGACGATATTCCAAACTGACATTTCAGGTCATCGAGAACTCCCAAACGAAATGACCCGTAATGGCAGACTCAAAAACTTCATGTAGTCTACACAGTCACCGAAGTGTAACGTCTCAAAACAGAAATGTAAACAAATCCCAAGACTGTGCAGTACAGACTGGAAATGGCCTTTAATGCAAATACAATAAAATAACTTATTTTGTTATTTTACGTCAATCAGAATAACCTACACGTACTGACCTGTACTGAAGTGCTTGTCAGAAGTCCGGCTGCATCAAAATCCATGCTAAATAGCAGGGTGAACCTTGATGCATTGCGATTCATTGGAGTGGACACATTGCCAAATGCTTCTAACAAAGCATAGATGGCTTCAAGCTTTTGATCTGGAAAAGCAAACATTCAGTATGTGGTTTTAGGAAAACAGCAACATTTCATCAGTTGATAAACAGGCAAGTTGAAGATTCAAGTCCTGATCTGACTTCTAGCTGGTGTTGTTCTCAGTAGCCCCGAGTTCAACTTCTCAGCTACGGCTACGGTCAACTGGTCTGCCTCCTGCCAGTTGGGTTCTTAACCTTGTTACGTTTATTTACAATATTTGTTTTAATAATGTTCGTTTACACTGGCCCTGAAAAGCCTCATTATGGAGTGGTCAAATTATCATTATCATTATCTACGCCATTACCTGATTGTCATTATTATAAAGTGAATTTAAGGAAATCTTTGGACTTTGCTCTGAACGTCATAAAGAACCTTCCAACAACTTTGAGTATTGTTGGATCGTCTTCGAAAACCCTGATAAAAATCTCAAATTTGGGCAGGTATCAATATGTTTGGAGGTTCGACAAATCAAAGGTTTGAGAAGTAGGCATTACAATGCACCTACATCAGAAAATATGTTTAATATAATATTATATTCATCCACCTGTCAGTGCAGAATGCTGTGAACTGGCTGCAGCAGCTAAATAATGCATAATGTGCCTGGAATTAATGGTTTTTCCTGATCCACTATGTCCCATCAGCACTATAGACTGATCCATTCTAGTCGCCAACATGTTCCTATAGGCTGACTGTGCAGCGGCAAATATATGAGGTGGCATGTCCTCTTGTTTACACCCACGGAACATCTGAATCACCTGTGAAAAGAAATGGTGTGTGTTTAGGTGAGTAGCTCGAGACAGATAATAACACTGCACAAAAAGCCAAAGATTCGGGCCCGAATTTGCTTGAATACGAGTCGACCCACACTTCATATACTGTAATATTCCATTGTATTCTAGGACTCCTGGTTCGAAATACACCTGGAAAACCCTATTAGAATCTGGCCTGGCCTGGCCATATTCAAATTAAACACTCCAGGTGTGCATCACATATTCAAATTGAATACTCTAACTTGAATTCCCCAGGTGTACTTCACGTATTGCGTGCGCCTTGAATACTCTAGGATTCTATGGCGTCGTAGTGATATATTTGAGGCTAGAATACTCCAGAATATTAAATTCATTTGGCACAGTGTAAACAGTCACCTATAAAAGCTACTCTGAGAAAAAAATTGTTCAAAGCTCTTCCTAGGTCTTGGGGGGGGGGGGGTGCAGTGGCCAAATGGTTACTGTGCTGGACTCCGGATCAGACGATCTGGGTCGAGCCTCAGCCGGAGCACTGCGTTGTGTTCTTGAGCAAGACATTTCACTCTTGTAGTGCCTCTCTTCATACAGGTGTATAAATGGGTAATGGTGAATTTAATGCTGGTGGTAACCCTGTGATGGATTAGTATTCCATCCATACTCCTTGTTACTTTATGTTATGAAAACTTCGGCCAAAATGTCCAAACCAACATTTTATGTACCGTACCAACTTGATGCTCTAGGACAATTTAGCTACAAGAGATTCATGGAATCGAAGCCACTCTTCTTGATGTAGGTTTAAAAGACACAAAATGTCTCACACAGTACCACAGGATACCCATTAGCAAAAGATCTCAAGCCTGTACGGTTTGCTAGTTAATCTCGATCTTTGGAAACACTTTCAAGTGACCTTGCATTTGCTGAATGACAAAACATACACCAAAACTACTGCACCCACATTGTCATTCGAAGAGTATTCAAACTGGTCGTTTTACACAACAATATTAATAAATTTCTCTTCCAAAAGAAAATGCATTTGGTAATTGTTCAGACCTAAAAATTCCTAACTTTTCACCACCTATGACAACACAACCCTGAACAAGTAAGATTTTGTAATAACAGCTTACACGGAAGAATTCAGGACAGGCAGAGAAATAATCAAACTACAAGTATATAGGGAACCACCTTCAAAGATCATTACAGTAAGTTCTGAAAACCAGATTTGTGGGTGATGGAGTTACCGGTACTCAGAAGTGGCACAAGTCTCCTACTGTCTATGTGAAAGGTGTATAATCCTTTTGCATCTGTTATTGGAGAAATGTATACATATCTTGGATTGGATTGAAGCAACCAGTGTTTCCGCCAGACCGCGCCATTGCGGGAATCCTGCATTGAAATCAGAGATGCCCCCCCCCCCCAAAAAAAAAAAATACGAAAAAAGGGCCAATTTGGCCCCTTCCTTTTACAAAGGCTGCAGGCTTAACACAGCCATACAGTAGTATGCCATCCTTAACGGTTCAAAACTAAACAATGCCAAAGAGCAGACTGCACGTTCAATCAATCAGCGCCTGGTGGAATAATTCAGCATCATAACTGTGAGTAGCCTGGACACAATATACCCTCGACTTAGTGCTCTAGCATCCAAAGTGCTCATGGATATTCATGATGGCGTCTGCAGTTGGTTGAAACACGACAGTGAGAAGAGGGTGGTATGACTGTGTATCCACTTTGGGAAACAGTCCTCTTTTACCACTGGATGCACAAACTTCAGATCGTAATAAACTGGCTTATTTTCTATGGTACCCTGATGTATTTTTTTTCTTCTGCAGCTTTCAATTTATAGGCCCCTTTCCTAACAAATTGGCCCCTAAAAAAGGTCTTCAGGGGCCACTTTGGCCCTCAAGTAAAATTTTCTGGCTGAAACACTGGAATTAACTACTCACTTTATCAGTGTAGATTGAAAGCGGTTGCTCAGGATTGATGACTATCAAGTTGGGCCCAGCATATGTGTGAATGAGGTTACTGCCAAGCCGTTGTCGTAAAGTGTGGAGGCAGCTGGACTCGTTAAGATAGCGTAAGGAGGCAAGATCTTCTGCTCTGTCATACTGAGGAGGGTTTGCCTAAAATCAAGAAAAAAATTAGGACTAGTGTAGCCAAAGGATATGAAACTGCTACAGTTACTGTGGTCTACGTTCGCGCTAATTGTTTCTGCACATTGTTATTGCGCACGAATTCGTCACGTCACGTCATCCATCGACAGCGCGTGCTAAGAAAAAACGAAGGGCCAGAAGCCGTTTCGTAATCTGCCTACAAACCTTTTCAACACTGTCCTCCTCAATAGTAATGATCTCACCACCATGATCCAGTTTGACTTTACACATAGGAGCCTCATCTTCTTCCCTGACAGTCTTGTTCTTTTGAACCCGTCCACCAGAGAACCCGGCTTTGTGTACAACCCACACCTTTTCGGCATCTAGCCATGCCTTCTGCGAGTTCATCTCTTCTTCAGATTTGGCCTAGAATATAAGATAATTTATTTATCGGACAATTCAATGTTAAAGTGTCCTGATTCTGGTGTCAAGATCACGGTACCATTCAGTGGTCGCCCACTTTTTACTCTTTGTTTCACAATTACATTTAAGGGGGTAGACCCCTAACTACAAAATGGTTGCTATGGCTGACTTCATATCTTGGGTTCCTTTTCAATCCTGGGATATATTTTTTTTGCCATGCTTGTTCTATTGGACGCTGCTTTCACTTCCGGCAGTTGTGACTATATTTAGAAAGTCATGTGGCCAGAACACAGAAATATACGACCTCCAAAATCGCTAAATAAATATGTCTTCAAAATTTGATGCAATAAGGTAGTTACTTGGTTACTTAATATTTGTGCCAAAACCCTTTGACAATAAATTATGGAAGACTCACAAGAACTATATATGAACATCAACTGACCCAGAAAGTCAATAGACAGTGCTTTCTGTTAATTAAGATTTGATGTAGGTGCAGCATCAGTTGGAGAAGCTGAAGGTATCTCCCTATGTATCTGACTGGTACTAGGTCTTATTAACAGCCTTCATAGAAAGTGACGTTGCTCATTAAGTAACGCTAAATGACAGGATCTAATCATGGAAAGAACCATGTGGACAAAGACAGTGGAAAAGGATTGCAGACAGGAGAGCTAGACCAGCTGACGCCAGGGGTACAGTAAATCTTATTGGTTGGAGAGCGAGAGTTACAATGTATGGCCCAATGCAGCTCATACAGAGGGAACTAACTAACTAACTAACTAATCATCATGGAAAGAACTAGTGGGACCTGATTGCCAGAAAAGTGATGTCAATGACCTTTACATGTTCTGGAGGAGCAATGGGCATAACAAGAAACAAGTAATATCGAATAGGAGCCTCTGCCATATTTTGTGTTCTTTGCTAGTTAATTTTACAATTCTGTGACAATGACTGATTTTGGTATTTTGTTAACATTTGAAAACAAAAACACAACAGCAAAACACTGTTCTTCAGTGTTATAGACGGCAATCAAAATAAATCCTGAGGCTACCCAATTTTTGCCTTAAATTTAACAAAATCATCAACCTGGAAAACTGAGATAAACATCCACAGTGAGTTGCATTGTAAAAATCTGAATTAAGAATCCATTTTTATCCGAAAACAGAATCCCTCAGACACAACCTGGTTTTAAATCGAAACACTGGGATAAAAATCACATCCAAAATAAAAAATGTAATGTTTTCTGCACATAAAGGATACTAAATAATCTTGTAATTATATGAACATCTCAAAATACTTAATAAATGCTACAAATTGCATTGAAGATAATCATAATTCAAACAAACCTCAAATTTCACGAGAGGATTCATCACAAATGTAACAGTCCAGCATCTTAGGTTTTCCATCATAAATAAACCAAATGATTTAAAACCTGTGAAATATTTATGTACTTTGCCCCTTTTGTTCAGATAGAATAAAAATATATGCTCAAAATTCAAACAAAATGGATGGCGTTTTGTCCTGGGAAAAATCTGTAGTCAGACATCAAGTGGGATAACAACTGACTAGTAAGTAATGCTATCAACAGTAACTATTGTATTTCCCTTCTACAAATAGAAATATGTTTCAATTTCTTACTGTGTGAAATATTTCTGTTATGGCACCTATTACCAGGGTATTAATCAAATTGTTATTGCCATGCTTCCTATTAAAACTCAGAGACTGTAGGTAAATGTAGTGACTGCTTCCTAATTCTTAATCCACTTTGGTTTCAATGATCCATAAATGAAGAAAACAAACATTTCCTAAATTTTCGTCACCAAGTTGATTTCATGCCAAAGCACTGTCTTGTAAAAATACTACAATTATTGACTGAGAAAACAGGGTACAACAAGCCAAGTCTGTACATCAACATTGCCTGAATTTTAATTTAAGTAAATTTTCACACGCAATTATAATTAGCATAGAAGTATATTTATATAAATTTTGACATTCCTTTCAGATCCCCTGCAAACAGAAACTCAATCTTTTATACAAGGATCACAGACAAAATTATGGGCAGTCTATGGATCAAAGATCTGTTGCTTTTCAATTTTTAAGTGTATATCATCTTTTAAACATGGAACAAAGCCTGAACACTTGTTCTCATGTAATTCTTTGTGAAATATACTATGTACCAGACATACTGCACTATACTGTAATTAACCATCAATAAAATACTAATAAGGGAACCCATTGTTATGCAAACTAGAAGCACTAGTCCATTACAAACATTAACGAAATCAGCAACGAATACCTCAAATGAAACAGAGCTTGTCTTAATATGATTTCGAGCAAAATAATTATCAGATCGACCACTGAGTAGCTTTGTTCCCAAAAAGAAAATGTTAATTATGACATGGATAAATTCCAGGTGCCTAACGACCTTAACTGAGCATGAAAGAGACAAGAATCAAAATTGTACAGTATACACAACCGAAGTGCACAAGTGAATTTCGATATAAAGCTCTAGAAATACACTCGTAACTTCATTAGTAAGCCTTATTAATATTATACTTAGCATGTACTCACCTTCTTTTTAATTCTTTTGCTTCCACTCCGAGCGAGAGTTCCAGCTTTTAGATTCGATTCATCGAGCTGAACTGTTGACCCGTCAAGACCGCTTCGCACGCTGAGTTCTGAAAGCTCCGGCACGGGGATAACTTTGATCACCACCTCTTCTCCCGACATAACAATCATCTCGATTATCTTCTCTCTCAGTTCATTTTCCACGTTGACTCCATTAACTTCCACGAGTCGATCGCCAGGGAGCAATCCTGCAGTGCCACTCTCTCCAACAGGTTCAACAAAATGCACAGTTTGTCCGCTACCCGGAGCGTTAGCTCGCCTTAGAGCAAATCCAAAATCGCCGCTCGATCGCCTTTGCAGCTTTATTACCCTAGCGACTCCCGAAATAGCTGGCTGAACTTCCGGGAGTTTCAAATCAACTCCCATTTCCTCCAAGGTCTTCTCCGATGGAGAAAGAAGCGATTCCTGTGAATTGCTCGCATCTCGAGGCGGTAAAACTATTTTCGGTTCGTTGAAGTCAGGGGGTACCCCAGCGAAAGACTGCACTGTATTTGTAGCTGTTATAGGTCCATCTACATCCATGGGCTGTTTAGAATTAGCTTTGTTTTTATCGTTTTCCGAACCCACGTTGATCAATTTGACTTCAAATTCAACGACCCCAGTTCGGTCGGCCAGTATTCGTGGAGGTTTAGGAGGAGCGCTTTCCGGGGAAACATGTTTATCGTTCATCGGTGAAGAAGATATAGGCTCACCAGAAGCACTGACATTAATTGCTGAAGTGCCATTCATTTCGCCAGGGTGCACATGTTTCTGATCGTTGCTATCGCTCGGTTTGTTGTCGTACGAGTCGTAAGCTGGTCGCGGACTCTGCAACTTTATTTCGATACTAGAACTCTTCTTTCGCTTAATTCGAGGCCTCGGTACGGGTCTACTGTCTTCCGAAACCTCATTTTGGTATCGCTTTTCATCGTCTTCAGCTCTATATAAACCTGCCTCTGGCACCGGATCGGACGTGCCAGCGTTTGAAGAAACGCTGGCTGAAGAGCCAAACAAATACTGAGAAGGAACAGAGCCGCTCGCCGCACTACCAGTTGTATCTGTGCTACTTGAACGGCCTTTTCCAGCAGGGAAAATATCCGAACGCTCAACGCCAGGTGAAACGTTTCTCTCGTCATAATCATGCTCAACATCGTATCTACGTTTATCTGCCTTTCTAAAACTAAATCGTCCTTTCTTTTGGTCATCGTTAACATCTGAGCCAGCAACTATGTTCCCAAGATCGCCATGAATCTTACGTTCGGGTTTGTGTTTGTCTTTTTCCTTCTCCTTTTTTCTCCTTTCCCTCCGATCTTCTTTTGTCTCAATCACCTTGTCCTTGTCCTTCCTCTTGAAGGAAAACATTGTGATAGATTACTCCTGTAGTACCGATGTTAGTTTACTTCCAGAAACAACTATATTTTATCCCAAATGGCCGCCAAATTTTTAATTCATGAATCCGGGGACTGAAAAATGTGGTCACGTGACATACAGGTATTGCAAGAATTGCGTGACGAAAGTTTTGTCACGAATTTCTTAACTCAAAACCCATTCAAAAAAATTTTAAGCTTATTTTGTCGACTAAAAATTATGAAGCGTGGCAAATGAGGTCAAGTGCTTATGTTTATTGGATGAAGGATTTAAAAGCATTTTTATGACTGCATATTTCCAATGTTGACACAAAGACGCGCTCAACATTCGTGACCACTCAACCTAAATGTCACGCTATCGGGAACAAATATATGCTGAATGTTCGTATTAGCGAGGCACACATTTTGACTGCTTCTCTTCTTTGCCAAATTTCATTGATCTGAGAAATTCGAATCAATAATCACCGGAAATATTTTTAACATGACCAATTAAATGACGTCATTATCAGGAATGCTCCGCCCGCGATAAATCAATTAATTTTATACATTGACAACCAGCAAACAAGAAAAAGGAATTAGCGTTCTCCAGTTTTGATGGGAAGGTGCTTGAACAAAACTGCATGAACAATGAAGAGAGTGAAAATCGTCATGCGTAAAAAAATACGAAAAAAAAGAATTCTTATTAAATCTTTCTCTGAATTTCAAGGCTTCTTTAGTTAAACTTTATTTCATTTGCGGGCTTGAAATGGTCTTCTCTAACTTCAACCTTCAAATAACGTTTACTTGAAACTGAAGTCTCCAGGTTAGAAAGACAAGATTTTGATGTTATTTTTTCTGATATGGGCACAAGAGAACAAAATTTACCGCAACCCAATATCAGCAACATCTAGAATCTTTAAAGCCTAGCTTATACGCCTAATTAATAACCAGTCGAAATATTTTTCACAAATATACAAGAACCATTATGAGTAGCTTTGAAAAAATCTTTTGTATTTTCTCTTATACCTGGGGATAGGGAGTACTACAGATGGCAAGTTCTGGAGGATGGTGCCAAGCACTCAGTTCAAAACACCTTATATTACCCTACTGTCCGATGTTATAAAACAACTGACATACAACGCGCTCTCATTGGTTGATATGTGTGTTTAGATGAGAGAACGTATGTGAACACGGTTGTGATGTTTTAGTTTCATGCGTATTTTTAAGAAGTATTTTATAAAAGCAATAGAGGACCTTTTCCGT
>OX393569.1:5725065-5810065 GCA_947652115.1 Blastomussa wellsi
GGCTCGCGAGGCCTTTCTCTGTCGTCGTAAAGGTTCCGTTTGTCCATAAAACTTGTCAACATGCCATGAGAATGGCCAGCGCTATGTCTGTCACTTGACAAAATAACAAGATCGCGATCATCGGACGACCTCCTGTCGCCGGGTAGCTTGGGTTCTTCCCGCCTGCCGCTTGAAAGCACACTGCTAACGGAGGCGGAAGTCGATGAACTGCGCTCGAATGAGCTGCGGATTTCCTGTGAGGATGGCGTTTCCGGTTTAGGATCCGCGCTGGTCAGACTCGCGATATTAAAGCCAGTAGATTGAGAAGGTCTACCTGGTGATCTGCGCCCTTCCAAGGGCTTATCCCTGTCGCGTTGCCTCGCGCTACTATCGCCTTCCTCGTCAGAAATGTGAACTGTTCCTCGCTCCCTCTCGGGATGTTTACCCGGCAGTATACCACTAACTCTGTCGCTGGAATCCAGTCTCCCTCTTTCCTTATCCCGATCGTGATCGCGATCTCTACTTCGATCACGTTCACGATCACGATCACGATCCCGCTCACGCTCGCGTTCACGTTCCCTTCCACGCTCAAGCTCACGTTCTTTTTCTCGTTCCGTTTCACGGCTCAGCCAGGAATGATAAGATGCAGGACTACTCGACAGGCGGCCCCACTCACGATTCAATCCGAAAGAGCTGCTCAGTCCTCCGCTTAAACTACTCTCCGTAGTACTCCGGAAGGGACTCGAGATAGACGCTCCAAGGGCCGATCTCAGTCCTCCGACGGGACTATTGCCCAATCCCATCATGTTCGGAGGGCCTCCTGATAGGCCCACGGATCCTCCTCCAAAGGGTGTCAGTCCGTGGTTGCTACCATGCGCCGCAGGAATGGGTGTTCTTGCCAAGAATGAACCAGCTGTCAAAGTGTATAAGAAATGTAATGAACGTTGAGAACATCCGATCTAGTAATTCCAAGACAAAAACACTCTACTGTCTTTATTGTTCACCACTAAATTTTATTCTGTGTGCCCATTCAAAAAAGAGCATCTTGAATGATTTTGAACTTTTTGGATGGAAGAATTGAATGCCAAAACGAAACAAAACCAGACAAGAAACAACCTACATGCAGAAACCTACTTAACGGGATTTTTTTTTGTCTGCAGGCCCGCTTGTTTACGGATGGACACTATCGCGTCCGTGATCAGTTTTACAGTCTTTCCTGTAAAACCGTGAACACCAGAAATGTTTATGGAATGTTGTGTTACAAAGAAAAAGCCAATCACGTGTGAGAAAACTAAACCGCAAACAGCAACGGTCATTAGTTTGTGGTTTTGAGGTTTGTTCGCGTGTCCTGAACTTTGCTGCGATTTGTCACTACACAATAAACATTCCAGAAATTTTTTCTGGTGTTCACGGTTTTACGGGAAAGACTGTAACAAAGCAGAATCGGAGAAATTTAGTAGTGAACTATAGTTTATTCGGCCTGCAGCATCATCAAATATCCTCAATCCGTGTACTTAAATTTCACACATCAAATATAATTTGCTTTGAAGAGAAGCAGTTGGCTCAGGTTAGTCTTTAGTAAGACTGTTAGTTGGAAAAGACTGAACTCATCTTCACACATCTCTCAAAGCCCCCCCGGGGGGGGGGGGGGGGTTACTACCCAAACCCGATTTCAGGATAAATAGGACGGAATTATTTGATACCCTATTTAAGGCCCAAACTCGGAATGAACGAAAACTAATAAAGGTATGAACGGGTCAATCTCATTTCGTTCCTGTAACGTAAATACTCTCAACGGATTGTTAAGTTTAAATAGGCCATTTCTCTTTCGTTTCACCTGCCGTTTACGTAGTGCAATTTTAGACGATACAATGTCTATACCTATCTGAGGATCACACCACGGAAAATACCAGAAGGGGCAAAAATAATACCCTATTTAAGAATCGAGAACCTCAAAAAACCATTCCCTATCCCGCAGCACATACCTATATAGCCCAAATACGAGAGTACCCCCCGGGGTCTCTTTGATGGACAGTTGGTGCCGTTCCCGATGGTGTCTTTATAGAGTGTTTTCACATAAAGTCACGGCGGCCATATTGGTGTCTCAAAGCAATCCTCTTGGAATTGAACTCTATTGTTATGAAAATATCATCTTTTGTTTCAGCAATCCAATATGGCCGATTGTCACGTGTGTGAAAACACTCTATTAGAGGGAGTGGACTCTTCTTCTAAAGACTGCTACACTGCAAGAACTGAAACTCACCTGCAGGAGCAGATGGCGCGGAGGCTGGGCTCGAGGATCCAGGACCGTGTACGTGAGTACTGGGACGAGTGTGTAATGATAAACAAGCGCCCGATCTGCTGATGGACACTTGGTCTGGTTTGACATGAGGGTCTTTATGTAACTCGGCTTGTACCTGAGTTGGAGAAATGGAGAAAAACACTTTTTGACGGTGACCCACAACTTCTCAGTGACGTCATGACCTGGAGTTAAGATAGCCAATTTTGGATACAGAAAACATTTGCAGCTCTTCTTGTCTGCTCTTTTACTCTAAATTCCATGGGCACGTGCGGCTAAAAAATAGAGAACAAGCGGACTCGAGCAAGGGCAATTTTCTTGAAGTGGAGCTTCACCGCTCGTATATCGCACACCTTTCGTACTATTTTCGCGTCCGTCTCCGCTGACTTGAGAGCAAAAGAAAGACTGCTCGCAGTCTACAACTACAACTAAAAAAATGTCTTACCTTCTGCTGATGATAGTAAATTTGCCACGCTATCTGAACGTGTGTTGCACACCATTTTCCAGGTTTCTGTGTACAAGATAAAATACGCATGGTCGCTTATTATAGAAGACATAAATCTTTGGAGCAAATTGTACCAGACAAACTTTATTAACAAGAACAAAAGGCGATGTTTGATGAAGATGTTTGATCAGGTAGGATCAAAATGGAGAAGATGGAACCTTGCATTTCTACGTAGAATAGCGGTCAAACCACTTACAAAAGCAACTATGCGTCTTCGTTAGTTGAAAATTTTAATTGGTCCAGAGAAAATCACGCTGCTTATTCTAACCAATCGGAGAAAGGGAAACTGCTGCGCTGGTTTCAATCGCATTGAAGCGAATTTTCCCGCGCTTTTTGAAGCCAGCCATGCATGAGTGACTAGCTGTGTGGTAGCTCGACGGTATGGTATTATCGGTTCTACATTCATTTCCAAGCGCTGTCAGTTAACACAATAAGAGTAATGTTCAACAGTACCTTTTGTATGAGAGGGGGAGGTGCTGGAGTGTGGGGAGCAAATATTGAACCAGCGGGCGAGACTCCAAGCTGGCGAAACACAAAAACAAAAAAAATAACTTACTCAACAAGAACTGCTCTCTAAGTGAGATGGGAAATAAAGACATCACGAAATCTAGCTAAATAACAGAATGCAAATAAAGCAAGGAGTTTCAGGCTTCAGCGAAATTGTTGTAAAAATGTCAATGGAAATCGTCCAAGCAAGCCTGAAATGTTAGGCATAGCCTCGGGCATTTTAGGCTACCGTCCAAGCCAACATGCATTCACACGTGTTGTTATCCATTTTTAGCCTCACTTAATGCGTTCTAAACATTTAATGATCACAACTAATTTCGGGTTTCTTAGCGTCTACACGTTTAGTTTTCTTTATCTTCAAAAAATCAAGCTAAAGAAAGTGTACTAAGAATTTATCTCGTTGCTTGTTGACGAATAACTCTGTTAAAAATAATAATCAAACAGTGACATTGCTCTCATCTTGGAAGTAGTTGGTTAATCAGAATTTGAGTAGACTTCATCCAGCCCCACCCCCTCCCCTCCTCTAGCATTATCCCTTCCTCTTCACCCCGCCCCCCTTTTCTCCACATTTATTACGAGACAACCGATAAACAAACACGGAAATATGAAATTTCTCGACAAAAAAAACTTCATATTTCCAAGCAACCGTGTTCTATTTTCTCTATTTATAGACATACTACAATAACGACGAAGTTTCTGAAGATTTTCCGACGATCTCTGACCATTTTCCGAAGATTTCCGGAATGTTGTCTGCAAGTCATGCGAACGATTCCGAACATTTTCCAAAAATTACCGAAGATTACCGAAGTTTGCCGAAGACATCAGAGAAACTCCCGAAGATGTTTCGACTACACACCAACAAATTAAAGTATCCATGCAAACATAAAGTCATCCAGTGTCATCAGAATATCGTAACTTTTTCTGCAACTGCACACTCACCACAGACTGGGGTACCTGTGGAGAAGCAAGCGGCGCTCCATTGCTGTGGAAGTGTTGGTGCTGATGCTGGTGTTGATGGAGGTGTTGGTGGTGATGTTGGTGACTCTCGTAGTGCATAAGCTGTGACGCGCTCATACCCGGAGGGGCTCTGTCCGCTTGCGACTGGAGAAATCGATTGTTAAGTTCGTGACGAAGAAATTCGGGACCTGCAAGAAAATTAAGGTTAATTCACTCAATGTACCATTTCAACAGGTTGCAATTGACGTGTCTGCACGTCAACTGACCAATCACAAAGGACATAGGTAATCCAGTGAACCAATCAATACTCGAGGCAAAAATATATAGAGCCGAAATGAAAGCCGAAACCAAATGTGGAATAACAAGCATTTCAGGCATCCTGCTGATGAACGGTTATGGCAATTAGATATTTTTACAAGAGCCAACATTGAGATCGTGTTCTGTTCCCTTTGAATATGTAGCCGACACGAGGAACGAAGCGAAGAAGAACGTGTACGACGAGGCACAAGCACAGTAATGCAAAAACCACAGTAAACCCGAATTTCTTTTGACACTCGGATGAGGACCACTCTAACAATGACGTGAAAACCTAATGCAATGCTTCTGTGCTGGTGGGTAAAAACCTCTGTCTCGAATTCAGACAACTACATGTCTATAGATCAGGAGAATGTCAATTCTACTAGAGATATTTTTCGCCATCTTTCGATGCAGCTGTTTCATCTTGCATCGATGCGACAGGAATAAGCTGGCACCGCTACGTTATGAGCATTTTGGCAAAACTTATCTCGAGTTTTAGGTTCACTGGGAAGGGAAGAACAAAACACTTAAAAAAAAATCGAGCTTAATCTTTCATCCACACCATCGCTCACTTGCACACTACACGCGATTCTTTAAAGGGGCACTGTCACAAGTATCACTTAAAAAACGCAAGAGCCTAAAGACGTAGAAAAAGTGGACCAGTTTTGTCAAAAATTACTATTCCAGTCTACTGAAGTTATCAAGGAGTCATCATTTTGAAACTATCAGGAGCTTTAGATCTTACTTGAAAACGTCAGGCTGACTTTTTCAAGTTTGGCCCTTGTGTCACATTCCTTCGACAATTTCCTTGACATCTTCATCTTGATGTCAAGCCAGTATTAACCTCTTACTAACCGAGCGCGAGGGCCATACTGGGGAATATTGGCCCGAGTTTGTGGCAGTACGGACGGAGCGCAGGGAGTCCGCACAGAAACGACAGAGGGCCAATATTCCCCAGTACAGCTCGAGCAAGCTAAGTTAGTAAGTAGTTTAATTTTTGGCACTCGGACCATGCTTGTTTACTTTTTTCTTAAAACGCACTTTCGGTCACTTTAAATTGTTTTAGATGACGCGTGCAACTTGGAAAGAACAAGCTTGAACGAGTATGAAAACAATTGGAGTGAATATGAGTACATGTATTTGAAACTTTTCTGTTCGAATTATAGCTGTAAATTTTGAATTTGCCGAATTTCGAAAACAAAAAAAAAAACGGCTAATGACCGTCTCCGTATGGGAAAATCCCGACCAAGAAAAAACCAATCAGAACACTCGGATTTACCTCAAGACAACTAATAATTAATCATAATTTAAGTGTTTTTTACTAAAAAGTACAAAAATCCCCATGACAGTGCCCCTTTAACCAGCTAAAAATCTAATTAGTGCAGTTTAAGGAGTGCTGTCTAATCTTCTTAAAATGTGCATGATTCAGCACCAGCATCCACACCAAACCCACCCCTCCTCAGTCCTTTTTGCCCTTCCTTCAACAAGGGGGTGGTGTAAGGTGGTGTGGAGCCGTGTCTGAATCCTGGTGCATTACTTGGATAAGGAAAAGGTGACTCGCCAGCCGGTCCGTGAGGGTAGCCAAGTGCACCCGGGTGCGGGTGGAAAGAAGGGAAGTGATTACTGAACAGGCTGCCGTGATGGGCATGTCCAAATGTGGGCGTCATAGGGTGACTCATGGTAGTCGTGGTGCTCAGTGCCAGGTGCAGGCCTGTTGAGGTGCTCGAGCCATGGCTGCTGGGTCGTTGAGATGTTACAGTTGATGAGCTGAAACAATATAGACAACTAGATTACCACAATGAATCAATTTGGTTGAAGCCTTGAGTGCCTTGTTATTTAACCATCAATTTCGTGGACGCCATTCGGCTATCGCCACACTTTTTTGACAATGTGATGACGAAATTGATTATTAAACTTTTTAAACGTTGAACCAGCCCGGACTAATGAAACTTGGTGATCTGCCACCGTAATAAACAACTGTTGCACTGATATACAGCGGGGCAGTTGCACCTCATTTTAGCGGTTGAAGGCATGTGATGTGCACTTGTAATTATCACTATTCATAAATAAGGCTTAGGCCTGTTTAAGTCCGCATTCTTGTTATTACGAGACACACGACCAATATTTTCGACATTTGAATCGAATGTTCAAATCTGGGGGTCACGTTTGAACACAATGGTTAATGCTAACTTCGCCAGTTTATCAAAGTCAAACAGCTCTAAAATAACAATTTTAGTTAAAATATGAGGATTATATTATCTTTTTCGGCGGCATTATTTTGTACTTGCACCCTTTAACATTCCTTTCCAATGTTAGACGTTACAAAGAGAAATTTAAATGTTCGTTTTGAAATTGGCCAACTGTGGTCACGCGTGACGTAGAAAATGACTGTAACATAATCATCTCTATCAACAGATCATTACCTCGGCCATTCTGACGACTTTGATGTGGTCTTCTCCACTTCTTTATCAGAACTTTCAACAGTGCCGACCTTGGCTGTGGAAACTGATGTCTTAGCCGCCAATAGAGAACCTACAAGACATAAACAACATCTTTTGTTTTTCCCAAGCATTGGAATCAAGATAGAAATTATTTTACACTTCGGAACTACGGGGGGGGGGGGGGGATCATAGCTGTAATAAATGCTGTTTGAGCGGCACCATATGAAAAATAAAATGGGCCTTAATCACGCGGCGGCCATTTTGAGTCCCGAGGGATTAAAAACGTTTGTTTTGCCAGGCGGAAACTCGTTCCCAAAGAATAAGGCCCATGAAAGGAGTCCCGAATGTTTGGACTACCGTCGCGAATTTTTTGGAGACATTCTCGAAAAAAGTCTCAAACTGCCCGAGGTTTTAGCAGTATCACTTCATGTTTCCCCGAAAAAATCCTGAGTCTCCCGACCCCCAACAACATTTTCAGTTTTCCTCCCGAAACAGGCCTTCCGAGGCCCCATTTACATGGTCTCGGGTACCCGAGAAAACCCTCCCCCCGAGTTACCCTGGGCGAGCTAACTTTTCACTAAAACGTTGAAAAATTCTACCAACCGTTTACATGATGCTACCCGAGTTGTCTCGGGGGGCGAGACAACTCGGGTAGGCGAGTTGTCTCGTCTCGGCAGGTAGGGTAACCCTGGCAGGAGGGAAAACTTTTTCTCATATAAACACTTTGGCTCGTCTACCCGGGACAGCTCATGGCGTGGCGAGTGTCACGTATGTCCGGATTTCAGGTTTTTAAGCAGAAATTTGCACTAAATAGAAATTAACCCAGCAAGGCATCCAGTGATCGAATGAACGAAAGAAATTCAAAGGAAGAAGGGCAGCTGGCGACTTAACTATTTAAATACTTTATGAATAATCAAATAGGGTCAACTTTAACTCGGCTCACAGGGACAATTTTTTGTCATATAAACGCTCGGTAAAGTTGTCTCGGGAGGGAGGGTTATCTCGGGTACCCGAGACCATATAACAGAGTCCTTAGAGTTGGCACCCCTGGTGGGACTTGCAATTAAATTTGCCTCTGTTACTCGGAGCTGGTCACAAACGTGACCTGGAGAAAAGTCAGGTGACTGTTCGAAGGCTAGGTAGCTTGTGGAAATACTAAACATTTATGGCATATGAGTGAGTACTTTTAAACCCTTTGGTATAGCGGAGCAGGAATTCAGAAGAATGATAACTTTAGTGGCAGGGTAATTGTACAGGCTGCCAATGCCCGCGTTTGAAGTAATCAGTGAAGGTTGCTGATATTTAGAAATATAGAAGTGCAAGGCTGTAAGTAATATATCAAACACGAGAGACAGTGTTTCATCACATTTGCAAACACCGAGAAGAGAGTCGAAAATAAGACTCACAATAAATGTGATGAAACACTGTCTCCGAGTGTTTGATATATCTTCTCAATCGAAACAAAAACTTCGGAGAAAACGAAGAAATAAAATTGTCAAAATCCATGCTAAATAAGATCGGGTATCCAAATCACGGTCACGGTTCTGATTTCCTTTGTTTTAACTCGATGAATTATTAACGAGTTTGAGAAGTAATATTTCTCAAACTCATTAATAATTCATCACGTTAAAACAAAGGAAATCAGAACCGTAACCGTGGTTTGGAAATGTGATCTTAATTAGCATAGATTTTTACGATTTTATTTCTTCGTTTTCTCCGTAGTTTTAGTTTCGATTGAGAAGATAGATCAAACACTCGAGACAGTGTTTCATCGGCTATCCAAACACCTCGAAGTTCATTAAAAATACTCCGCTGCGCGTCGTATTTTCAACTCTCTTCTCGGTGTTTGGATATCCCGATGAAACACTGTCTCTCGTGTTTGATCTATTACATCAAATACGAGAGTCAGTGTTTCATCACATTTCCAAACAGCGAGAAGAGAGTTGACAATACGACGCTCAGTGGAGTATTTTTGACGAACTTCGAGGTGTTTGGAAATGTGATGAAACACTGTCTCGAGTGTTTGATATATCTTCTCAATCAAAACTAAAATAACAGACAAAACAACGAAATAAAATCGTAAAAATCTATGTTAATTAAGATCACATTTCCAAACCACGGTTACGGTTCTGATTTTCTTTGTTTCAACTTGATGAATTATTAATCAGTTTGAGAAGTTGAGTTAAACAATTTCAATGACAGCATTCAGCAACCACTTACTGTTTGGTGCAGATGTTGTAGCAGTGGATTCATTCTCGGACATCTAAATTGCAAATGAAAGATGGATTAATTTTACCACAAAAGTTGCAATTTTGCCTGGAAACGTACCATAAATTCCATCTATCCCTAGACCGGACCAACACTCAGGGTCTTAAAATAACTGAGGAGAACATGCTGCTCTTGCAATAACATTTGCAAATGGTTTGATGTTCTAGTCTTCTCGGAAAAGGTTGATAAACAGTAGGCCCTGCTCATGCATCTTCATTGTTACCGTCAGCAGGAGAGGCTACAGAACCCACACACTTATCGTAAAGAGTTGGGAATGAAGTTCCTGATGTTGTGGTCTGGTCTGACTGTTGTGATGTCAAATTGAAGTGGGAAATGGCAGGGGTTTCAAAACAAGGCGGCGGGTGCCAGAGTTCCACCAGTTACTCGACTTTTATGCCGCCGGCTACTCTGGTCATGGCAATCAGCTTGTGACCAAAAAGCTCACTAATAACAGCCACCTACTCTACCAGTCAATGACACCTACTTGAAAACATTTTGAAATCCCGGGAAATGCTCGGAGAAAATAGCTGATAAAGCAGGGCTGTCACCAAGGGCTGGGGGCTGGGAATTCCCCTGCTACTACGAGTTTGAGCCCCAGCTACTCTGGAACAAAACCAAAACACTGGAAAGTGAAAAATACGCCAAACAACAAAATCCCCCGGCTACTTATTTACTTTCCCCGCCTACTTGAAAAATTAGTGACAGCCCTGATAAAGCTACTCTGTAAATCCAAGGGTGTGCGTCATTTCCTCTCCATAGCCCAGCACTTCAGTGCTAGTGCCAACTAAGCCAAGGGCTGTCGTCTACGACACAGTTACAACAGCAAAGCACTAATGAAGCCTGGACCGAGTAGGCTACTGCTTAGGTGTGCCTGCTTAATAAACAGTTTTGAAAGGGGATTGGACTTACCCTTTCACCTTCACTCTCAGTGTCACACTGGAAAAGAAAAACAACAGTTACAGTGAGACTAATGGTGCATTCAATAACCATAACTAATGTATGATTCCAGAAAAATATCCACGCCCAACCCACATGGAAATTCAGAGAGGGTGGCCATTCAAATGAAAGCTATTGAGCAGTACCTTCACGTGGTGCTGTTCATGATGCTGTACAAGGTGGTTCAAACTTTTAGGTCTGCTTGAAACACTAGTGTACTGTGACCATTCAAATGAAACCTATTGAGTAATACTTTCATTTGGTACTGTTCGTTACGCTGCACAAGGTGATCCTAACTTTTAAACACTAGTGTGTGACCATTCAAATGAAAGCTATTGAGCAGAACTTGGTGCTGCTTGTTATATGGTACAAGGTGGCTTAACTTTTTCATCCAGTATGTACAGTACCGCTCAAATGTAAGTTACCACCTCTCGTCTCCAGGGGAAAGTTCTGCTCTCGGCACACATCGGCGAGACAATTAAAACAGATCTTTCAATTTCACGGTATGCCGGCGAGCTTCAAAAACTCAACGCGGAAATTTTGTACTGCATGAATGCTGCAAGAAGTAGTTTTGATTTTAGGTCTGATTTGAACTCTCCTGTGACTACTCAAATTACACCTACTAAGCAGAAATTTTGCATTGTTTACTGTTAAATAATTTACAAACACACTAGGAAAACAAAGCAGGTTTACCCAGTATCCTTTGTCTGAACTTGCAGAGTCTGAATTGTCCTGTCAGTAGACAAAAAAGGATCAGAAAGAAACTACATGTTAAATATAGAATAACACATAGGTGAGTGGAAATATGAATGTCCGATGCTCACACTGATGTTTCAGAATATTTTCCAAAATTTCCTTAAGTTTACCAAAGGCTTCCGAAGGTTTCAGCGATTTGCCGAAGACTTCCGAGGAAGACACAGAGATGTTTTGACTGTACACCAATGAATTGAAGAACGATAGGGTCAAAGATCAAACGGGTCGAACGTGAAGTCATTGATACGAACACACTGACAGTTGTAATTTTACATGTGTCTTCAATTACCATTTTTTCAGGGGCGAAAATCTTTAGAAAGCACTGCAGTTTATAAAATAAAATGCACCACGCATTATTATTGGCTAAAAGTTAATAACCATAAAGTTCCAAAAGTAGCCAGTGTTGTCATAAAGTTTTGAAGTACAAATTTTAGGCAGCCCTGTTGCCAAAGACGTTGGTTGATTTTGCTATCTTTTACAAACGAATTAGAGGATATCCAATAACCAGAGTAACTGGCCAAAAACATGAAGGTGGACTTTTGCCACTGCCAGCTTTCTTGACAACGTGGTAGTGATAAAATAGATCAATGTCGTATTCTCATTTCTGGACTGGAACTATCTTGCAATGGAGGCCAATGCAAGGAATCTTTTCACATGCAAATGACATAAAGCTCCTTTTAATGATATTCCCCCGAATTGCCGCCCATTGTAAGCTAGTTCCAGTCCAGTATGTACCAGGACTACGAAAATGGTCTGCAGTTGTTAAAAGAGTAATACTGTAACACCCCAAAATTAGTCATCTTAAATCTGACTCGAGCTACTGCATGGAAATAGTACTTGACCCTTTTTTTCAAAACTTGAAAGTGCATGTAACAAGAGTTGTTGCTGTTTTGAGACTTTGTGGTAGTTTTGCTAGCCAAAACAAGGAAATGCAGTGGGTAGTATTTAGGTGTGTTCAAGAAAATATTTAACATAATAACACTTCTTTTTGGCAGTGTTTATGTTTCAATTAAAATCAGTCAGTTCTACCGAGCATTCTAGTATCCCTACTGACTGGTTAGTTTTGAGAGTTTTTGTCAACACATGATGTTGATGAGAAATTTTATGTGGCAGAAACCAAAGATCTGTTATCAAGTCAACCAGAGTTCAAAACCATGTAAACTACTAAAGATTTCTCACAAGAGTGTTTCTTGTGTGAAGAACAGAGAGACCTCACAGATTTTAGCATTGTAAAACTACCACCTAACTCGAAATGAGCACAATTTTGCTACTCTTTATTCAACGAATGCACTAAACATCTGGAAAAGATGATTGATTACCATTGCAGGGTTGTCAATAAGATTTGAAGTATGTGAGACGGTAAAGCAGACGGCACTGGGGTTCCTTTTGTTAAGCATTTTTGTAATGACCGCTATTTTCCTGCTCATCTCTGCCAAATTGCAGCCGGTGAAAACGTTTAAGAAGCCGGCGATATTGCCGGTCGCCAGCGCCTATTGACAACCCTGCCATTGTGAAGTACACCCTGCTATGCAGTCATGTCAAATTGTTTATACTAGAATAACAAACTGAATCAAGTCTAATAAATCAAAATTCAAATTACAGCTCCACCATAAGAGGATTAAGAGAGCAGAGACAATTTTGTTAAAAATTCCAAACTCAAAAGGGTAAACAATGACATCAGAAAATTAAGTGAACCAGGTTTCACTATTATACACATTTGTAAACCTTCAAAGCAAGAGGAAGCATGAAACAGCAGACACTATTTTTAAATAGTAAGCACATATGTACTGTAAGATTACACAACTTACTTCACTCGTATCAAGTCCTTTTTCTCGCTGAGGAGGGAACCAAGACCCCTCGGGTTTCTTCCTCTCTACACTAGCATCATCTTCAGAGTCTGTGTCCTTAGGTTTGGAATCATGATGCATCTAAAAACAGTGAAGTTTTGGGTTAGTTCTGGAATACTTATAAATTCTGTCAAAAATATTAGCTTAATCATGAATGATATATACAAGGTTAACAAGGTAAAAAGTTAAAAAGTAAAAGCCAAACGTGTTCGACACCAGTCCACCTTCCCTCTTAGTTCTTGGTTAGCCTTGTAAATATCATTCATTTCTAAATCATATGCGAATAATGATGCACCTTTTTGGGGCTGTTGAATACAACAATATTCTGGGAACTGTCACTTGGTAAAATAAGTAGGGACCTTATATAGCCTTGATGGTGACCCTCAAGACTCCAGCAACATCACAATAAAATGTATTCATTTTGGCACAATAACTAAGTATTTAAATGAATGAAGTAATAAGAATACTGACATTGATTAATGATTGGATACTAAACCTTTTCACGCATGAAATTCACAAACTGAGGCATATCAAGATCTCAGAATGTCAAGAGAGGTGGTTTCCCTGTGGTTTACCACACCCAAAGAGATATCTGAGAAAATGCAGATATTTGCTCAAAGTCATTCCTGTCCACTGCTTTTATTTCTACAGAGTGTAATTTATTGTCAGCTGTGCCGCAGTCTTACCTTGCAGTGACAGCAGGGATTTCAAAACTAATTAAGGAACATGTTTAACAAAACAAGCTCCATGTCGGCAAACACTCGAGTGTAAAACAGCAAGCGATCATGACACCTCCTGTACTTTAGCCATTTACTACCCCATCAGCGCTTTTTGATCCCAAAATTCCCAGTATTGTTAAAACATCGACTTCAAACAGCCTGTTTACGAGCATAAAGAACCTGATCCAGAAATTCCCCCATGAAAAATTTGAAAATGTTCACCAAAACAGTTTAGAGAAGTTAGATGTTTATCACTAACAGCAGCTGAACAGACTAGCACTAGGTTAAAAACAGACCTTACCTTTTTTGACAAAAGTTGGGTCTTATTTTAGCAATAAAAACAAACGCATACATTGTATTTAACTTCCTGCAAAGATGAAGTAAAGATTGGGAGCCTTTGAAAGTTTGCGCAAACACAAAACACCTGGTGAATCATTCCCTTTAGTGCACTTGCATTCATAATACAAAAACTATTTATGAATACATTATCTATATGTACCTTTTTGCAAGATCGTTTACAGCAGTGTGACCGTTTTTAGGGCGCGTTCGTTTGGGATATTACGGAATAATATATTCCGGAATATATTCCGGCTATTCTGCCGCTGGGAGCAGAATAGCCAGAATGGAAATCCAGATATTCAGGAATGAGAATAGCTCCCAAACAAACACTTACTCGCAGTATTCCAATTATTCTTATTCCGGATTGATCCCAAACGAACGCGCCCTTAATTAATTCACATTCTTTTGCGCAGGTTTACTCCAATCAAACGCCAACTGGAAGCTGGCCTCAGCTTCTGATTGGATAATAACTGCACTGAAAAAAGTGAATTAATTAAAAGTGGTCATAGGCTCCTTGAATGTAATTATCATATGCTGAACAAGACCTAGTGTGTGATCAAAACAGATGTTTATTTACCGGCACATTCACACCAGTGATAACGGTTTCAGTCTTTAAATTATCAAGCATTTTGTATACAGTATTGTGAAAAAGTAATGCAAACGAATTTCGACGAAATTCGCGCTTTTCGTGGCTTTTCGAAGAAATTTCGCTTGAAAACGAAAATTCGCGCAATTTCGCCGCATTTTCGCGACATGTATTGTTTCGATCTTCGCGAACTTTTGCGTAGTTTTTACCGAGTGCGATAATGAGCCGCGAACTTTCGAGCGAAAATTCGCGAACTTTCGTGCGAAGATTCGAGCTTTTTCGAACGAAGTTTGCTTTGATGTAAGTATGAATCTTTCTTCCAAATCGTTCTACTGTGCTGGCCTAATACACGGACAAAAGTGGGTTTACAGAAATAAATTTACAATGATATTGACAAGGTGTCTTTTTTAAACTTACCTTTTTAGTCCACGATGAAAATATAAATATAAACTTCATCCCAATTGCCCAGAACATTAAGGTATCATAATGAAAAGTTAACATCCGCAAGAGAAGCGGCCGAAAACGATATGTATGTTGTGTAAAAACTCACGATGTTTGCCATTGTAGTGCTAGTCCCCACGCAAAATTGTTATTATTGCTACCATAGCAACGAATCGCAAATCAGAAATAGACAACATAGTCTACATTCATTTGCCTTCAAGCACACGATAGTGAACTTGAAATCATGCCAAAAGTCTCAGATTATACTAGAACTCGTATCGAGGTCCTTGACAAACAAGGTCGCACCCCAGTTTCAATATTAAGGTCTTTGAAGAACGAAGGTTTGTCCGTCAGTCTCGCTAGTGTTACACGAATCGTAAAAAAGCTACGAATTACCGGCTCGGTGGCAAACTTACCGCGTTCTGGCAGACCTAGGAAGCTGACTGAGGAAGGAAAAGCTTTCATCGACCAACAAATGCAGAGGAACGACGAGATGACGAGCGGACAGATCCAGAAGAAGCTGGAAAGATACGGAGTTTCCGTGTGCTCATCCACCATACGAAGGACGAGAAAGAAGCTTGGTTGGACTCTTCAAAAGACGGCATATTGCCAGCTCATCCGCGCCCCCAACAAAGTGAAACGGCTGGAGTACGCTCAACGTGTGTTGGAAAGTGGCGACACTTTCGACAATGTGATCTTCTCCGACGAATGCTCTGTTTCGCTTCAGCAGTATCGCCGTACCTGCTACCGGAAGATCAACGAGCCGATGAAGCGTAAGCCAAAACCGAAGCATCCAGTTAAAGTTCATGTTTGGGGTGGGATTAGCAGACATGGTGCCACAAAGATTTGCATCTTTGATGGCATCATGGATGCTGTCTTGTTCTGCAACATCTTAGAAACTACCTTGGTCCCGTTCGTAAGAGAAAAGCTGCCTGATCATCGTCTTATGCAAGACAATGACCCCAAGCATACTTCCAACCGAGCAAAGACCTTCTTCGAGGAGAATGGTATTAACTGGTGGAAAACGCCTGCAGAAAGCCCTGATCTCAACCCGATCGAGAACTTGTGGCACGAACTCAAGTTCTTTTTGGAGTCAAAAGTCAAGCCACGAAACAAGCAAGAGCTAGTGGACGGCATCAAAAAGTTCTGGGCAAGAAAAGTCACGCCGGAGAAGTGTGCAAAATACATTGATCATGTTTTGCACAAGGCAATCCCAGCTGTGGTGGAGGCTCAAGGTGCTGCAACCAAGTTTTAAAACGATTCGATTCGCTCCGACGAAGGGCTAACGCTCGAAACGTCAGCACTTGAATCTCTTTACGGTGGCCAATTGACATTATCAACCCAGTTGATAAAACCAAATTATACAATTTTTAAAACGGCTCTTTTAGGAGCCACCACATCTGATAAAAGTCAATGACCAACATGAGATCTATGTATTCCATACAATAAATCACCTTAACACAATAAATTCTTTCATACAAAATAAACATACAGTCTAGCAACTACCCTCCGAATCACGCAACTGATCCTGTTTTTATTCGCCGAGCTGTGAGTGCATAACAGAAAAGAGAAATAAATCTCAATTTCTCGACCACAATTTCTTTAAACAAGTCTTTTTTAATACACCAACACTAATCAAACGTCGCAGTTTTAATCTCCGCCCTCCCCATCTCCTAGGATTTATACTAAAATCAATATTAAAGCTGCTGTGCGCACACTAAATTGTTATTTGTTTTATCAACTAACTTCAGATAATACGCACGCCTTTTTTACACTTGACTTTTAATACAGTCAACAAGACATGTTTTTATGGCCTGACGACTGCTAATTTTTTGAAGAGGCTTTTACAGCTTGTTTTAAAAGTCTATTGATGGGTTTGTTTATGATAAAAACTGCACGCGTACATTCAAACGCAAATTGGGTCTATTCATAATAAGCTTCCACTTCAGTTCTATTCATCTAGAGAGGTGTGATGTTTTCAAGAATTGAATGAAGTGTGAAATCGCTTCCGGACTTGTTGTATATTTTTCTAATTACACCGGGACTACCCTTTTTTCAGAGTGTTGCCGAACCTATCGTT
Organism: Blastomussa wellsi; assembly: GCA_947652115.1. Lineage (NCBI taxonomy): Eukaryota > Metazoa > Cnidaria > Anthozoa > Scleractinia > Plerogyridae > Blastomussa > Blastomussa wellsi. The sequence continues at coordinate 5,742,020 of OX393569.1, forward strand.
TGTGCGAATTGTTTGTGTTGCCGAACCTATTGTTTGTGCGAATTAAGTATAAACAACAAACCTACTTTATGGATCCGACCGAGTGTAACAAATGGTATAAAAAGGGCTGAAAGGGAATTTGTAGGCAATTAGAATCACCACTGGTCTGATCATCGAGAGGAAAATGGAGAAAAAATTTGCTAGAATCAATTGGAGTCGTGGACAGTATTCGGATGTTTACCGCTCAACCATCATAGATCCGTCACCGTTAAAATCGGGACAAAAAGTGAAAGTGGTTTGGGGCAAAACTAAAAAAGAATACACGGCAGTCATCGAGCGCTATCCAGTTGAAGAGGAAAAGGAAACTCAGGCACCACAGAATGACCTGCAACCCCGCAGAGCCAAAGCTAAAAGAAAATTGGTAAGTATTTGATAACATACAAACCTGTTTGACACACCTGGATTTACAAGGAATCTATGTTGTGATATAATTAACGTAATGTTCTGTTTTCTCGCAGATCCAAGAATCGTCTCCGGCAAAGAATGCGAAAACCGGGAAGGAAAGCCGCCAGCCGAAAAAACAAAAACCAAAAGAGAAAAAAAGAGGAAAGGTATGTACCGAGAAATATTATTACAAAGTGTGTTTCATTGACCCCTACCGTCGTGGACCTACATGCACTGATTGTAGACTAGTTAGAATAAAAATCGTACTACTGCTCATTTAATAAATATCTACAGATGACAAAAAATATAGAAACAGTGATTATGCGGTGTTCACGACAGCAGGAGTTGAATTTGTTACACTTTTATAGACTTGCGAGGGAACTTCTGGCGCTATTTATATGGCACAAAACATATTTCCAATTGTTCAGACATGAAGTAACTCCGCGTATTGATTCGTACGGCGATTACTGCGGTGATTCATTACTGCTGGTTTAAAGTTTATCACACGTCATTTACTGTAAGGTCAACTTGAAAATGTTAAAAAGAGGGATTTCCAAATCATTTGAGTAGTTGAGAAAGCTCCAAAAACCACGAGTTTACGAGTCACGTACTGCTATATTTTGGGAGAGGCTGAAGGACCAGTCAAAATACAAATATTGTGTAATAATATTCAACGGTACTTGACACTGAAATGTACACTAAGAGATTTGTTATCCACCATCCTCATTTCCAAAGCTTTGACTAGCTAATGGTTTTTATATATAGTGGGACTCACATGAGCACAAACACCGTATAATGTTTGCACTCGTTCGCGAATTATTTGGATTACTAGTGTAGTAACCAGTTTACGACCTTACTGTTAATTACACATATATTTTGTTAGATAATTGACGCAGCATCACCGACCAAGGAGGTAGAGCATATCTCTTCTTCGGACTCCTCAGACTCTGAGGATGAAAGTCTTCCACTGGCCTCCCTCCTTCCCCTTGCCGCACAGCAAGCAGACACCTTCAGTGCGCCCGGACATTTCTCAGATTTCTCAGACGAAGAAGCAGAAAACCTTGGGAGTTTACTGTCCAAAACAGTCAGTTCTGTTGATAACGCGGCAAATGTAAGTAATCATTTATTATAATCTGTAAGTAACAAAGTAACAACTTTGTTTAAAGAAGGTAACACAGCACGTTCTAAATTCATCTAAATATTCTAAATTCAATATTTATTTAACCAGAGCTTCAGTGTGTTTCCGCTTTGGTAGATCAAAAACTAATTTTGTGTATGTTTTTTTTAGCGGCTAACCCAGAGCAACGAAAGTGCTGTAATTGCAGAGCTTGGGCTGATGAGAACCATCTTGGAGCGGCTTGAGTGCTCGTTTGCCAGACAGGAGGCAAAACTGGACAGGCTGTTCAACATGATGGCCACTACACAGCAATCCCTGCCGCAGACCCCTCAGTGCCTACCTCAAACTACAGTGCAGTCAACACCATTCAGTGTCCACGCACCGTCTTCCCTTGAATATCCACCATTCCCAGTTGTACCTAGGTTGGAGGGATTTGACCTGCCACCCCCGAGGACTCCTTTCCAGGAAGTTGAGCGGCTTCTGGATAATACAAATGCAATAGGTAAATCGATAAATTAGTTTGTTTACAATTTTCAAAATAATGTGACGGCACTTGATTGAGTGAGTTTTGATTGTAAAAGCGTTTTATGTCGAGTCAATGACGTCACGAAGGACAATGAAACTACGATATTAAGACATTTGAGGTTATTAACAATCTTAAACTCCTTGTTGTTTCATTTCTATTAGAAAATGACTCAGTCCGGCTGGGCGGAAATACAGCAGTCCAGATGTCAAGAAATGACTTCAACTTCGCTAAAGCTGCCCCCAAGCCAACGGCTATGGCTCTTCGCCTTGTGGACGTACTTTTCCCAAAAGAAGTACTTCTGAGGTCTACAATCCACGGGACGAAAGAGTACGCCCCCCTGGACCATGGCGTAATTGCTGCAATTAAAGGTTAGTAAAATAATCCTATATGCTATAGTTAACAATTATTCCACGCGCGCACAAGCGCGAGTGGGATAATTGTTTGAAGAACGAAAAGAAATATGTCCAAATCGGCTGCAATCAATCTGTAAACAAGATTAGTTGAAGGTGATTTTAAGCTTGGCTTTAACTAGCCTTTATTCATTTAATGAAGATTGACTTTAACTTTGCCTTACCTTGTCTTTTTCAGAGGAAGTTCTCAACTCATTCGCCTACCAGTGCCGGAGCGCCGAGGATAAGTTTCGAATGTGGGAACAGTGTAAAGTTAGCATTGGCAAACGATGCCAAAATTTAAGAAAAGATAACCGGTCTAATTAGAGCACTAAAGATAAGACTACACGTAAGTGTTGCCATTGTTTCCTTCTTGTATATTGAGCCTTGAGTTTATTTTTGTTGCAATTTTATATTTTTGTAAATATTGAAAAGAGATATTTCTCGAGAAGATAACGGAAAGACAATTTCAAAGTCGCAAGATAGGTTAGGAAAGATAGGTTAGTCCATTCTCTCAGATAACTAAACGTAATAAAATGAATGGAAATTTTGTTAACGTCGTGATAGGACAAGATAAATTATTCCATGTTCTTCAGATGAATAATGAAAGCGAAGATAAGTTTTGGCTTTTATGATTATGAGACTTAAAGTTTTAAAATTTAATTGCAATATTGCATGTAAACGGTTAAGATTAGTAATAAAAAGTGAATTGTAGAACTTTTTATTCTTAGCTCTGTTACCATTGTAAGGACTGTTAATAAATACGAAAAAAAAACATCTTTGTGACTACTGCAATGCGTACAGGGTGGGGGGGAAAAAAGCAGAGCTCCCAATAATAATAATACACATTTACGGTATAATCTTTAAGAATGTATTCAGATTCATACAACAATAGGTGGATCTAGTGAGTAATTATCAATTGCCCGTGCACAAAATGCTTCTATTCTACGCAGACGCGGAATGCAATAATGTCCACAGTTGAAAAATACGACCTTGACTTTATACTCTTGATTATGAATTTATTTAGTTTTTCAACCTCAGAAACAAAATGCAAAAGCCACGCAAATGTGGACGTACTTCCGGAGGGCGGGAAATACGTCTACTTAGGAGGGGAACTGGAATCAAGGACAAGAACGTGGTCTACATAGGAGGAAACTGGGACAGAATGAACACAAGAACGTGGTCTTTCAACTGACTCAAACATTGCCGAATTGTTTATCGTCGCGAAAGCTCGAGCGTAGGCGTTTAAAGCAAACCTTTAAATGGGATCATTGTCAATTTGCTTAAGCAGATTTAACACACAGGAACTGCTGGTATTTTTTTATGTGTAACAAACAGAGCTTGCTTACTTCATAATAATGAAGGGATCAAATAAACAGAAGAACGTGGTCGACTGTACAAGCAATCGCATCGACTCAAACATTGTCGAATTGTTTGTCGATGTCTTAGCGTTTATGGTAAACATTCAATCGGATGATTGTTGTCAGTTTGCTTTAGTGGTTTAACACAGAACTGTGGAACAAGCAGAGCTTGCTTACTTCTTAAAAAATGGTAAGTAACTCGAAATGTGTATTCATCGACAGCACTGTAAAATCGAGCCAAGCCAGCGAACTTGCCTAAAAACTCTTCGCAAATACAACGTGAGTACGCTTTATAAATATATGTTAGTTGCGTGTTTCATTCGCTAATGATCCATACGAACGCATTTTTTACTTAAATTCGGCGTGCAATTGCGAACAAAACAAAGATATCTTTCGTGTATGTTACACGCAGAGTAAAGCAATCGATCCCGTAGCTTTGTCTGCACATTGGCAAGCGAACTATTGTTGAGTGTCTAGCGAAATTTATTGTCTTGGCAAGCGAAATTACGCGAATTATCGCTGAGACAACGAAAGTTCAAGAAAATACGCTCTTTGTTCCAGCGAAAGTTCGCGCGAAATGTCGTGAAATGTCGCGATGTTCGCAACGAACTTTTTCGCGAACTTTCGCACGAAAGTTCGGGAAAACAAAGAGCGAAATTCGCGAATTTCGTTTGCATTACTTTTTCACAATACTGTAGATCTCTCTGATAAAAACAAGGGCTCCAAAAAGTGATATATCACTGTGACAGTAAAAACACGTTAAAAAACGAAGAAACTATACACAACATCAGGAATGACATCTGGGCAGCACATATTAATCGTCGTGGTATGCAAACATAACAGGACAATATACCGGTAGTAGTTTTTTCACAAGACCATTTTAATATAGAATAAGCTGACAAAGGCCAAACATAATTGATATAATTATTTTCCTTTTCACAAGATCATTTAATTATAATAATTTTGCCGAAAAGTATGTGATCGCAGGAGTATCCAAGGAGTTTGGTATCTCTGCTGAAAACAAGGTGCGAAGAGACACATCACGTCATAGCCACATTACTTTGTAAAATGCAAACAGCACAAGGCAAAACATCTGGGGAACCAAGTACACATTAACCATAGCGATAATTATATGTTAACATAAAGGAGCCATTTATTTAACAAATAAAGAAGCCTAAGCCATGTATTATACTGCCATAAAACACGACGGGCATTTGAGAACACGAGGGAAATGTTTTATACTCTGATAAAACATGGGTTTTTGACCAATCAGAGCGCGCACAGAGTCCTATCTATAGTATAACATAGAATAAACTGGTTAAGGCCAAGGTGTGTCATCGAAACATCCATGTAACATGTGTGGATTATTTCATTGGAAGGAAAATTACCACCATGCCACAGATACATGTAGTTATGAATTGAAGCCTGCTTCATCATTGTTGTGACTGAGTCATTATCAGGGGAATAACCACAGGCATAAAACTAGACCTCCAAGTCTGGTTATCTTGACTGTGTTGTTCTGTTGAATATGTAACTCCAAAGGGACTACCGGTAATTTGCATTTAATTTTGTAACCCTGTGCACCGCTGCACCACTACATTCCAACATGCATTATCGCTTCTCCTTTGTATATTATAGTATCATAGTTTTGCATAACAAAATTATTTGACTGATTATACCGCAAAGTGTAACAGTTCCATAAATACATCCATACCACCCTCACAGAAAATATTTTTGATAAGACCCCACCCCTCTGGAAATTCCAATTACTGGTAGGCTTCATGCATTTCTTTAAGTATTTTGACCTTTGAGAAACTTCCCCACCCCTGGGAATGTCCAATTCCTTCTGTGGAGGAGTACGGATATTTTTCTGGAACTTCACCTTGTAGATACATGATATCCAACCAAAATTTTACAACAAATATACATGTATACTGTAAGATGAACATGACTGTTTTCAATTATAGTTTTTTTACAACTACAACAAAGTACCAGGTTTTAGCAACCCCAGCTGTTCTTCTATTCAAAGAAAACTGTTACTTCAGCAGTGTCGTTGACATACTTCAGGCCATGTTTATAACTTACAACAATGATGTTTATAAGTATTCAAAACTCTCAGCATGCTCTATTGCAAATCCAAGAATCATATTGGTTTCCCACTGCTTTCTATGCATTAATAGGGAATTTAAGAAAACTACAATGGCAACGGCAACGGGAACGTCGCTAAACAAAGGTTTAATGAGCAGAACAATGGCTTTATACGTACGTTATAGTTGTTGGTACATTTCTTTGCCGTCCTCTACAAAACAACAATGTGAAATGACTAAACTCTGCGTTGTCTGCACAACGTGAACCATGCAGGCTAATTGTTAAAATTTCTTTTTCGAATTTATCGCTGTGTTCCAGATTCAGTTTTGAGAAAGTTTTGACAGAAAAAAACAAACTAAATGACTTCGGAGTATCGAGAGATTCGTAGGTGACATATAAATTCATTTTTAATCAACGTTGTTCTTGGCGTTGCCGTCGTGGTTTCTTAAACTCCCTATTAACACATAATGATCACAATGGTATTATTTTTGATTTAGCACGTAAAAAGCATGTACAATTTGAAGGTCTTGGACAGTAACCCTACCTTCAGTGCATCTACTAAAGGAATAATTTACATTACGCAACTTGGCCTCATTATTCGTGAACAATAGTCAACTCAGCTGTGACTAGTTACCGTCTGCCTTTCTTTACTGTCAGTTGCATCAAAATACGTTCTAATTGGGCATCAAACTGTATTGCATGATTGGATGTCAAGATTCACATTTTGGAGGAATGTCAGACGAAGTTTCACTTTCCTTAGACATTAAAGAAATCCGGGTTCCATCCACTGCAACCATATTTATAATGCAAAATGTTATTTAACATAGCTAGTATTGTGCAGTCAAATTCAGTGCTTCATAATTATTCCTATTGTGCACACTGATGATGAACCAAAATGTTTTTCTGAAATGAAATCAACAAAGATAGCAGAGGGAATTTTTCTTTTTACTGTGTTGAAGATGTTATAAAAAAAAAACAATTGATTCACGTGTCAGCTGTGCATTCATCAAGATATGAAGAACACAGGAAGTTTGGAGAGCACTCAAGAAGCTAGAGTTGCCACAGGTGATCACCAAAGTGTACAATAAGAATTTGTGTGAGAGTTTGTATGGATTTATAATTAAGCTAAAAATATCTCCTTTTTCCTTTGAAAAGCTGCAATAAAGTTTAAACCCTTACCTGGAGTCCTTTTTCACCTTTCTTGAGCTTTTGAAAGCCATATGATTTTCATTTCAACAGTCTATTATATACTAACCGAGAGACAAGGTGGGAAAGCAAATTTTGCTGAGGCCACTTCAACTACGCTCGCTTAAGGTAGCTTTAAGCCAGGCATACCTTGATATTTCTTCCTCAAGTTCCAAAAGTGATTAATATCCAAAAAGCAAAAAGGTTGAATTTTGGAACCAAGAACATCCTTTGAACACACAACTCTGGCCTTGAATCGGCCACTATTTATGCGGGAAACCTGAAAAAAAAACCTACATTTACAAATGGTCAAAACCTCAGCCAAGGATTAAATCCATTCCATCTGGGGGAGACCGTGGGAAAGCTTATTCACCACTAGCCAACACCCACTCCCAATGTCATAAGCAAGTTTTGTACCAGCAGGAAAATCTTTCATGTCAACAACTGTTTTGAATGGATTAAATGGGTTGCTGACGTGAAAGGTTTTCTTGCCGTTAGAAAACTTACTTACACAAGTGAGAGTGGGTGTTGGATGTATAGTGGTGAAAAAGCTTTCCCGCGGTCTCCCCCGGACGGTAGAGATTTAGTCCTCGGCTGAGGTTTTGACCGCTAGTAAACGTGTTTTTTTGTTTCGCTTCATACATAAATGGTGGCTGATTTGAGGCCAGATTTTGTGAGTCCAAAGAAAGTTCTTGGCTCCAAAATTCAACCTTTTTGCTTTTAAACCACATTGAAAGATTGGATATTCATAGCTTTGGAACTTGAGAAAGAAATATTGAGGTATGCCTACTTTACGTGAGCGTTTTTGAAGTGGCCTCAGCAAATTTTCACACTTTGCTTTCCTATCTAGTCTCCGGATCTTTTAGCATGTAAACAGACCGTTGAAATCATGCACATGGCTTTCAAAAGCTCAAGAAAGGCCAAAGATGGACTCCAGGTAAGGTTTCAAAATTTATTACAGCATTTTGATCAAGGAAAAAAAGAGATATTTTTAGCTTAATCATAAATCCATACGAACTCCACTAGTACGCTTTGGTCACCTCAAGCAACTATTACGCATCTTTCGTGCTCTCCAAAATTCCCACATGCTTCATTAATAGACAATATTCGTATTCCCCGACAGCCCTGGGGCGAGAGCCTTCTAAACATGAATGCGAGGCTAATGCGGGGGACTTCGAAAAAAATGTGGCAGGAAGTGACAGAGAAGGCTTGAACAGCTACTCATACTCGTCACGCACACAAGTTGTTTACTTTCTACTATTTACAATTCTGTTAACTTAAAGACATTTTTTGCAGGAAGAAAATTAAATGATCTTCAAACTGTGGACACCACTATCGCTAAAGTAAAATGAAAGCTGGTCTTTGGACCGAAGGTTTGATGCTTTTGGTTCAACGTGAATGTGGAAGTTTTGGTCAGAAATATATACTTGCAGTTTCTCCAGTATTTTCCCCCTCGTGGCAGAAGCGAAATCAGATGGTCATCAAAGACTAAACAGAATTAGTTCAGCAATTTTTTTGACAAAATAGTTAAAAAGAATTTAGCTGCAGATTGAGGATATTGACTCCCGACTGACTCGCAATCTCCTGTCAGATCAATTAATCTGTGAATCTTCTCAATCACTCCTACCAAATCTTTTTGCATGTTCGCTTAACCTGCAGATCACTTACAAACTCTAGAGCCTTGCAACTTCCAATGCTTTTTTGGTTTTCCGGCACCTGAGCAGTAATTTTCCTCGTGTTTCTTTGTATTTCCGAGCGAAGTTCCCCGCATTAGCCTCGCATTCATGTTCAGAAGGCTCTCGCCCCAGGGCTGTCGGAGAATACGAATATTGTCTATTAACCCATTGACACCACGTTTTTAACACATTTTCAACATTTTCTGCTCAGTTATGGACTAAATCTACTTCAAATTACTCCAAACTGCATTTTCAAACTAAAGGCATGCCATGTTTTCCACTGGCATCACAATAAATGACATTTTGACCCAGGCATACACAGTTCAAAATTTTGATATAGTTTTTGGATGCGAAAGTGACCCACTTCTTTAGGCTTTTCATTTCTCTTCATTTTTTTCCCGCTTTTCCTTTATCTTTTTTGAGATCTATTTGATGCATTAGTTGGTCCTTTACTGGGCTTGCTTTTGGTTCAAGAATTGCCAAGAAAGCATCAACGACGCAGGAAATAAATACATACATACATACATACATACTTTATTGACTTTCCCCAAGGGGGCTTTTCAAAGACAATATTAAAAAAACATATATATTCCTATTTACAATTAGAATTAAGAATGAATAAAATAAGGTTCTAAAAAGATTATAAAAATATATATAAATATAAAAATTACAATTCTTTAAGTAGTTTAGTCCTCAGGCGATTTTTAAAAACAGTGACTGAATCACACAATTTAAGAGAATAATCTAAAGAATTCCATAAATTAACTATTCTATAATGAAAGGTTCTTTGGCCGGTAGCGGTTTTAAAAAGTGGGATGTTTAACAATTGTGAGTTTCTGGTGCTATGACCGCTCACCTCGGCTCGCTTTAAAAATTTTGAAGACAGGTATTCAGGGGCGTGGCCTGTCATACATTTAAAGGCCATTGTGGCGCTTCGGTAATATAGCTGGTTTGCTACAGGTAGCCAATTGAGCTCTTTACGAATGGGCGTAATATGGTCATATTTGCGCGCACCGCTCACAATGCGGCAAGCGAAGTTTTGCACAGCCTGCAGTTTGTTAATGTTACACTTCGATGTGTTTGCCCATACATTAGAACAATAAAATAATTTACTAAAAACTAAAGAGTTAATAATCATCAGGAGTGTACGTTTGTCAAAAACATGCTTGACGCGGTTTATTTGACCGAGGCGGGACATGCATGAAGAAGCGGTTTTAATTATGTGTTCATCGTAAGTTAAATTAGAATCCAAAATCACGCCCAGGTCTTTAGCAGTGTCTGTAGGGACGATGTCCTTTCCCATAAAGGGAAGGGAGTGAAATTGCAATTTTGCTCGCATTTGCCTGCTGCCGAATATCATTAACTTGGTTTTGCCAGGATTGAGCAACAAGAAGTTGTTGGAGCACCATTCTCCTATTTTAGACAGGTCGTCTTTCAAATCAGTAATTGCATCCAGGTTGTCTTTTAGTTGAAAGGAAGTAATGAGTTTCGTATCATCTACGTAACTCTGAGTGCTGCATTTCTGTGGTGTCGAGGAGAGATCGTTCGTGTATATGCTAAATAGTAGTGGGCCCAAAATACTCCCCTGGGGCACACCACTGGCCACAGGCAAAGGCTCAGACAGCGTTGAGTGGATTCGTACTACTTGTTTCCTGTTACTTAGGTAGCTGCGAAACCATTGGAGAGTGTGACTGGAGGTTCCGACATCTTGCAATTTTAAAATTAAAGTCTCGTGATTGACACTGTCAAAGGCTTTACTCATGTCTAAGAGTACAACAGCAGTTAACTTCTTTTTGTCAATAGCGTTAAGAATTGTGTCAGTTGTTTCAATGACAGATGTTTCACACGAATGCCATTTCTTGTTACCGCTTTGAGTCTTTGATAAGGTGTCGTTTGATTGCAGATGCGAAGTGAGTTGATTATGTACAACCCTTTCGCAAACCTTAGATAAAACTGGTAGAAGTGAGATGGGCCTATTGTTATTTGCCTGTTCATGATCGCCGTCTTTTGGAATTGGTGTAACCTCAGCTGTTTTCCATTTTGATGGAAAAACACATGTTAGAAAGGATGCATTAACAATAGACGTGATTGCGTGAACAATTGGATTAAGACAGTCCTTGATGACGCGAATCGGAATTTTGTCTATCCCAGGGGCCTTATTTGAAGGCATGGCAGTTATTATACGTTCTATCTGTTTATAATCAATGGTACTCAGTGTGAACTGATCAGAAAAGGCGTATTGTCTCGGTACAAAATAATTCTGGTTAAGTGTTAGGTTGCATTCATTAGCCAAGGATGTAATTTTGTCGACAGTTCTCTGACCAACAGATACGAAGAACTGACAACAAGGAGTAGCCCACTGCAGATGGGGGAAATTTCCCTCCGAGGTTTGGACTGAAATTTCTAGGCATTTTCATGCATCTTCATCCTGAAGAACTTGAATAAAAGTGATACCTATTTTGGTCAAAGCTGATGATGTCAGAAGTGGGTGGCTATAGGCAGCACAGGTGTAAATAGGTTAACTGAATGAATCAGTTGCAGAATGTCCTTTGATCATCCATGCAAGCTCACCTTAACTAAAGAAGCTGTCAAAATCTAATAACCCATGTCACCAAGAGTTCTTTTTACTGTAGTCAGAATGCTAATCATACCTTCATTGGCATTCAAGATAGAATGTTAGATCACTATTATGTTTTTTTATTTTTTTCCTTTTTTTCGTGAACAAAAAAGGAGCATTTCAAGTCAATAAGTCAATGACTCCCAAGCTTTTGTTTTATCGCCAACTCTTATGTCCTCTCACTGGCTCTTAAGGCTGGTTTTCACTAGCTCATAAGCATAACAACATAACATAAGCACAAGAAGAACAGACAGTGGCCATTCTTCTTGTGCGCTTGTGCTTATGTTGTGGTGATTCCTAGTGAAAACAACACGAGAAAATCAAGTGTCTTTGTTCTTCTTATGCCTGTTGTTATATCTTTATGCTTATGCTTGTGCACTAGTGAAAACCAGCCTTTATCTCCCCGTTGGAAATTGATATATTTTATACTACGTGTACATGTAAATGCTCAACGTTAATAAATTAATTTACAGGTTATTCACATTTTTCTGCAACTGAAAGTACATCCCAATATTGCCTCACTGTGGTATTTCTGTTATTGTCACGCTTTTTTTCAAGCAAAACCCAACCCTCGTAAAGTTAAGTATGTTTCAGTTAGGTGGGAATACTTGCTCAAAACAAGCTATTTTTCACAGCTGTTTGACATTCCCTGTCTTCACAATAATAAATTATGTGTACAGATTTGAGTTAATTAACCATACCTTCTGACAGATAATTTATATCTCAGTAATCGAAATAAACACACTTCAGTGTGACCTGCCCAGCTTGACAACACAAACAGAACAGTTGAAAGTCAATTCAGGACATGCAAGACATCTTTTCTTAATGCCCTCCAACTGAATTGTTTTTGCAAATGCCTTTTCCCGTGAGGAGTGAAATGATGTGTAGTATATATGAAATAATTCATAATTATTTGAACTGCGGATGTACACATGAAATTGAAGAATGATCATCACAGTTAATTTCCAATTTAAAGACTCTCTGTCGACCGGAATGCTTTGCGCGCCTCGCCCAAGGTTTCGTAGTCCACGAAACCTCCAATTTGTTGAATTGCAGATCATTTCTCTTTTCAATCCTTTATAATCCGAGGCATCCATCTGAATTACTCGACAGTTATTGCTTTAATGGCAAGATTTATTATTGTTCTCAACATTGAGGAGATTATTTGGTCGTAAATTCTTCGTTTGGCACATATTCGAGAAGCTAAACAACTACTGGGACGCGATGTGAATTTGGCCATGGTGACTGCGATGAACCCTGCAGAAGGCCAAGAGGCTCTATGAGAGAAGTATTTGAGAAAATATGTCCAGGATCTGTGGAGAAACAAAGAAGATGCACTTGGATGCAAGAAAAGGAAAAAGAATGTCCCTGTTTGCTGAAGTAGTTACATTGATTTCCGACTCATTGCTCGTCAACAGAACAGCTAAGAACAGGCTATTGCATGGACTTGCATTTGCTTGTACATTGTATTCTTCAATTGTTGAGATAACTTGAGATTTATTTCAATGATAGGTGCTTTTCCTTCTGTGTTTAATTTCTGGTAAATGATACCTTTTATTTAGAAAGAGCAAACTGAAAACGCTCGAGTATCCATACGTGACCGCCTATTGACAAATCTCTGTGGGAATTCCAGACCGCGGTATGTAAATCGCCAACGGAAAGTAAAATATGTTCATTGCTCGTATTCTTCATCTTCGTTTGGACAGTATTTTAAGCATGGTAAGTACTTTTTATTCTGTAAATGTGATTGTGAACACAAATAAAAAGCAAATTTATATTACGGAGTTGTCTTCAAAGTGTTGCTTGACGCGACAGGAGCCGTGACCCCGACGCGAGGTCGTAATTTTAAAATACAGCTAATCCGTAGATCTTAGCAAAATTTGTACCAAAAGCAAACATTTTATACCTTTCTTTTATTTTAGGCTGCCAAATGCCCCAAATATGTTCGATTTTCAAACGATTTTCTTAAGCGACAGAATCAAAACAAAAACAAATGCTCGCAAAGCATTCCGGTCGACAGAGAGTCTTGAGCAACTGGAAAGAAGAAGCCTGAAAAAATCAGGGATGAACCCGTGACTTCAGCGATACCAGCACAATGCTTTACCAACTGAGCTATGAAGCCACACATTGGGAGCACAGGAAAAAATTTAGGCTAAATTTTTCAAAATGCATGAGTTGTGACGTACGTCCTTTAACAGAGTTAGAAAATATCACTTGTCCACTTGCCCAGGGAAGATCAATTTTGTTGAGCAGGTAGATACATCAAACATGTAGATTTTTCAGTGCAATAGAACAAATTCTATCAAGGTTACAGCTGACTATAATCACACAGTCTGACAATTTTGCGTGAACGTGGTAAAATATGGAAGCAAGCTGTGCATAGTGAAATTGTTAAAATGGATAAACAAGTAAACTCACCAGACAGCTTTGGTCTAATCATGACAGGCAAATAATTTTTGAACAACCTCTCACTTCTGAGTGACAATCAAAGTTAAGTTGTCATGTATTGACCAAGCATATTAAATCTTGGAAAAACCATCAATAACAATACTTAACATTAAAGTTATACATTTCGAATAAAAGGAAGGCAGCAAGAATGGTCTTGTCCTTTCTTGAGTGTTTTAAGACTTCAACTTTGACTCAAACCACAAACACTCAAATGAACTTTCACATCAATATCAACTAGGGAATATCATGCCATCTTGACATCATTTTTGGTCAACAACCTATTTTGCTTTCAACGGGAGCATCACATATGCTCATGAGAGTTCAGAAATGCCAAAAGAAAAGGAAACACTGCTGCATAACATGGTACGAAAACTCTTGTTGTCTATGCCTCAGTTTTTTTATCCACATCAAATGATCTGACCAAAACAAAATCATCAAGGCAAAACAACCAAGCCACAGCACACTAAGTAAAACAGTCAGTTCACCAATTGGATGAAGATCAACATCCATACGTCTAACATCCAGGGTTTCAAAATGTTTTGAAGTAGGCTTCAACATGTTAAATATTATTGTGTCCCAAGCTAAGAGAGTAACTGGTGTGGCATCAGTGGACCTCCAGCAGTCGTCAGGTTGTTTTGAAACATCTGAATGTCATCTTGAGGTTGGTGTGTGGGTGCAAAACTTGGAGTATGACTGGAACAGGTGAAAAGAAGCCAGATGCTTTTCTATGCAAGAGCCTCTCAAAACAGATCTACTAGCTAACACAAGTAATAAACGAAAAGCTGAGAAGAAATCGAGGAAATAAATGAGCCAGTGGAAAGTAAACCATGACAATGGATTGGCCACATCCTTTGATAACTAATCACATTCATGCATATGTAATGTGATACCAGAAATTATTTTGGTCCCACGAGAGAAACTTGGAAGACTGTTGAAAAGGAATTAAAGATGAGAGGTCTAAAAACCTAGACAGTGGCTACAGCAGCAGCATCAATGTAGATCAGCAGGGAATCATGGTAGTTGTATTCATCATGTGCACAACATCTTTGAGACTCTGCATGCAAAGTTAAAGTGCACCTAACCCCAAAAATTCTTTTTTGCTAAAATAAAGCTTTGTACAAGTTCGAAATGCATAACACCTTTCGTTTCTCCTTTTTAGTGCAGAGTGCACTAATGGGATGATGTGTTGTGGGCTGTCGTCTTCTAACCCACTAAGTCGCCAAGGCGCTAACGCTATAAGGCGCTAATGTGTAAACTTTAATGTTTGTTTAATTAATTAATACCAATTAATTAATTTAATTTAATTTAATTTAATTTAATTTATTTACCAATTAATTAAAAATTTTTTCTCTTTCAATTTTTACATCAGATATTTAACGTTCTACCAGTTATTTCCGGCCTTGAAAAAGAGAAACACATCTTTTAATATGTTTTCGAGAATCGAAAGTGTCATGTTACATACGTTTGCGAGAGAAAAACAAAAGTATCAAGTTACAAACGTTTGCAGGAAACAGACAAAAATATCAAGTCGCAAGAGTTGACAACCAGTGCAACGCAATCCCTTAATAACGTCTGCGTAGGAGGCTACCACGTTTGCTGCTTGAATGCCTTATTGCAATTAAAATAAAATAAGATTGACGTCAAAACCACAGTTGACTAAAACTTCTGAGAAAACGATTTTTATCTTGCCGTGGAAGACGTCACTGTAGTATCAGGAGTAAGATCAATATACTTGAAATTGTGTCGTTGAGAAAGTGGCATCGTTACGCTTTTGTGTCCAGAATGAAAGACAAGTGCACATATGCCCTGCTCATATAATGAAAAGCCCTCTAGTCTCTACCCTAAACAAAACATATTACACTTGGAAATCAAAGTTGTGTATTGAACATTAAAAAAATATTTAAGAAGGTCAAGTAAAAAGTAAGCAAATATCTAAAGTTTCTGTCTGCTCATATTTGGCAAAGCAAATAGTATAATTATAACCGATGTCACTACAGGCCTGGAGTGGGCGTGGGCGGGGGATAGGCTGCCTGCATGAGTACTCTCACCTATGTATATGACCATCCTAAAGGCCGTGGCAAATGAAGAAACGTTACAGACAGAAATGTTTCGCTGTCTGCCCATCTTCGCAACAGAAACATATTGTGTTTGCGAAAATTGTTTCTCAGTTTGCTCAAAAGGAGCAACAATGTGTCCTCGTTTGCCACGGCATGTTAAGTTGTAGATGATACTCTGCACTATCTGAGATCATCTCACTAGTTAACAAATGCTGACTATTTATAGCATTCAAAAGTTACGGAAAACTGTGCACCATTTGTTGCACGACCGAGTCTGAAGGGGCATGGGTCTATTCCTGGGTTGACGTCACAAACTGATTTACATCGCATCAAGTCTTTGTAAACATACATGCAAATCAGTTTGTGACGTCAACCCAGGAGTAGACCCACGCCCCTTCTGACTCGGTTGTGCAACAAATGATGCTCAGTTTTTCCTAACTTTTGAATGCTATAAAAAGTAAGCATTTGATCAAATGGAGAAAAGAAAGGTGTGATGCGTTTTGAACTGGTGCAAAGGCTTATTTTAGCGAAAAATAATTTTGGGGTTAGGTGCACTTTAAATACAACTGCGATGATCCCCTACGCAAGTCTTTCGTTAATTTGTTTTTAGTACATATACATGTAGAAGTAAAATACTGTTTTATATTTTTGCAAACTTATTGTCAAGGGCCACAATGTACATGTACACTACTAAGTTACCATTAGTCATGTTTTTTCTACCCAATGGTAACAGGATTGAGTGGAGTACAATTCAGGGAGTAATTGGGCGAGAAAATTCAAATTATGAGCATGATTACCACTGATGTCCCCCATTTTGAATCACTTTGTTTTCATTTCAAATAAACATGTTCATCACAGGATTATTATAGCATTAGAAAATTCAAAGCAAAAACAGAAACATTAAAAGCTTATTATTTTAACCTACACTCAGTGGACAGGAACTTAAATTTTTGTTTCAAAAGAACACACGTAAGTAGGTATGGTAATGTACTTCAGATCGATTTTACACCGCTTTCAATCTGCTCATGTGTTTCTTCACCCTCTGGACATTGACGCTTCCTATAAACCCCCCTTCCCCCTTGCAAAATACTGCCTTTACACCCCACTCCTCTTAGAACTTCCAGTGGTCTTTCGTGGGGGGGTATGGATATTTTCTGGAACTACACAACAAACATTTACAACTAATTCCAGATAAACAAATACTCAGTTTCAAAATGTACCTTATCAGGTTGTTCTCAAGGTAAGTTAGACAGTGCATTCAACCACTCTAACAGCCATTAATTTGTAGTTGCCAGACTGATGCCTTAGGGTGTTTAGGCTACCCTTTGTAATCAAATAAGCCACATGCATGGTCTGAAGAAATATGCATAATTCACAAGGACAGAATGTTTGAGAACCAGAATATTCTGACTTACAAGCCAGAAGCATTTGCAATATCCCTTTACTTGATCATGACATTTCAATGACAGCACGCACAGTGTTATTACTATCAATACTAAAATACAGAAATGTTTTCATGACCCTAATCTGGATGATAAGCATACCAGTGCAGAAAGATTTGAATAAACTTTGGTTTACAAAAACAAACATGTGTGTTCATAACTGATGAAACATGAAATGCTTGATCTTAAATACCTTTTGAGCATCTTGGAATCCTGATGATAAAGTAAGGAATTTCACAAAATTGACGTATCCTTGAAATGTTTATAATTTGTACTCTCTATCAGTAAACTAGTACACTGATTGACTAGGTTGATAAATCAACTCAAAAAAATTGTTTCCTCCAATCTTCACTAGAGGTCTTGCTGCACTTGAAATTGAATTCAAACCAAAAGGTAAACAGTCTAATTGGCAAACAACATTGTATATAACTTTTCTGTGGTTTCAGCTGTTAATTGGAATGACAACAGTTTTCTAAAACAGAAAGGCAAAACACCAAACCATTGTGTCCCTTTAACATTTACAAACACCATGCAAATTGCCGCTTGGAACAGGTGAAAATTACAACCAGACACATGTAGACGTCCTCTGCTTTCCACAACATTATCACAATAAAATTGCCTCCCCCTAAACAGGCAGAAAGCCTGTCATAAATATGCATGACTAATTTTAGGTATAACTGGTTTAATTACTCGGGTTTCTTTGATTATTTGAGTTGACAAGCCTAGCATGATATTTTTTTAATCACTGGCAGATGTCCAACATACTCACTCTTTCCCACACTTTAACAACTCTCTTCCAGTTTGCTGCAGTCACAACTTGTTTGGGTCAAACATGGCGATACAAAATTCTGTAAGCACACCTGCCTTACTTACTAGTATAAATTGAGGAAACATACCCTGGCTCGCCGTTTTTCAGACTTCCGTTTCTTGCCATTTATTCCATTTTCCATACTTCGCTTGGAACTCTTGTGAGATCGCCGTCCACCTCCAACAAGGTCTGGTTTGCTAGGACCTCGTGACTAAAACGAAATACACATGTGCAGTTAAATAAAGAACAAAAAGCAATTCTATGGGATTTTTATTTTATTAAAATGCCTGGAATAAAGTAAGCAACCACTGAAAATTAGCAAGCTCTTTATGATCTTGGTATGAATGAGCTCCATGGATGAATGTTGTAAGTATCTCCCAACATTATAATGTTGAGATTATTGACCCAAAAGTTGCACATCTCTGCTGGTATCATTATTTAATTATCTCTTGACAAATGAAAATGCATCAAAATATGAATCCGCATCATCATCAGCTGAAAACAGAAATTGCATGTTTGCAAGCAGTGGACATACTGTAACTTGGAATACAATGTCATCTGAAGTTGATTAATATTGAATAAACCAACATTAAAACAAATCTGCAGGCTACCTAGCATCCTTAATGCCCACACAAAACTAGCAGGACAAAAAATAATTACAAACAAACAGGGCATTGAGTAGCCAATGCTTGTGCAGTGAATTTCACTTGTTCCAAAATGAGCCTCTCTTTCCAATTTGGTGTCCAAGAGATCATTTTGGCTTATGGGCATGCTACTGTGTGTAGTATATGTCACCATATCATCAAAACAGACAGTTGAGAAATATAGAGAAGATTTTAACTGTTCGATTATAGAAATAGCAATGAGCAGTATAACCAAAACTGAAAGTTTGTACTTATGAAACCACTTCATGTAATAGTGTATCTAATTTTTGTCGAGACTTGAAAATATATTGAGCACAAATTTCGACAAAAGAGATGCCTTTTCCGAGTTTCAAAATAAAGATGTCTTGGTAAACTCTTCATGATCTTGTCAATTGGACAAAGCATGAAATATCAAGTTCCATGTGCTTCAGAACACTCGCATGTTTCATAGCAAGAGTTATTGCCACAGAAACGAAGTGGGGTGGCAATTCTTTTCAACATGGACTCCCGTAAGCCAACACTCGACAACTCTCAATAGAACGACACATATATTGCTCTGGAACCTGGAGATATTGTTCCTTCTATAAACAAGGAAAGTCCTTGGGGACACTAAAACACACACAAGTGGTAAAAAGGTACAAAGTTAAACAAAGCTGATTTAACAAGGAGAAAATAATGTTGACGAGATTTGCAGTTCGAATCGACAAACCATTAATAAAAAGTTCTCCCTTCAGTACTTGGAGATAATTTTTTTACGGAATACCGCAACCACAACGCGATGAGTTTTCTGCGGCATTTAACTACGATAAAATAAAACTGAATTGTGATTATTTTTTCTTGCAGTGGTATATTGAAGGAAAAGTTAGAAATAAGTGCGAACGAGGTGGCAAAATTTATAATGTAGTGGTTCTTTCAATGCTTTTGGGAATGTCTGTCGCTTTGGGTTTTTTCGTTGGCCGGATCATACTTTAAAAATGGCCTCTACTTTGGAGCCTGGCAAAAGGCCACAATTACATGTAAAGTGAAATTGTGCATGAAACGACATGGCTACGGTGTTGAAACTAAAAAAAACTACGACTATCAAGGGTGGAATGTTTGTTAATAACTTAATCCAATCATCAGCGAGAGTTTGGCCGTGATCGTTCTACTTTAATCGTTGAATATTTAATACTGCCCTTATGGAAAGATGTTTTTACCCCAATACTGAAATTTAAAGAGGGTTCGAAAGCCACTTTTCACCTGACTAACCGAATGAATGCCCTCTCGAGATATTTGTCGGCATTAAAACATACGTAATTCGTTGTCGAATTATGAGGTTCACTCGAGGCCACGAACTGTGGTCAAAACACACAAGCCCGTTAGCATCGCCCAGCTTGAACACAAAATGCAAGTTATACGGACTTCGTGGCTTTGTGAAGAATGCCGGAAGGAAAGAACACATGTAGACCAAACGAAAGAAATGATCTTCCATGTTCTCGGAGATAACGCTGCCCGTACTTTAGGCACAATTTTTTTCTTTGCACGCGAAAATGGCCTCCTCGGGCAATCGAGAATCATTTGTGGTCTGGTCGAGGTTTACTTGCTAAATTACAAGACCAAGTATATCACTTAGTAACAATGATACCGAGCCGACTACAACACGTATGAAATTGTTCATGCGTAGCTTTTATATATTTAGCGTTGATATCTCCTTGAAAATCTCTCCAAGAACCACCTCTCAAAATCGGCACGAAGTCAGAATGGGGTCGTTGAAAGACAAGCGTTTCGCGCACTCGCTCGTACGTGAATAGCCTCCGAACGGTGGCGATGATTTGTCCTTCCTCAAACTTGAATGAAACATGGCTTTAGCTCGGCATTAGTGATCAATTGAAAATTTGACATTTATGGCTGTAGGAAGTTCTTGAAGCTAGAGCTCGAGTGAATTGTTGCGAAAAATAAACATTGTAGGACCTCCGTTCTAGACGCCTTCTGTACACAAAATGGCTAAAGGACGAATATTTTCAAAACAACCGAACGTATCAGTCAAATCAAACCCTGCGAAAACATGCTTGGTTCATCTGCCATCGTTAAAATGCCCTTCCACCAAATCGGTTTTAGCCTGTGATGAAGCGTTTGTGACACCGCGGAAGAGAGGACCCGTTGACCGACCTGTTACTGTTAATAGTTTGATAAAGAAGGCCGCAAATAATTACTATTTCTGCCTACCTCCAACGCTTCCAATGAGGAATACGACGAAATAGCAAATCCGTCGATAATATCCTCTTCAGGCGATGTAGAACCTCGCCGTTTACGATGAGCTTTACTCCGGCTTTTGCCATTTGAGTTGATGGCCGCGTGCGAATCATCGCCATCCATCCCCACTACTTCGCCGTTTTCCGCAGTATTTGCATCCTCGTCGCTCTGCGTCGCCTTCTTAACCTCCTCATCTTTCATTTTCAGTTTCTCTGTTACATTATAAGCCCTCAAGCCTCTTGTGCGGTCGTGAAAAGCGTCCCAAACTCCTTGATTCTCGTCAGCTGTGTGCTGGAGTATACAGAGCCAAGTCAACGAGTATATAGTGAGTGAACTGAGTCGAGTGCAATGCATATCACAAAGTTGCCATTAAGTATATTGAGGGAGGGGAGGTACCGTAAAAAAACTGCGTCTACAATGTATTATTGCTAATTACCTGATACTGTTTATTTACATACTCCTGACATCAATCATTAATCTAAAATTTTATAAACATTCCTACAACAACAAATAAAACGCATTTTAATGTGCATTCCGATGCTCAAATCTAAGAAATGGTCCCCTCCCATGAGTGTAGAAAATGGGTTTCCCTCAAGCATGATAGACAGCCCGATGTGAGCCCGCCCCCTTTGTTTCGAGGACCGGAGTTTTGCGGTTTGAAGTTCATAAGAAAGACACTTTTTTTCTCGTAAACTGTCCTTCCGGTCTGGTTTCCACACTTACGACAAAATGGAAATCACAAGATCGCGAATTTCCCTTTCAGAAAACGACCATGGTACTAAATCGTGACGCCCGACTGCTTGCAGCGAAGTCCGCAAGCGCAGAGCAATTAATTAAAAGCAACTTCTCAGCTGTGTTTGTATCTGTCATTCGTCTAAGATACCAACTATTTAAACATCCGTTCGGGAACAAGCTTGAGGGAAATTTTACGAAAAAAACGTACCGGTAAACATCAATGGAAGAGATCACTCAAACCGAGAGAAAGTTCAGTTGCGCACCTCTTGCCAAAAGAGCGGATGTTATAAATGTCTCTTCCATTTCTTTTTCCAGTCCGGAAACCATTTCAAGGAAACAAGGATTCTGGGGCTGACAAATTTGGATATGTTATTTCATAAAGACTAATTGCAAGACAATTTAAATCCAAAACAGTTTTAGTTTTGCACTCAGCAAGTAATTAAGCGAAAAGCTATTAATTTTTATGCTCGGCCTCAAACTCACACAAACAAGCGTCACATTTTGAAATGTATAGTATTAATCGTGGTGTCTCGATCTCTTGACGAGATCCTTGGCGTGACTTATTGAAAACTCATCGATTTCACCTAGCACTGAACTGGTTTCACTGCGATAGACATTTCAAAACCAAACTACAGCATGTACAGTTTTGTAGGTGATATTTATTTAGAACCGCCTCAAAGTCCAAAGCTTTCGATTAGTTTTGGCTACGCACCGCGGATAAAATGCAGATAAGAGATGTCCAACTTTCTTTACTGCCAGGGACAGATAAGCAAGGAGTACGTAATGCGTTCATATAAAGCTTATACGTAAAAGATGGTCATATCCGATCTCTTTACTGATAAAATCTCAAGCGATACTATAGAACCCCTGAAAAGCTCATGTACGCGGCTTCAAACATTTCAAGCACTCCTTTCAGTTTATTAGAATTTAGTTCGAAACCGACGGTTTGAGCGTCAGTCGGCGAGAAAGTAGATTATGAAATGAAAGCCGCTCAGTCGAAAGGACGCACGGATAAGTCATTTTCTCCGTCTACTAAGTCGACACGCAAATCCACTCAAAATATTCGAGCCTTACTGTTAGTTTTTGAAATGTAACGAGTTTGCGATCGACCAAAAAAATATTGCGCCATTCAATTTGTTTCACAGCTCTGTTTGTTGAAAGCAAATACATCGAAAATGAGCTTGTCCGGTTCATTTTCCGCAGTGAAGTGCATTTGGCGAATTGATTGATGAGGCCTTCGATAAAAGTGATAAACGCATTGCACTCAGTTCAGAAACGGCCCAATGAAAAGAAAAAATTGTACGTCGCATTGAATTGAATATTTTAGCACCTGTAATCAATTTAATTGGAAAGAGGGTTGGTGAAAAATTAAATGCTTTATTCAGAAAGAAACATTTCGAACTGGTTGTTTTATGTCATGTTTAGTTGCAGCAAACTCCTCTATGTATAAAATAAATCGGCGATTTGGTGGTCTCGTACAAGGGCGGAGCTCTCACGGCCCCAGCGAGTTGTCTGAAAAAGAGAAAAAAAATTCACGACCTTGATAAAAAAAGTAGGTTAGAAAAAAGTTCGTAGCTGCTTTTCCTGAGACTGTACGAAGCGACAAATTTCAGTGTTTCTCGAAGGGCGCAAAGTACTGCAGTTATGATTAGCTTTTTTCGCATCGACACTACAAAGACACGAGGTTGTTTTCCCACACTTAGAGAGTTTGCCGACTCGAAACAAGCACCGTCAGTTCATCACTGGCCAAAACGTGATGCCGTATGTCTGTTGTCGGGAAACACAGTTTTGAATATATTGTGAAACAGTGTTAATTAGAAAATTGAAAACCGGAAACCTTTTAAACACACTCCAGCTGAGGCAAAAATGTCATTCATTGTGCAGTCTAACGCCAAGCTTTCTAGTGTTTCATTTCTTTAATCTTCCGCCGGATTAAAAATTTTGCTTTTAAGATCTTTTTAAGGATTAGCCATGTTTAGCTTTGTTAATACCTCTAGTCATATACTGCACGAAGTCCTGATAATTCCCGTATTGACCGATGTAAAACTGGTTTCGTGGACCACATCTGCCTTCCGTCGCATTACAGGCCATTACACATGTCTGATAAACCTTACCATACGGTATTATACTTGCCCATATTTCCCAAAAGATATCGCTGTTTGCAATATGTTTTTGTTTCTTCTGCAGAATTGAAAACTTAATACTGGTGAATTTTCAGTACTTTCATATATCGTACGAGGCGGTAAGGCAATTTATACCAGAGAGCCACATCAAATAACCAAAGAAAAATACAGTATTGCTGTGCTCGATGACTAACTCAAAGAAAATACGCGATTTGTTTAAAAAAACCCGGATGTTTCAAGCCTACTATTCGGTTGCTAAGCTTCCCTTGTCGTGGTTTGCCGGACGTGAGGAGTGCTTGATCAGTTTAACTCCCATTGTCAATTTTCACACACATTCTTTTTCAGAATTATTATTATTATTAGTTATTACAGTATTAATTTTTCATCTCCGCGAAGACTGAATACTTGTTTAGCGGCAACTACACTGATTTTTTAAGTAGCTCCGTGTCCAAAATAGGAATATATCAATGATGATCAGGATCGTAAAAAATTGACTGCAGTAGGCAAATGGTAGAAGTCAATTCAGATGATATAAAAAACCGCGACGCGCTTTATCGGCGGTTCCTTGTAAGTTTCGGTAATCTTGTTGCTTTGCAATTGTCCTTATCGGCATTTGCAAAAATAAAAATCAATTTAGAAATGACGTCTAAAAAGAGAAAGTTTTAATATCTGGCATTTGTAGACGCATTGAGGAGATTAAAAATGCAGTTTTAACATGCTAATTTCTGTTTCTTTTAAAAGCGTTGTTGTGCTGTTGGAAGCTATCAATATTTCAGAGGTTTCCCAGTTTCTGTCATTTAAAATACTGACCCCAAAAAGCTGTGATAAGTTTTTTTTATTTATACACGAAAAATTAGATGAAGGTTTCAATTTTCAAAGACCCGACTCATTTAAATTAATGTTTTCACATCAGTTAAATTAAAACGAGCCACAAATAAATACATAAAGAAGTAAGAAGTATTATGTCCATATAACTGATAAGTATTTTAATTATTTTATTGTAAACTAGCACTGGATGTGATCGATTGTGGGTTAATGTCCAAAAAATCTCCAGTTCGCTTCTTTATCGAAATTCTCGGGGTGTAGGCTGACAGTGACTGAAGTTTTGTTTATAATTCAATCGCTCGTGCAAGCAGAATAATAATTTAAATTTTGAAAAAGAAAGCTTATTGGGCTCACATCTGACATGGCTTACGATACTACAGGGGCAGGAGAGATTTGTCGTCAAAATTTGTTTGAAATTTTTAAACACAAATGCTCTCATGCATTAACGGTCTGCAATTTGATGATTCAGTGTGACTTTGAATTTTTTCACATGTAAACGCTATATTCCCCAGAAATTTTCAATCCAATGGCTTTAAAAAATTAAAGAGACTAATTTTTTTAATAATGAGAAGCAACAGACGATTTTTGCCAGAGCGAGTTACCCTGTTCACTATGATTGCACACGACATTGTAAACGAAGGGATACTTCTGTTCAATTCGAATTTGCAATCGACAGAGAGTGACGTATCAACAAACCGACTTGAATAAGTGACATTCAGGAATTACGAGATTGATTTTCTGATATTTGGCCGAGTATATAAGCGGAAATGACCATTAAAGCCGTCAGAACTTGGGGTGTTAATTTACGAAGGTTTGTGACATCCTTTCAAAACTAATGCCAGTGTTGTTTATATAGTTCTAATCTACATGATTAACGAGACACTTCGGAATTGGAAAAATGCTAATATCTTCTTTAAACAAACACTTGGGATATTTTCAAGTCATCAAATACATCACGAAACTTATAGGCCGGGTTTGGTTCTGACAGTAAAACGTTTCATTTTGTAAAGTACAAAACAAGGAAATTATGAGTACCACAACCTCATTTGAATGGTCGCACCCTGGGTTTCATCCAGTTGGAAATTCACTGAGATGATCATTCTCAACTTTCATCTACATCCGTAGTTCAAATATGAATTATTTCGTATATACTTCACATGACTTTTAATGACCATTCATATGAAAGCTATTCAGTGAGCAGTACTTTCACGTGGTAGTGTTTGGTCTTGTTTGCTGCGTTACAAAGTGGTTGTAGCCTGTTCCAGGCTCTCAGATAGTGGGGCACGCGAAGAAAAGATACGCCAGCGAAGCGAGTGTGCCCCACTACCCCATAGGCTAAGTGGTTCTAACTTATTATTTTACAGCGAAACAAACAGGACCAAACAGTACCACATGAAAATACTACTCACTGAATAGCTTTCATTTGTATGGTCATGCACTGGGGTTTCATCCACAAATCCCCAAAGTTCTGAAATTTAGAACCACCTTGTAAAGCATAACAAACAGTACCACAAAAGTTCATCCACAGACTTTGGAAACCACACAGTACAACATGAAAGTACTTCTTAATGGTTTCAATTTCATGGGTACACGTATAACCTAGTAGGTTCTTTTCGCTTCTATAGAAACAACAAATTAAAAGTGAAAGTACTACCCAATAGCTTTCATTTGCAACGTTGGAATAGTCCACAGACGTCAAGGCGGCATCTTGCCATAATAAACAGTACCTTGTGAAAGTACTGCTCGATATATAGCTTTCAATCGCATCCTCAACACATGTACAACCTATGGTTTTATCGACAAACGTAAAGTAAGAGCTACCTTGCACAACACGAACTTCCACTGCTGTCAGAACCGAACATGACTTATTCTCCAAGTTAACTGAAAAGATCAAAGAAAGATTCTCGGTTCTTTAATTCAAAGTGATCAATAACTGATTTTGTTTCAGAAATGACGGCATTGCTTAGCGCTACAACAGGAAGGTTTTTTTAATGCATCTTTATTACAAACTCTAAAACACACTATTACTCATTATTGTTGCGCCTATTACAATACTATACTGTACAAAAATTACAATACGACAATGTTGCTATAGCAGAAAGGTGCTAATACCAACATTGCCAAAGTACAGAACTTCTGTAAGACGGACAGCTCGTGTTGGTCCCTACGACCCTTTTTCGGTCATTTTACTGTCTCTAAAATCTTTATAAGGCGGAAACTGTCGCGGCAGGTCTCAGGGAGGTGTCCGTCTTTTATAAGAACAACTAAATAGTAAATAATAAACAATAATAAATAAATGGTAGCAAAATAAATATCAGAGGGCAGGAGCCCAGCAGAGAGTTAAATAGAAGGATACATTACGCACGACAGCTGCAAAAAATAAATAAACGGCAAAGAACCGTATCGTTAAAATTGTTCTTCTTCCTGTTGTTGTTGTTGTTGTTGTTGTTATTATTATTATTATTATTATTATTATTATTATTGTTATTATTATTATTATTGTTATTATTATTATTATTGTTTTTGTTATGATTATTGTTATTGTTATTATCATCATCATTATTATTATTATTATTGCCATTGTCATTGTTATTGTTATTATTATTATTATTATTATTATTATTATTATTATTTAATAATAGAAAACACTTTAGTCAAATTATTTACAATTCTATTTACAGCAAATAACTAGAAATTTTTAAAATAAACGACAAGTACATTGAACTAAAAAGCAACAATTTACATCCTTCAATTGTTATCGTTATTGTTATTATTATTATCATTATTACCACCATCATCATCACTATATATATAAAAAAAAGTTTACATTACATTATCCAGCCTAAAAATACAGAACTTATAAAAATGCGACTTGTTGAAACGTTTTTGCGTTTTCCCAAGTCGTTCAACAAACGGCAACTTGTTGAACGGAGTAGAGCCAAGCTCTATTTTCGTTCAACAACGTTCAACAAATTTCAACATGTTGAATGGCATTCAGTATTTCAACGTTCAACATCACATGATACACTGTTCAACATTTGTTGAACTCAGTCGCAACATTTGTTGCTCAACAAATGTTGAACCGTGTATCATTGGCTTTAGTATGTGGGCAGTTCCATGGAGAACGGTCTTCTGTAGCTCGGTTGTTCTGATATCACCTCGGATCTTGCTGATGTAGTTTTCTATTCCCTTCTTGACAAGCCCAAGAGCTGGGACAGTTCACTGTTGTTTTCATTCCCCATGTTTACTCGAAGATCTTTGTACTTCGTGAGTTTATTATTATTGTTGTTGTTTTTGTTGTTATTTTTACTAAAGATTCGAGGAAAGCAAGTTGCACCAGCAGAAAGCACAGGGGGGGGGGGGGGGGGGATACAGTGCGATTATTATAGTAAAAAGCGGCTGGAAACGGCTGTAAGTCGGTTTAGAAAAGTATTAGCTACAAGCTCTGCTTGCCCCCATTTTTGGCATAATTCTAAAACCGTACTTTTTTTACAAAAAAATCGGGAAATATATTTTTTTAAAATTCGCAGAAATTGGGTACTTTAAACATGATTGGTAGTAGACGAGGTTGGAAATGGAATGTTCTTCCGTAGATGAACCACTAACTACTGAAAAATTTCCCTATTAAACGGCATCTTGAACGTTTTTTTTCTATGAATTTAATCGGGGGCATTTCGGTAGTGTGCCGCAAGTTTAAGAAAATAATGCTACTACATGCCAGCGAATGTTAGATCTTTATTGATCTTAGAGTATGTTTACTACTATTTAGTGTGAACTGAAGCCGGATATTGCGAGATTCAATTGACAGAGTAGGCGATTTTGCTTTTATGTAGAATTCAGTTAATGCGATTTTCAGTTTGTAAGAGCAAGCACTACGTCACGCGAATTTCTACACACTTCAAGTGCCTTTTATTAAAACGATAATTTGCAACTACGAAGAGCGTCTGGCTATCTTCCGTAAAATAATATACTTTTCAACTTGTTTGACAACCGCTCCGTTCTAGTGAAGGGTATTTGATTCTTCCGTTGGGACTTCATCAGCTCGGCCCAACGTGGCTTATGTCTGATTGTATCAGCGATAAAACTCAGAGATAACCCCACGTGGCTATTTTTACCGCGGCAATCAAGAGATTAATGGCTAATCTTGAAGTTTGTCTCAGAGGTTCAAACCAGAGTTCAAGTGGGTGATAAAAAACGCGAGTCAATATGTCTGTGAGCTTGGTATTCTGGGCTTCTCTCGCATTGTGAGTCAAGTGGCTTTCATTTTGGCAAAATATGTTCGGACGTGATCGCGGGTTTGCTAAAAGGAATATACAATGGGTTGTCATCGAGATATGAAGGATGTGGAGCAGGGGAACTTAATTAAGCGGGTCGGGAGGTGGGAGGGCGGGGAGACACGGTTAAATTCCTTAAGTAACGATAGTGATAAAATTTCACGGTTGTTAGGAAACGTACCGTTACCATCCTTCGAGCCCGGGCCGAACGCGCTCTTTGGCCTGAAACTTGTCTTGTGCACCCTCATTGACGCTCTTATTGACTTTGAACGTGCTCAAATTTTCCATGAGAGTTCTCTCCCTAGTTGACTGATAATCGACGAGAGTTGACGAAATTCTGAAACTCTCATGAAAATCAGCTCTCTGACTAACTCTCGTCCTCCGTAGCGGCCACGCGCAATTGACTTACTACACTCTTTTTTCAATAAGAATATTGTTTTTCCGGCCCAGGCTGAATATTCCTATTTTTCTGCCGATTTTAGGCTAAAAATATTCTTATGAATATTCTTAGTTTAGGCTATAGTGTAGGCTATAGTGTATGTTTTTATCGTTTTATTGGCTAGTTTTTCCGTTTAGAGAAAGAAAATTGTATTGTATTTGCACATTTTCAACACAAAATTATATTCTTTCCAAAATCTCAACCTTGGGTTTATTCTTAAAATATACTTAAAATTTCACAAATTTCAGCCTCGATATTCTTATAAAATATATTCTTATAAAAAGAAAGTGTATATGGGAAGCAATGGAAAGAGCAGGTACAAAGAGCTGTCAGTTAAAACGATATGATATTTGTTTTAGACGCCCTATACTCCATAGGCAATATATTGATCTATTTTGGTACAATATAATTTCTTTTCAAAAGGAACTTTCCCTTCCATCGTCTATGCATTGGAAACATGTAAGAATGATCGGCACAATTACAGTAAACCCCTGTAAAATAGACACCTCAATAAGAGATCATAAGGCTGGCAACTGGTGTTGGACCCTGTGCGCTGCTTTTCAGTGGTTGTATCCGGTAAACAGGTAAACATTTTGTAAGCTCGGCGACGCATGTTCCCCTTTCGTAAACGGTCGACGCCCTTTTAGCGACACTTTCGGCTATCATCGATTATTTGTTTTCCACAGAAAAGAAAGAATAATTGTGCGTCAGTGACCTGAATCGAACCCGAAACCTTTGACATGCCAACATTCCTATCTCACCACTACACTACCAGGCTGATCCGCCAACTCGCCACAAAATTAGTTATAAAAGATGACTTTAATTTCTTAATCTATTTTACTTTAGCATTGCCCTTGCCAACAAATAAAAGCTAACCGCAAGCAAAACCAGTGTGAAATGAGCAATTAAGCATTTGGAGAGTGTTAAGTTATCACCAAATTATACCCAAAATTATAAATGTTTGGGGACCACGCCCACTAATCGAGATACTGGTGCCTTTTAGGGGTATTTTTCAAAATTTCCGACAAGCACCCCGTCATTTTTATAGGGAAGTCCCCCCAGGGGGGTTTCTTCATCAGTAAGCTTGAACTCCACAGGAAAGTATTGGAATTCTAGGAATCAAACAACAACAACAACAACAACGGTTTCCAAATTTAATTTATGACCCTCATTTTTCCCCTCAAAGTTGCTTGATTATATTTAAGAGGAGTCTCAAACGCTGTACAAGAATTGTAAATATCATTTAAGAGGTATTAAACAAGATCGAAACTTTGACGGATTTTAAGTTTGATTAGTGTGAACTCCGGATTATAAATGATCGTTACTATAATTTTAATGCATGGGCATGGCTATAATTAATTTTTTACCAGAAACACGAACCTACAAGCAAGTCTTTTTGCTATTAATATCGTGTACGAATAAGGATGTTGTTGTTAAAAAAGTGGAGCTAGTATATCGTGTTGGTACGTAGTAGACATTTTTAAAAGATTTTTCAGCTGCAGTATTTCTTCTTTGAGAACAAATACATCGGATTAAAAATCTTTATGTTGTTTACTGATTGAAAACTTCGCAGCAGTATTTCAGAACCCATTCAAATCTTCCGAAAGTTATTTTTGAAACATTGGTATTCAACTTTTTCCAAACAATGTAGCTCCCGCTATTTCTGCATCCAGTCCTTCGTTAACTCTCTTTACATTAAAATGACGACTGGCTAATGAAACCGGAAATGCGTATTAGAGTACTTAGTCTAATAATGCTAGCCTGGATATATTTCCCGGCGTTAGGGTATAATCAATTCGTTTAAACCCTTACCAACGCACAGCTAGAAAGTAAAGAGATTAACAGGAATTTAATATAATCAACCAGAAGCGATATCTTAAAATCACCGATAAGACAAACTTAAGCATAAATGACATTTTACATTGATGGCGTTTTGAAGCTCGTTTAAGATACTGGTTCAGAAAAGCAACTTAACAACAACTAGTAAACACTTGTAAAACGATTTTTCAAAAGATTGTGGACTGAAAACAAGGACCTAGACTTGATTATGCAATGCACGCAAAATAATGCATCAAGATTTCGACCATTGCCTAGAATGTTGGTGTTAAATTCAGTTAAGAACAGGGCTGCGGGTTAAAATGTGATTTCTCCCTCTCTCGAACGCCTGTGTAAATTCAGTTTTGAAGACGCAGTGCTTCAGATGCAATATACTTCTTTGCGATTTGGAAATATTTGAGGGGAGCCGTGTCCAGACACATTGAAAAACAATTTATCGGAAAAGAGAGGGCACACTTAAAAGTACTTATCGATACTTGAGCACTACACACACACGATAACTGATCAACTCTCAAATAAGAATGTCTCTATATTAGCAACAGTGCCAGAAGCTTGACCCACCCTCAGATGCTAAGTTTAGTTGCAAAGATACTGGAGTCTATGTAGAGCATTCCTACTTATAAATATACTTTCTTACTTGAGTATGGAAGTATATTTATAGTTCAAGTATTAACAACAACTGAAAATAGTACTTAACAAATATCCGCGGAGTCCAATATGTGTCCCACACTAGTCTACTTGATGAAACAGTGAAAAGACGAAATGCCTACAAATATTTAATTAGCGGAACTTTTAGAACAGGTATCACTCTTCAAATTCTCGATAAACGGCACTGGCTGTTGAATGTGATATTGGCTTGAAAAAGGCGTTGTGTTTCTGGCGATGTTCGACTTGTTAAATTATTCGAACGGTTTAAATGGTACAGTGTGTTTATGACATGTTTTATATGCAACCTAATAGCTTATGAAAGAAATTTAACAAATAGAACAAATAGGCAAATTAATAAAAACAATAAACTATTAACAAGGTTAACAACGTTTTAAAAAGGAAATGAAAACAGAATATTTTCGACTTAACTGTCATCTTCAAAAATCATCAGTCTTCAAGCCCTGAAGATGCAGCTATCTTAGTATAGCCGAAACGCATTCTGTTTTATCCCCTTTTTAAAACGTTTTTAGTCTTATAAATAGTTTATTATTTTTATTATAAAAAGCGAATATAAAAAGCGATTATTATAGTCATACAAACTTATGTGTATGTAAAGACGACGAATGGACCGCATCAACAGGTTGCTTCTGTGTAGTGTTTCTGCGAGTACACATACTCCACTTATCTCCTGATCAACAAGTCTCCAAAAATTGATAACAAATTAGGGGAGGGGCACGGGGGGTCTAGGTTCTCCCTTTTTGTACCTGAATAACCACCCCCCCCCACTTTTAAACCATGCAGGGAAGGTTCACCTTTACTCCGCTCCCTATTGTTCACCCTCCCACCTCTACTGCTGATGCCAAGGAAGCAAACAGACAACAACTGAGCGTTTTTCGTTGTTCTCCGATTCTCACCGTTCCACAAAAGATAAAACGCTTCTAAAACCCAATTCGATTGGGAATTCGAGGGCACTAGTTTGCCAGTTGCAAGACCAAGCGACCACAAGTTCGTCATTTTGTGTACAAAATCGACACAAAAATACTGCTTTCTGAAAAAATAGCAAAAGCAGATGTTTTTCCAAGACCTCCACTTTCCTGAAAGCGACTGCGAACTCCTTCGCTTCTCACGAATTAGCCACTTGTTGTCGCGACGTCGTCCTTAATAAAGTCTGTATAAGGGCTCACTTGTTGCACGTCCACTCACTAATTTAAACCCTTCTAGACGATATATATCATGAATAACAGAAGCTACATATATAGCATAGAAATCACGAAGACTACATTTTATAAAGAAAACTGAAGGAAAATTCTAACCCGTACGTCTCGCCACTTCCTCGAAAGAATAGGAAAGAAAAGAGATTTCAACCCGCGAACAGAACAATAAAGGGAAAACAAAAAACCTGTTCTTCTCTGACCAGTCGGCTACAGTCTACAGATTTTCCCTAGAAATAGGCAGTCTCCTTCGCGAGGTACGGCACAATCGTGTCAACCGATAAGTGACGTACTAGGAAGAACATTGAGAAGGATGAGAAGGTACTTTAGATTTGCCCCACTCCCTCCCCACCGGGGCATGGCCGCTTAAAACAATTCCCCACCCCCGGGCCGAAAAGACGGGACTTGTCCCGGGAGTTGCCGGGGGGATGGTTACAGGTAGAATTGAACCACGCATAAATGGTTCTTGGTCAAAAGAAGTATTAACTTAAATATCACACTCGGTTCGCGTCTTTCATGAAAACCAGTTATCTGGAATGTCTTCTTCTAGGGACTTTGGTCTTGAAATTATACTTTCAGTTTTGTTTTTAATTATAGCTATTGCCAATCGCGATTTACCACAATAATTCTTTGGTTTCTTTCTGTTATGGTCTGTTATTGTTGTCAGTATTTTTTAGCTTGCAAATTGAAAGAACAACAACCGCAGGCGCGCAAAATATGTTGGATAGTCTTAAATTTGATTGGGTGATGTTAGACCTCCTATTAATAGGTAGGCTGTATAAAGTACATTTCAGACATTTCCTATTTTAGCCCTCCAAGTAAACCACAATACCCGCTATATTAATTAAATCTTACTAAAGATTTTAGAAAATTTTTTGCATTCGAGTTATGTCCCTATTGATCTTCAATATATACAAGAAAAAAATTTCTTTTAGGCGTTGTGAGTTGTATAATGTTTACCAATTCAAAACATAACATCGCGCTTTTCCCAAAATATCTATCCTTTGCGTTTATTTCATGGTGAAACTGTTTCTTAGGTTGCTGATTACACTATAGAAACTAATACCTTGAAATGCCGGATATAAGCCCTGGGTTTATATAATTTCATGTAAAGAGGTTTTGGGTGCATCGTATATCCAGGGTGGTAGGGCCGGGTGGGAATGGGGGGAGGGGGAGGGGACGAGCAGTGTAAAAACGCAGCTTGTTAATGTGCTGACAGGAGGGCTTAAATAGAGTGTCTGATACACAATATATTGCAAGATCTGCGCTCTCAGCCTTGCAAAAGATAAACAAGTAATAATGACGCATTCAATGTCTTTTTCTAGTTCTTTGACTTGCATTGGACTGTTACGACGGTAAGGGATTTTATTCGGGCGGAGGGTAGTTTATAATCGGCTTTTTTCTGCTAGCAGACTAGACAGATACTTTCCGAGATAAATGTAGAATATAAGGTTAAATTTGCTTGTGGAAGTATTCGTAAGTGTCATGAACGTTTTGGTTATGTGTCAAGAGGAAGGTAATGTACATTTCTGATGGCGCTGCTTTTCTGCCTCAATTGGCTCTCCCAGTGATGTGCTCCTTCCTCTCGGCAGCATTTCACCCTCCATCCACAGACGCTAACAACTTCCAAATTCCAATTTGATCGGAAATACACGGCCACCAAAGCTTGTAGCTTTAATTACAACCGTGAAAGAAGTATACTCATAGATGTTTTTTATGTTTCTTTAAATTATATTTTAATACGATATCACTAATTTCGGATGGACATTCTAGTTGGAGGGTCCAAAATAGGCTTCTGCACGTATAAAGGGCGTAGCTAGGGGGAGGTCCTGGGGCCTGTGTCCGCGATCCCCGTCCGCGACCCCCGTTGATTGGGTGAATAAATTAACATCTTATAAGACTGTTAGTATCAATAGTGTAATATGCAGTAATTGCTGAGGAATACTAATTTAAAATAAAGTGAACATATCCTATTGTGTCTTTAATAAGCTAGACTGCTGGCAGTCCTTTTCTAGATAGTCGCGATAGCGTGCGAAATAGCCGCAAGCGCACAGCGGGGCGAGACTGGAGCGGGGAGAAAAACGAGGAGAG
The DNA here is from genome assembly GCA_947652115.1 of Blastomussa wellsi. Lineage (NCBI taxonomy): Eukaryota > Metazoa > Cnidaria > Anthozoa > Scleractinia > Plerogyridae > Blastomussa > Blastomussa wellsi. The sequence goes on from OX393569.1 coordinate 5,777,215, forward strand.
ACTGAGGGAGAGCCGCCCCCTCCGCCCATTCGCTCCAGTTTTCTGCTTTCGCTCGCCCATTCCTCGCGCCCTCGCGACTATTTAGAAAGGGACTGCTAGCAGTCTATTAATAAGCCACCCCCTCTAATAAGCCAAATCACCGAAAGTACCCGAAATAAACAAGCCTTCCGAGTGTCTTAATAGAGGATTTGCGGTATTTAATTTTAATATTCCGAGAAATTACTTACTCACTTACGCTTCGGCTGGACCGACAGGCTGTGTGAATGTGCTTCTTCGTGTGATAAGGCTGCAGGTTACTACGCTTCGGCCGATTTCGTCTTCTAAAAAATCTTCACTACCATACGTTTCATCATCACTGCTTGAGTCTTACCCGGTCACTTTTTGGATTCTGCTGCTGCTGCTGTTGTTGTTTTACTGGTTGAGGGAAGGTTGTTTTTTTCTCCTACCGTACATTTGTCACTACGCGAGAGGCGATTGCCTGCGTCAAGTACATCGAGACAAGCTATCCATCGATGTATACGTACACAAATTGGGTCTTTTGTCCAACTACTTGCTGTAGTCAATCACTTCTCACGTTTATAGTGACAGGTGCACGTGAAACTTCTTGTGTTAGAATTGAAGAAACACGATCGTTACCGAAACGATTAACTTGACTTATCAACAAAGATCGTGTACACCACATCCCACCATTAATTTCAAAACATCCTCCATCTCGCCTACTAAAAGGAGCACACCCCGGTCCCGCCAAGACAATTTCATCCCTTATCCCTTATCCCACCGTGATTTTAAGCTCCAGTCGCATCCCGCCAAACCTGATAAAAATTATATATTTTTGGACCCTCTGGTTACAGTTTTGAATTGTAAGGGAAAAAGAGTTCAAACGGCTCACCGAACAACCCAACTATTATTTTGCAGCTCTTTATAGCTCGAATAACATTGCACTCATTTTTTTAGTGGCCATTCAGTGGAAATCGATTTTTTTTATAATCACAAAATAACTAATTTGCTAAAATATGTCGTGAATAACAATGGTTGTTTTTCCAGTTGAAACGGAGGTAGATGGTATCTAAGCAACACTTTAAACCTGATGGTAAACACCTTTATTTTTTTCAGAAATTGAAAATTGATCTTCAAAGATGATATTCAATCTACATTTTCCTTAAGAAATGCCCGGTATAAAATGGCTACCACTTTGCTTTTAATCTCTCGAAACTCCCTGCAACTCGAACTGTACTGAGTCGTTAATTTTTCTTGGCTTTAGCCTAATTTCTGGAACCATTTTTTCTCTTGGTGTTTCGAGAAATCGGTATCCTACTTTATTTTTCATTTATTTAGTCGTAGTTTTTTTCGATGTTAATTTTGTTTGAGCTTTGCACAGACCATTAAAGAAGTTTTGTCACTTTTTAACGCATTATGTACCTTATGGCTTTTATCATGAAGGTATAAATGGAAAGGGCTTGAAACAGCTGTTGATTCACAGCACACAAATCTTTTCAGTCTTTTGGGTTAAATGAATCATAAAATTAATGGCACCTTTTAAGAAAACAACCATTTTTAATTGCTTTTACCATAAACTAAATACTACAAGGGGAATGAATGGCCCTTCAAATTTACTTGCAAAATTGGCCTTCTGCTCGAAATACTCGCAAAATTATAGCGAGTGTTCGATTGCTTGCGATCGCTTGTTTTTACAAGTTTTCTCAAGCTCAGTTTTTTCGCAAAAGAGTCTTAGATATATCCCTATTATACAGGGAAAATGACGAACCATTTAAAAAATAGACAAACTCCACGATCTCTTACATTGCTTGTCATTCTTGTAAATCTACAGAATTTAAGGCCGCTTCGAACACCGTGGTTACACAACTCTTTTGAGCGAAATTATTCAGAATTTTAATTTGAATAAGGATAGGAGTTCCGCAACTTTGAAATTAAGTATCAAGTATATTAGTTTCGACCACTTTTATCCACATTCACAGTAAAGCTGGTCGTTTAGTTAAACGCGGTTTAAGATTGTTTTCTTCATAAAAGCTACTAACTGATGTATGCCTACTTCAAATCTGGCACAATGAAAGCACACGTTAGAACTTACTTGAACCCTATGTAAAATTCATTATCTCAGTCTTCAGTTGCTGATTTTCATTTGGTTAAACCTGGTTTAATTAAACATGTTTGAAAGACAGATTTTGGTGCAAGTCAAGCTACTCACCAGCATGGCACACTATAATAAATATTAAATGTTGTCATAAAACAGCAATCGTTTAGTCATATATGGGCAACAAACACTAAACTCTTACTAACGTAAATGGATTGAAATACGAAAGCCATACAAATACTCGATCTCGTATTCGTTCTCCTATCTAAAGGTCCCCAATATTAATTTTTCCGAGGGTTCACCAACCATCAGGTATATCATGTAGTACGAGCCTGGAGTGTCTCTCATGATGCGACCAGCAGCATGTACGTTCCAAAGCAATATAAATCTTGGCACAGGCTCTTTTCTTGTGTGTTTTTCTACAAAAGTGAAACAGGGTGTATTTTCGAGTTAGGTATTTGATAATTCTTCTTTGAGTTCAATAATTGTCCCCGTAAAATAACGACAGAAGCTTATCACTTGGAAGCGGGTAACTCTGGTTCAATGCTCCCGATTATTCCCGACCAATCAAAATTAACTTCCTTTTATGGTTTGCTTCTTTGCGTGGGCTCGAGATACACGCGAGCATTACGCGAGAATTGAGGGCACAACTTTTCTTTGTTTAGGTCAAATTTGATGGCGGAGGAAATGCGATATCCCTGTGAAAAGACTGAAACTGGCCAGTCCTTTGTAAAGATAGATAAGGATCCCGTGGATAAATAAAGTTATTGACTGATTGATCGATTGACTCTAGTTCATTTGATGTTAATTTGTTGTTTTTTCGGTGATAAGCTTAATGATCAATTCTGGAAAACGAAGGCTTCAATGCAGGTACAATAATTATATTCCTTGGCCACGATACCGATTCGTATATAAGGGCGTTCAGTGTTACGTAACAAAGAACGATCGAATAAAGTTCAAGGCCAATTATTGTCGTTTCAATACAATGTTTTGAAGGAATGAGAGAGATCGGAACCGCGGTGCGCTTTCAACTGGAGCTAATTGAAGCCGTGAAACGCCTGTTTGAGTTGTGTATCCACGCAAAATTATATTGGACGTCGGGTGCAAGGTAAATGCCTCCACGTACGAACGCGCACTTAATATAAATATCTGGTCGGTTATATTTCAGACAAAAACAACATTGCATACGATATTAATTGGATGAGAATGGCAAATAATGAGAAAGATTTAGATTATTTTTTTGAAGGGTGTGGGCAAAAGAAAAAAAATATGAAATCTCGACGGGACTCGACACATGGCCTTCTACACACCAGCTTTAAATTTTGTTATAGCCATTACTAATTGTAATTTTATGTTAGTAATTTTTATTCAATAATTGGCTGTACATTTTGCTGAAATTTTACTATCAGGTTTATTGCTTTGCTTCAAGGAGACAGCGTGGTCAAGGAGGGGGCACTTGGCTCGTGTTTATTAGGGCTCTGTGTTGCAATCCGGAGGTCCCAGTTTCAAGTTGTCCACCCTGCCACTAGCGGGATCTGTTTCGAATCCTCAAATCCTTGGTCACGCTTTGTAAATAGCCAACTGATCTGCCTCCTGCCAGTTGGGATTTTTAACTATGTTATGATAATTTGGAGTATTTGTTTACTTTGTTTCAGTCAGGTGACATGCCTGAAAACTAGCTAAGCTTTGTGTTTAAGAAGCTATCTAGTGCTATTTATAACATTTACATTTTGATTTTTTTTTTGCTTCCGGGCAGAATGTTTATTCTGGAAATATGCTTTTGGCTAAGCTGGTAATAAGAAGGAATGGTACCCTATATTGAGCTCTATATTCGGTGTGCTAATAAGGCCAACTCCCTCTAAGACGAACACCATCGACAACAACAACACAAGCTTTATTACCAAATTAATTAATTATTACATGTATTAGTAGAAACTCAGCTGTTTAAAATGCTTGAATTTGATTTCTATTCGCCGATAGAAAACGATCGCGCGCGCGTTGCTCTTTGAAAGCAAGATTTTTCTCTATTTTTCGCTTTGAAATACATACAATGGTAGCTTTCGGAATGCAATCCTTTAGAGTTTCTACTAAAACAATTAGACTACTCGCCCTCGTTTTCTATGAGCGATAGTCAACTCGGCTGCGCCTCGTTGACTATTCGCTCATAGAAACCTCGGGCTCGTAGTTTAATTGGTAAATAGAAAAGATAACATTCACTCAGAATAACTAAAAAGCTAATCGAGCTGAGTAAAACTAAATACCGATTAATTATAGGAGGTAGGTTGGCACTAAAGCTTGAGCAAAGTAATTAATTAGTGAATAAAAATAGAAGACGAAAGGAAGAAAAAATAAATAAAAAATAATAATAAAATAAAATAAATAAGCAGATAAATACCAGTTGAAAACTCATGAACAGTAAGACTGTAAGATTTTTAACTTGAATTTCTTTTAAACGTTTTAAGGGGGAGGTGTTTAATGCTTTGGTCAAGATGATTCCAAACTTTTACAGCTGTAAAGCGAATGTTGAATTTACCATAGTTTGTTTTGATGGTATTGATGTAATAGGTGGATTTAGAAACGGTACCTCGATCTAAAAATTCGATTCAAATTCAGATGGAGAATTAACGGTTGGTTCGTTTTAAGAATTCGCATGCAAGTTTTCTGGCTATACTGGAGCCCGCTATTCCTTTGGTCAGCTCCACGATGCGGACAAAAAGAATAGCGGGCTCTGGCGACGAGATTGTCTCTTCTCGCGCTTGGGTCCAGTCCCTATATAGGGCGCGCGGAAGTGAGACAGTACAGGGACTGGACTAACAAACAGTTTACTTTTTAAAATCGTTGGTCAAAAAAAGTTTACCTGAGCCACCTGTGGTGGTGGAGGGGTGGGATGCGAGAGCACCTATTGCACCCCTCCCCTCCGTACGGGCCTGCAACATTGAGGGCACTGCATCCTCGTTTGTTTCAGTTTAATAACTCTTCAACTTCAAGGTAAATTCCTACATTTAATCCGATGTAAGCAAGGCGGAGTGGGAAGTCGCTAATTTACTCCAGTTACAAAAGGATCAGGTTGGGGAATTCAGGAAAAACATTTCTGTACGCGCATTATATACCTTTTGGTTTCTTATTTTCGTTATTTTCGCGCCGGATTGCAAACAAATCGCGACATTAAAGATCCTCGAAAAAAGGTTCTCGCGAAAATTAATGGCGCTAAACTTTGTACTATACACGAGGATAACGAGCATTGTTACAAACGTAGCATGTCACCCCATTAAGTGTTCATTTGATGAAGTTCCATTCAATTATGTCATAATAAAATATAGCGCCCATTCGATTCTGACACTCCTCTGTAACTGACCCAGTGGAATCTTTATCTTCACTGGGTAATAATCCACTGGGTAGGGTTTCAGTGGATCTGTTACAGAGGGGTGTATCCTGACATGGGATTACTCGTTTATAAAATTTCGTCGAAATTTAGTTCCTTTCAACCCTACTTTCAAGCCAAATTGTGAATTAAGCCCCTGCGAAAATAAATGACAATTATTAGTTTCTAATTCGATTTTATATTTAATTCATATTGTATTTTTGATAGTTCTAGTTCGGTGTCCCCTATTAGCAGTGGGGATTCCCCACTGCTAGATTTGAAACAGACACATTAATTAAGTCGTTATTATTATTATTGTTATTATTAAGGTATGCTGTAGTAAGAGTTCCGGGTTATGCGCTTATGCGCTGATTGAGAAACATGGTCAGGTGTTAATTTTAAAGTTAAGGTTTTGACATTATGTTTTTAGACTGAATATTCTCTCAGAGATTTCCATCGCTTATGAATAGAGCCTGCTCCGTAGTGCAGAGTAATAAACAGAACCAGAGCGAAATACTTGTATGTGCAGGGAAATGAAAAGTACCAGATGAAAGAACTGTCCAGAAGTTTCCTGTAAAAAATAACCGCACTAGGGATTAAAGGATACAACAACCTTGTGCAGGCGTTTCCGACTTATTTTATCCAATCAAAAACGAGCACGAGAGCTCAGGAATACACCGAAAGTCATTGGGCGAGCAAATACGTCATGTTGCTTAGCAACGTCAGGCATGGCACTTCTTCCTCCGACTGGTCACACACAAGGAATTTTATTAACAGACTTAAATTCAAAGCTTTCAAGCTTTAACTTTAACTTTAACTTGGCCAAATCATAACAACCATTCAGTCTTATTCGTGTCTAGTTTCGCTTTATTATTTCTTCGTTTGGTCTTTTTTAACCTTAGATAGGTATTGTTTTGATGCTTCCTTCAATTTCAAAGGCATTTTGCACATCGGAAAAATTATATAAAGGGCTTTTATTTTGAGAGTTAAAGGCTAGGGTTAAGATCAAAATCGGTGGCAAGAAAATTCCGTTTAACCACGCCCTTTTTCTGTGACCTTACCTGTGGGAGAACGGAAAAGAAAATTCACACAGGAAAAACTGAAAATCGAAGAAATGTTTTATTTTATTTATTTATTTTTTTAAATAATTTTTTCTTCTAATATTTATTTTTTATTTTTTTGATATTTACATACATGACAGACGCTACATTGCACTACATTTCTACACTAGTTTACATTACGCTACATAAAAGTAGAATTGCAACTATCGAGGAACCAAATAACTTAGTGTACGTAGAAACACAGCGAAAAGTCATCTTGTGAATAATATATCAAACAAGAGAGGCTGCAGTGTTTCATCGGGACATCCAAACACCAAGAAGAGAGTTGAAAATACGACGCACATTGGAGTATTTGTGACGTAATTCGAAGTGTTTGGATAGCCGATAAAACACTTTCTCGATCTCCTCAATCGAAACAAAATTAAAACAAAGGAGTAAACGGACAAATGAAATAGCAAAATCTTTGCTAATGAAGACCCGCTATCCAAACCTGCTTGACTGTGAAGAATTATCACAATGATGTTGAGAAGCACGAAACAAACGGCGAGACAAACTTACTGCTTACTTACACTTGTCGTGACTGTTTATCACCTCAGCATGGGCGTACTCTGAAAAAATGATTATGAACATCTTGTAGCGTTTAAGGCGGGGGGTATTCTGTATACCGTTTATCGGCAACTAAAGGTTACTTAAGGTTTGATGTAAATACTTTGTTTACATTTCAAAGAAATCCAAAAACGCTTCATTCATAACACGTACCTATGTTTTGGGTGATGTATGGGTATGTTTGAGAGGAAACAGTTTTTCTCAAATGAATTGTAAAAGTTATAGAAATAAGAAATATAAATGGCTTAAAATTTAAATTTGAAGTGGAAATGTAGTAGACGGACGCCAAAACAGTTCACTGGAAACCTGGGCTGCTATTGCGTTAGATCAACTGTCTGTTGGTGTTCCTAAATGTAATGTTCTTTCTTCCAGGCCTTCTTTAAACTGCTTAAAATGCCATTCAAATCTGAGTATGCCTTTACATTAATTTTGTAATAAAATAATTTCGAAATATAGCAGAATCCATGACCATGAACTCGCTTTTTGGAAAATCTGTTTAATTTCAGTTGCAAACTTTATTATGAAACAAGCAAACTAGTATATTTACCGTATAAGTTACGCTTCTAAACTCAGAAGACCCGGGAGCAATGTGTTTTTCGTTTAAAGAATTTGTGACATTTGTTACAATATTCAGTGGCATTTGCCACTGGTTTGACTGTTTTGCCAGCCAAGAAACAGTCTGGAGAGTACAACAGTTGCACGAGTTTAAAGTGTAATTGAAACTGTGTCGGTTACCTAAAAGAGTAATTTAGTAAAAAAAAGGAATGGACAGACAGCGTGTCTGCACACAGACAGCGTAGGAAGTTCAATTGATCAAGATAGAGATTTGCTCGGCTGACCGATCTTGGTGAGGCCCGCAGTGTACACAAACAAGGAGCTACCGTCTCTCACAGTGCCTGTCTTCATCCAGGTGTATAAATGGGTACCGGCGAATTTACTGCTGGGGGGATGAACTAGCATCCCATCCAGGGGGAGTAGAATTAATCTCTGTCGTTTCATGCTAAGGAAACCGGGATAAGCTCCGGCCTGATGGGCCACTAGGCTCCGACTATGCAGACTACAACCAAGGTACCAAAGCTCTTTTTTCAACCCTCAATTGCAATGTCAGTGTTGGAACGTATTGAAATCAAAGCCGGGTCAATGGAAAACCCCATGGGGGCCCATGAAACCGTGACATTTAGCAGGCAAAGACATTTGCGAAAAAGTGGGATATTAGGTCTGTTCAAGGTTGTAGTAACAGGCCAACCGATAGACTTGCCTGTACATGAATAAAAAGCTTGATTTCCGGATTGCTACTCTAAGCTATGCATCTAAAACAATATTTATGAAAGAAGGCTTTTTTTCTGATGTTGCCTCCGTCTGTAAAATTAAATTTAAATTAATGGTACACATTATTGGCTACAAAGACACCCAATTAATACTGAAAAAGTATTTCAATTTTGCAGGCAAAGATTACAGCTACCAGAAAATTTCAATCGAAAAAGGTTTTCTTCACTAACAAGTTTGGTTAAAATTAATGATTATTTGGAGAAGGAATCTGAAATATCGATTTTCAATGGGGTCATTAGTTTATCAGTTTGAATGGGAGGAACCAACAGAGGAAAATTACCCAGTCATCTTAATTCAAATACCTCTGAAAATCATCAAAAGGCCCCTGCAAGACCTGCAACTGCCGTATAAGGCAGATCAATGCCATAAGCTTGCCGAGAAATGACAGAAATCTCCGGAATGAGTAAATATCGTCTGCTATTCTTTCACGCCTGCCTGTTTCATTAAGTCACGCCTCATATGACGTATTGTGGTTGCTATAAAAGTTGAATCGAAGGAACAAAATCCACATTCTTGGAGATAGGAAAGGAAACCATTTCAGTGCAAATCGCGTGCAAACGTTTCATCATCACTCGTCAAACATGAATTCAACGGGGTTCGGAAAGATGTGTCTTGTTGTGGCTGCAATTGAACTGCTGTTTTGTTGGAATTTGGTTTCTTGCTCTAGTATCTACGTTGGAAGACACGAAGCGGGGACTTACTCCGAGAAGGCACCTTCGGAGAGCGTTCTTCCAGAAGGTAAGTTTTGTTTAATGCGTGCACGGACGGAGAGGTTTCGAGTTAAGAGGATTAACTGTTTTCAGATTAACGAAGGAATTATTTGAGCATATACTTGCGTTTGCATTGAGTTATATAGTCCAACATGACACAATTCGTGTTTAGTCCGCAGTCTGGAACAAAGCACTCGCACGAACCCCTGAAATCGAACGTCAGACAAACGGAGACATTCGGCACACCATGAAATCGTCGGGACTGAATTCCTTATATGCATGGTAACAAAGCAATATTTCGGACCGGGAAGATCGATAGCAAAATTTCCGTGACTCGCAGGAGTCTGGGGGTTGAGTAGAAGTTGAGAGAAAACCGCTGCAAATTACTAATTAAACATGCTATATGTAACAACATTTAGCAGGCAAAGACATTTGCGAAAAAGTGGGATGTTAGGTCTGTTCAAGGTTGTAGTAACAGGCCAACCGATAGACTTGCCTGTACATGAATAAAAAGCTTGATTTCCGGATTGCTACTCGAAGCTATGCATCTAAAACAGTATTTATGAAAGAAGGCTTTTTTTCTGATGTTGCCTCTGTCAGTAAAATTAAATTTAAATTAATGGTACATTGGTACATTAATGGGACATTCGGCACACCATGAAATCGTCGGGAATTCCTTATATGCATGGTCACAAAGCAATATTTCGGTCCGGGAAGACCGATAGCAAAATTTCCGTGACTCGCAGGAGTCTGGGGGTTGAGCAGAAGTTGAGAGAAAACCGCTGCAAATTACTAATTAAAGAATGTGACTGACATTTTCAAGGTACCAAACTTTTATACTCTGGCCAAGATTACTCTCATCAGTCCGATTATTAACAGACAAACGATTTTTGACTCAGATCGATCAGAGATAATTCAAATATGTACTAAATGAAAATCCCCCTTTAATTTAATTCTTTGCCCTTGAATTGACAAATCAGGCAATTCAATTTGTCACGAATAACACGTGAAAATACAGCGCGTTTTCCAGGGGATCACAACAACAAGACCTCGAGAGATAAAACGCGGTTGCGATATTTGTGGTGACCGAAAAGAAAATGTTGTTCTTCAACATTGCGTTCCTGTTGTTTTCAGTTCCAGGTTAAATTGAACTGAATACTATTTATACCGAATTCACAAAATTTGCTAATTCTTAGTTCAGTAATTCTCACAAACTAAGTGCTAGATGTTAAAAAGACTCTGCAATCTGACTCTGCAATATCGATATCTGTTTAGATAACATTTCTTTAAAAGAACAGTCTTAACTGGTCGTCCGTTTATATTGGACTGAGACAGGAAGAATAAAAGGATGATTCTAGAACCTAATTATCATCATTGCTTGTGGTCTTATCTTCGTAAACGTGTGTTGAAATTGCCCCCCTCGCAAAAGGAATGTTCGAAAAAATTCATTAAAAACATCTGTGCAAAATATGGAATCTGTGATTGAAAGATTCAATTCTGTCAGTAATTCGATCAAAGCCTTCCAGAAGACCTTTCAGCTTATTCCAAGTATATTATTAGAGCTAGAATTCTGCATGCATGCAAGGCTTCAATCACATTCAACGCTCTTAAATTTTTCTTTGTGGACAAACAAATGCAGCCCTTCATAAAGCGTAGAACGGGGCCGGGGATGCTAGTCGGAAATTTTGAATTAAACCCCTGAAGGAGACGGATATATGGGCGTACCCCAAGCTTTTTATTTACCCCCAAAAGAGATCATGAAAACTTTGATTATTTGAATCAAGTAAATAAAACGAATTAAATATACATATATATATATATATATATTCATATTTCTTCGCGTGCAATCCTAAACGTATGCGAGCATCCCCCCTCTCCCCGGGGGAAATCGTGTTTCGTGTTCTCTATCACAGCATGTAACTATATTTAGATGGGCACGTTAAAATGAGTTTTGCTGCACTATTTAGCTGAATTATCACACATTTGAATGGGTTTTGGCTACATTTAACTGAGTTGCGACACAACCTGATGGGGTTTTGACCCGTTTACGTAGCTGTTTCTATTTTCCCCCGGATTTGGACGCATTTGCTGGATTTTGACACACTTAGCTGAACAAGTGTTGAAATTGCCCCCCTCGCAGCCAAAACTTTGAATGATAATAACCTTCACAGACAACAATACGTATTTATCTCATAGCTAGTTTTCCCCTTTTCTCAGAGAAAAGAGCCTTGTCTACAAGGAATGACATACACTAAAGCCACATTGACCAAAATAAAACATTAAAGAATATGAGCACGTTTTAAATTTCGAAGTTTTAATTTAATTTCAAGGAGTTTTACTCCAGCTAAACATCGTTCTTTTTCCCCGGAGAGTTCTTTTGTAAAACTAATAAACTAGAGAGCATTTCCCAACAACCAGAACGACAGATTTTCAACATTTTTTTAGGTTAAAAGGGCGAAAATATAGATCTAATTAACGTATAAAAAACATTTAAGAGATTAACGCTGATCTAATTAGCAGAAATCACGGAAAATGGCTTTCCGTAGAATAAACTTTTACACAAACCTACAATTCTTGAAGACGGCTGAAAAACTAAACGGAATTCTTCAGTTCCGCAAAGCAAAGCAAAGCAAAACTCACAAAGATAAATTAATGTTTTCCGGTGGGCGTGATAAATGAACTGGCAAAAATGACAGATTTTCGTCGATGTTAGAAACCAGAAGGACAAATTAAAGGTCACAAAAAAAAAAATACGGAGGTTTCTGGACGTCAACCATGATATTGCAATCCACGAAGTTGGCTGTACTTTGTGACCTCAAGCGGAGAATTCAATGTGAACGCATGAGGAAAATTAGAGTTGAACATAGTTTAGTTGTCTCAATCAAAAGACCAGGTCTACATTAAGAAGGTTGAATTTGAAAGCGGTGTTTTCGCTCTAAAAACGGCAAAAATGTTTTTTATCCACACTACACCGCTTTCAAATTGTTTTGATAATGAAATGTTGCCTCATCAGAAACGCTTTTAAAAAATATATGTGCACACTAGGGCACGTTAATTTGACTGTCTTGACATCAGTGTCAAGTCCCGTTTTCGCTGTCCACACCAACACGACCAACAAACCTAGCCGTCATTTTTGTCCACTTGGGAGAGCGTTTTCATAAAGTTCCGTTTTCGTTGACCTAAAACGCCATTTTCAGAAGTTTGGAGGGATGTGTAGAAAAACTTGCAAATTTCTCCGGCTTGATTTCCACTGTCGCGTATTTTTCTACGTGCGTTTACGTGCGTAAAAATATTTAGAGACAATGTATGAACGGCTTGCGTAAACGTGTACGCAAGTTTTCCATACATCATCTCTAATTTTATTTACGCACGTAAACAATTACGCGACAGTGGAAATCCACCTTAACCCACTTTACGCTGAAGCAAGAAATACTGACTGATTTACCATTCAGTGAACAGTTTACATACTAGTTGTGTGTGTTTCTGCGAAAAAATTAACATCTTTTCAAGACCGCTTTGTCAGTTCTGTTCCAAATAAAACAAAAGCATTGAAGAGTGAACTTCCCTGTATTTAGAAATAATAAACAGCTCAGTCTTACTTTCGCAAACAAATATATTTGTTGTTACTCGCAGCTTTACGACGTGTTCTACCTAAAGAAAACCAGTTAAAAAAATTCACTTTTTTTTTCTAAATACAGCGAATTTCAGTTACCCATGGAGTTCCCAAGTATTTAAAAACACTTCGAAAATATAACGCTAGAGTTCCCAAGTAATTTTCCCCTGAGCCCAAACTGTTTTCTTTCCTGCAGTATCTTGCGAAGACGCAAACAAAAGGCTCTGCAACAAGATCATAAATTTTTATGGAGCAGGAGTATGTAACACACATGACGAATCTTTACTGAATTCCATCCAGAGCGTGTGCCAGGCTACATGCGGCTTCTGTAACACTCAGGGTAAGTAAAACTCTATTTTCTCCTAACAGTAGCGATAAATTATCAAGCAAACAGGTCATGAGAGTAGAGAAAACCATCACCTTGTGTATCTAGTCTTGATGAAAAGTAAGGAGAGTTTTCTTTCCAGCTTAGGGATAAATGTTTTTGCAATTCGTTTTTGACAACTTCAAGTAGGCATGATGTATGGAAAAAAGGACGAAAAAAGTATTTCATTGTTTCAAGGAAATTGGTTGACTTAAAACTACAATTTTGAGAATACTCGCAAAGTTTTAGAGTTGTACACATCGTGTAAGGGGCCAACACTTCATTTTAAAATAAATTCAAAGTTTTCAAACCGAGACTGCGAACCACACAAATTGACGAAAAGGAGTGTACGAATGAATATGTTTTGAAGTGTAAGGTAGTAGTAGCCAAAGTTTGGGCTTTGGGAGATTTCCATTTGCGCCCTTAAATGAGTCATTTTATTGGAACCCCTACCATTTTACGTGGAACTTTGTATAAACACGCATTAGCAATTTCAGAGCTAAAAGTGTTTACCTTATCCTCTCATGTCATACTTGTGGTACAGTTTAGTGCATAGAAACGTCCTGCATCGTAAAATGAAAATCAGGGGTAAAAACTTACCTTTTTCGTCATTATTAACATCCGATATACTTGCAAAACAATAATAAAGAGTAAACGAACCTCGACGATATTCTTAACCGACGTTTCAGCTTATTCACGAACTCCCAAACAAAACGACCCGTAATGGTGGACTCAAAAACCTCATGTACGATGTTACCGAAGTGTAACGTATCAACGAATTCAAGACAGAAATGTAAACAAATCCCGAGACTGCGCAGTACGGACTGGAAATGGCCTTTAAGGACTGTAAAGTGGTCTAATGCAGAGCAACAACAACAAAAACAACAACACCAATCAAACTCAACGTTACTTCACTCTGTTTTTTCTCTTGTTAGATTGCGAAGACGAGTTTGAAGATGTCTGCAGTGATTACGGCGGGTACTGCGATGACCAAGGGGACTTCGGAGGTCTGATAAGAGATATTTGCCCCAAAACCTGCAGCACATGTCATCTGAAACCGAGAAAGGAACAGAACAATTTGGTTGTCATCCACGGGGGATAGTTACTATGGTAACAATTTAAATTCTCCTTCTATGTTGCTAAGTAGGCTAAAATTGAAAGAAATGTATGACAATTATTTAACAATTATTCCACGAGCGTGCGTTGGATATGAGATGGTAGATAGCCAACGAGGCGCGTACCATCTCATATCCAACAAGCGCGAGTGGAATAATTGCTTTATTAAAAACGCCCAAAAATTATTATACAGACATTGCGAAAAATGCATTCTTTTACACGTACACGTACCCTATTTGTAGGTCAATGGTATATGAACTAGTTATATGAACAAGTATAGTTACGAATGAGTAAAAGAGAAAAGGACTGTGATTAACAAACTTGAAAAATTATGGCTAAACCTTTCAAGAAGCGGCATCCAATGACTTGCCATATTCAAAATGGATTGAAATTTGACAAGACGAGTAAGAAAGCCGCACTGTACACGGGAATGCAAAAAATGAATATCATTCTTGTGATCTCAGGGGCACTTTAAGTTTTTGTAGGTGAAAACGTCTTTCAAAACAAAGGAAATGGTATTTTGCATTGCGGACGTCGAGAGAAACCGACTTCCGCTCGCTCCAGAGCCAATCTATAAATAACTTTGGTGAAATGACTTGTTTCAGGAAACGCCCTCATTGGCCCTCTCTGTCCCTTTTCTCTTACTTGCGATGACTGGCGTCCACCTTGATCTAGATGAGATTTACACGCTAGTCGACGCAAGCATTTCACGGTGTTGTCGTCCAAGTCAACACAAGTTGGTCGCACGACATTTAATTAGCATTTTGACCGCGCGTGACTAGGCCCCTAGCCTTGAAATAGCTTTTTTGCAACTTGCGTGGACTTGCAAGTGAACTTGTGAGTCCTTTGGCCACGAAATGCAAGTTTGTATTTAACTTCAACTTGTGCCTACTTGCTCGTGCTTGCACCAGGCCATTATTCCTTATTGGACGTTTTCTTTTACTCGATCGGTGGAAAAGAATTAGCAACAACATTTTACTATAATTGCATCTTGGCTGTTAAAGATTTCCATCACTAACACTTTCTTTTCTATTTCATTTTCAGATTTTTCAACGAAAGCTCGTAATGCACTCCTATGGTTTTTTGTGTGACGAAACCTCAAAGTGCTTTGTAAATAGCTGTTAACGATTTTTTTCACCTATTGCTTGTAAAGTAAAAGAAAACTTGTAAATAACCCCTGTAAAATTCATTAAAAATTCAAATTAAAAGGAATAGATCCAGTGAAAAGGTATTATTCAGGTCACATGAATGCTCTGTAAACCCCAATACAAATCAGCAGTAGAATTAACTTTTGATACAGATCTCTACTGATTACAGTATCGTCTCGCCATAATGATTGTAAACGCCCATACAGATCTCCCGCTCATATATAATGTATGTAAATAAAAATGATACCGTGTACGTTGGTATATGGTGTACAAGCAGTTTTAGCTGTGATAAAATTCTGTACATTAGTAATTAAACAAAACTGAATGTTGAAAATATAAATATTTTTAATTTTAAAGTTGCAATTACGGTTGAGAATAGCTGAAATTTCGAGCTGGCTTTAGAGAAAGGGAACAAGCAATACGCGGAAATGGAGTTGGAACAACCGAAGTGTGGAGTTTCATTTTCAAATATTTCTTCACCATTTCTCTTCTATTAGTATATTCTCAGCTCCGACTATTGCATTTCTAGCTTTTTGAATGGCTAAAAAACTCCGACTATGAGCCAATAGTCGGAGTTTTACGTCATATGGAAAATAGTGCGCCAAGTTTTTAACTTCAGCCCTCTATAATGGCCGACACTGACAGGTTTCAGGAGCTGCCTCCCACAAAAGCGGGCTCCATATCCATATCCATATCCAACGCGGGCTCATGGAATAATTGTTATTTATCCATACGGGAGTACCGTATTACATCATACAGCCGGCTCAGGGTCAGTAGCCAAATACTTCATGACTTAAATACCCCTATCCCCCTCCAACGTCCTAGACTTTGAGTGAAAGGAAGGTCTCTAAAAGATATAGCCCGGGCTTTCTTTGAGCGAATAGTCAACGAGGCGAAATAGGAAGTCGTTTAGTAATCTCTATGGATGGCAACTGCTTGGCAAGGCTTTGTGAAACACAGATATCAAGGACCTCCATAATAAAATGTAATATTGACAATGAGCCCGGACAATGAGATGTTATTCCAATCTTGAGCTGACACGGGCCGGCGCACAAGCTGCAACATCCGTTCTCTATATATGACAGCGGTTATTTCTTTGGATATCAAGACATCAGGAATTTATTTTATAGGTAGTGGTGTGAAGGAATTGACCGGTACGTGAAAACGTTTCTGTTGAAAAGTTGCGTTCCACGACATCGAATCAAAAGATATTGCTCTCGCTTTCGGACAGTTTTCTGTGCGATAAATAGAGATTATGCCATGAAAAGTGCGCAAGAACGATTTTTATTCACGAGTTGCTATGCATAAAAAAACGAACGAGTGAGCGCAGCGAACGAGTGAGGTTTTTGGCATTTCATTTCTCGACATTTCATACTATACTTTCTGAGATTTTTCTGACTGACAGCCGCGTGCTTGTTGCCCTCCACTGTGTGGTACTATCGTTCGTGTCTCTGATTGGACGAACGATGTATTTTCACAGTCGTTCGCTCACTATGTATGAAATGAATTAAATAATGGAGGCAAAAAGGAACATGCAAAAACATGTAAAACACATGTAACATGTGAACAAGAAAAATAGGAAAAATAGGAACAAGGCTTGACTTAAGAATTTTGGAAGATTTTGGAAGCGAGATTCTACAAATGTTAAGATTCAAAGCAGTCAGCAAGTTCCAATGTCATTAACATATATCCGTACATCAATCACTGTTGATTAAGTTTCGATCTGATAAGCGAAGTTATTTGCCCTCGACTGTGGGGGAGTACGGGGTGCCAATCCACCGCTATTTGCCGCGCACGTTCATCTTAACAAATCTGAGAATCCAATTAATGATTGGCTAATGAATTGCAAAATGAAAATTACAAATGAATTACAAATGAATTGCGTACAAATGAATTGCGTTCATCATGGAAAAACTTAGAATTTTCGCGCCTTGTTTTGGACATGTTAAGGGTGAGACTTGAAGAGCAAGCTCGAAATCTGATTGGATACACAGGATGGGAGCGATGGTGAGAGCATGCGCAGGACGCGCGAACAAAATCCGTAGTTTAATACTTGAGGTCACTTGACACAGAGTTGATTCGTACAAAGAAAAGAAATCTATAAGAAATAGTAAAGAGACTTTGTACGTTGATGCACGCGGCACTTTTCCACGAAGTAATGCCAATACGAAATCGAAGAGATACGTATTGCGATGAAAACTTTCTCAGAATCGTGAAAAGAGTCTGTAAATCAACAAACTGAAACTCGCCTAACACCTACTAAAAATTTCTCTGACCATAGGAACAACACATAATTTAAATTCTTTTATTTTGATCCAAGCCGGGAAGTGTTGTTTACCACGAGAAACCGCATAGCTCATGACAAATTTTAACGTGGAGTGTATAATTCTTTGTAACCATGTTGTTGTTGTTGTCTTGGTAAACCACTGCCAAGAGCCAGTTCCAAATAAGGAGGTAAATTCTTTGCACGAGGCTCTAGCTAAAAAGGAAATGCAGCAATGTGAAATTCCACCATTCATGATCTCGGCAACAAATTGTGGTCCTCGTCGGTGGAGCATGCGGTTGTTGACGTCTGTGAATTAAACCCTAGTGTGTGACCATTCAAATGAAGGCTATTTCAGGAGCAGTACTTTTATGTGGTACTGTTTATTATGCTGAACAAGGTGGTTCTAACTTTTAAGACTGTGGAGGAAGCCCCAGTTTGTGTTCATTTAAATGGAAACTATAGAGCAGCACTTTCATGTGACACCTGTTTGTGCGCTTGTGAAACAGTTACAAATTTCGACCAGAGTTGTCATCTCTTCTTCCTTCTGACTGTTTTACGTGGCCATTGATGTCAAAGAAGGTTCTACGCATTGCCACTTTGTAATATAATTTTTCTTAATTTATAGTACACTAAAATAATCTTTGAATTCCCATTCAATGAGATTTTAAGCACTTTTTAAAAACTAATTAAGTAGGCGCCTGTTTTCCAAGAGAATCTTGTTCCACAGAACAGATCCTCTCAGAGTTTCTAAGATTGTGTGTGTGCGAGCACATTTGAGGTGTTGGTAAAAATCTGATAACCTAAAAAATAAATTTGGAAGAATTTTGATTTCAAGTTATCTGTTAAAAAACAATTTTTTCAGTAACAATCTGGGGTCAGTTATGGAACAAAATTGTCGGTGAAGTGAAACGTGAAGTTTGCACGCTTCAGGAGTCATAGTGATAAAGTGAAAGATCTATCCTTAGAACAGGAAGGCCATTATTTTAAAAACGCTTTGTGTGCTCAGCTATAAGATCAAAGAAAGATAAATAAACTCTGAGGTAATCACCGAGTTAAACAATTAATTATATCCGAGAAGTGCGTAGGTGGAAACGCTACATAAACGTTTTTCAGTTGCGAGTGTCAGAGCATGGGGCGAAACCTAGAAATGTCACGCCCAGAAAAGAAATCTGTTGCATGTATTTCGTATTTGACGGTACTGTGCCAATATAACAGCTTACCGATCAGCACATCTCCGCATTTTTTTGCACAATCCGCGGTCTTTTCTAGGTGGGTTTTGGCAGACCTTACAAAAGCTGGCCAAAAGCCTTCCAACTTTCTCAATGACGCACAAACTCAAGATTGCGTGAAATTTGAAGGTCAGAGAGCACAACAAATGAGCTTCCCCTTTAATTAAAGAACTACCTAAACTTAGACTCAGGAAGTGTCAGCCAACGTTTGGAGATGACTAGCTACAGTGTAATTTTTGCCGGGGTATGGACTTCCTTGATACACAGCATGCAGAAACACAGCGGAGTTAGCAAAATATACACACAATAAAATCATTCGCCCCGCTCTCGCAACTTCTAGAATATCGCGAAATCTGACAAGTCACCTAAGGCTCTTTGGGTGACTTGTCACATTGATTGTATTATTATTGTTGAGTAATCTAAGTACAAGTGTTATGGCACATCACTGAAAGGATTCGAAAATAAAATTCAGATTACAACGAAATTCTCATTTCACAATCCAGTGGAGTAAATTCCTCGGGAGTAAATTTAGCACTTGTCTACTGGATTCTCGAGTTCAGTTTTCTCAGAGCGGGTCGCATCTGCAACCGAACCATTCCGGAATGAGAAGACGGACCAATAATTATGAATGGAATATGTTTTATATTGACTGGTGAAAGAGTTCTTGACAAACATAACCTATTTACAATTAACTATTTTGTTCAACCACAGGAAGTCTTAATCATCAAAATTATTTAGGGTACAAGGAAAATGCAGAAAACTTTCATTTTGGTATAATGCCACAAGCTCTCAGATGGTGAACTTTTAATTTAGCCTATTGTCTTTGTTTTTTTGTTTTTTTTTTTAATTAGAAAGAAATTAACGGTTATTCTTGTTTCCAATTATTCATTTGCGTCCCACTTGCTATGACTAACTGAATAGGAATCGTTGTTTCGTCGGAGGAAGACGAAAGGAAGACGAGGGACCTAACTGATAAGCGATCGCCCACATTATTCCGACCGCACCATCATCGTAGCACTTCGGCGATTTCGTCGGCGGCCGAGCACGTCGGCGATTTCGTCGTCGTAACGCCTGTCGACATACCGCCAAACAACCCGCGCATTGAACCTTTTGACCTGTAGGTAAATAAAAATAGCATCGCAGACTCGTGAAAGCCAATTCGACGGAGACAAAATCCGAGAAGCCAAAGAAACTCGAAAGATTGTAAGGACTGAAAGAGAAGGAGCACAGTTTCCAAAAATGGACTCAACGATCACAACAGTCTTGCTTGTTCTCGCCTGTGCTGTTTTATCGTCGGCGCGACGTAAGTTAAGTTTTGTGATCTTCTTAACTAACTTTGAAGTATTCTAATAACCGTTTTTAATAAAAAAAGTTGGTCAAAAAGTAGATTCATTTTAAGGTACCAGCCCATTGTAAGTTCTTTTTATCACGGTAGTCGAATAAAAAAAATAAATAGGTGAACTGAAGAATGTGATGGTCGTCTAGATCTCGGCCTTCGAAGTACAATTTCTTTATGCAGTTTCCATTAGCCCAATTCATGTTATCTCGCTGCTCCGCGCTCCTCTCGGCGTCGAGAGATACAATTCATGTTCTCAGGCTGGATGATAAATGAAAGTATATTGACTTTTCGCCAACAGAATGCCGGGACCAAATGACGACAAAGACTTGTCAGTATTTTGTCAAAATTTATCGCGAGAGGAACATTGATAGCTGCAAGTGGAAACAGATGACGACCAACTGTGCGCTGACTTGCAAAGTTTGTGGTAAGTTCATCTGTAATTTGTAATCTGTAATCACTCTCATTTCCACAATACCCAATAGATGTAAGGAACTCTGTTAGGAAGTGAGGATGATTCTGGACGATGACATGGAGATGGATTTTAACAGCCATATAACCATATCGGGAACGGCACCATCTTTCTAATGTCCTTTTAGACAGGTGTCCAGTTTAGGTACAGCAAATTGGCTAACAAACGGCGAGAGGGACCAGTGTCAGTTGTCCGTTTTATTAACATGTCCCAGTCCAGCTATTTAACTGTAATAATTACACCGGCAATCCTTAGCCCAAAAGGCAATGTTTTAGCTTTTTGTGTTTCCAGTAACATTTAATTCATTTTGAGATCTTTTATCTCATGATCAGTAGTAAAGCATAGGCAAGAACCAAGGAAAGCTGGTATCTAATAATCATTTTTTAAATGAACTTTTTTCTTGATTCTTTATTATAGCACCAACCCCAAAATGTGCAACTGTAGCGAGTAGATACGGCTGTTGTTGGGATAACAAAACAGAAGCGAAGTCATATGCTGGCGAGGGCTGTCCTGGTAAGAAAAAAGTATTTAACCTTTTTTGAACCGAAAACGTACAGATTTGTGAAACAATCGAAGTTTGTCGGAATCTGGTGACTTATGGCTTACCTATATCAATATCTCTCCGTGCTATAAGATGCCATAAGATAAATAAGCCTTTGGCCTTCACTTCGATTTATCAGTGCTAGCGCTCTGATAGTCGCACATGACTGCCACCCACTCGGGCAGCTGTTAAAGATACAAAACCGTACACACCCACACTTCTTTTCCCGAAATAATGCTAATGTTAGTTGTAAAGGTAGGTATCTTTTTGGCGTTTGCAATATGCCACAAAACGTCGCGATCGTCAAATTAGGACGCCTCGTTATAATCGCCGGTCTAACGGGAGCGCACCGCACAATAATGGATGGAAAATGGAAACTCAAATCACATTGGAATGGGCTCAGGAGTGTAATTCGCAAAAATTGAACGAGAATGAAAGAAAGAATTCATAAACTTTATTTCTGCTAAACCGACAGAGATATTTAGGAGTCCTTATTTCTTTATGTTTGAGCGGTACCTGCACAGTCTTACGACTCATTATATTTCTATCAACAGAGTGTAAAGACAGCCATCCAAGCTATTGCAGACAACGGCTTTCACGATTCACCAAAGAAAAAGCCTGCAATGAACAAGGGAGGAAGATGTGTCCGAAAAGCTGCCGAGCCTGTCGTAAGTGTATTAGAGAAGATTGTTTTGCCACATTCCATCCAATAAATTAAAAAGCCTCGATATTGTAAAATCCGCTGGATCACGAATGACTCAACTAAATTGTCAAGCGACCACACTGATTTAGAACTTAAATTTTCCTTTAGTGTCTATTCGAGAAACGCGTGGCGAGCCAAGAGAGATTGCAAGCGTTGACCGTACATCCCAGATAGGGGAAAAGAAAAGATCACGATGTTGATTATCTCGTGTTTGAACAACAACAACAACAACAATTTTTGCAGTATTGCAAAAGCTACCTTAATAATTGTTAATTATTCAAAGTCTTTCAAGAGAATGGCTTCGCCACAGGCTATTCCATGCATATTGTTAATCGACACACATTTCTTTTAGTGGTCTTGACAATTTGTTAGGTCATCAACTGGAGACAGTTTTCAGTAGATTAAGATCACTGGAATGATACTACTGATCTATTTTAGGGGTCCAAGCCTTCGCTCAAGCGTTGCCCGACTGTCTTAATTCTCCATATGGATGTTGTTGGGACCTTACTGCTGCACAGGGACCAGGAGGAAACGGATGCAGAGGTAAATAAAGATTGTGTGCCTTATGGATCATTCCTCTGCTACAATGTCATCCGCCTTTTTGGAAACGCAGTTGGAATTCTTAACAAGTCTCTGTTTATTTACAATTATATTTGCTTGCCTCAGTTTATAACTGAGCTAATTCTGCTTTCACTCTGTCGGAGGATGAAATATATATTACGAAATATGAGAAATTCAAATTTCTTGACAGGCTAATGACTGCTAATGTGCACCTCCAGAATGACTCAGTTTGTTCCCAATTCTGTTGTACAATTGCATAAAGTTCTTTTATTTTCTACGTGAAAACTGACCTGGTAGTTTTCAATACAAGATATTGTACGAAAACATATAAGGATGACAGAATGCTTTATGTCTAACCGCGATATGTTCTCTTTCTTTTTTGTAGTTTGTAGAGATCATTTTCACAGACTGTGCAGTTTATTTAGTGGATATTGCAAGGAAGAAGCTTACAAGTTTGTCAAAAGACATGTGATTGACAGATACAGAAACAGTTGCCCTAAAACGTGCAAAAAATGCACACCAGGCCAAACAATGTTGGACATTTCTATTTACAGTAAGTATATCAGCGCTTTTAATACTTTAAACGTATTGATCATTGACAATAGACCCTTTTTATGATCTTTCCAATTCTTTTATTTTGGGCTTGGAAATATTGATAAAACTGAATGCATAGACAAACTTATCGACTTCACTTGAAAAAGCACATAAAAGCACATTTACGTTAGTAAAATTTTTGATTTCCGCTTATCATGGTTTATTAAATTGAAAGATAAAAGGAGCAGCCCACTTTCTGTTTCATCGGTAATGTAACTTTTTCGATGAAAAATCACTATAGAGGCAGTGCTTGAGAAATTTCCACTGTAACGGCCAGACTGTTTTCGTCGAGTTATTTCTAAACAGAAAACGTGATTCAGTTGAAATCTGTTGGCCCCTTTTACCTTTGAAATGATGTTTTATGATATACACTAGCTCTTATGTGTCTGACATGCTGGCTGATGCAAGTTGCTGGTTTTGTTTTAATAGGAAGACATTGAAATTACGTAACCGTAGTTTAATGCCACCGACGAATGACTGAAGGCGATGAGTAAAGACACAAGAAGACAATACATGCTGTTCGAATACTTATAAAAATTATTTTGCACATTTAGAATAACTGTGCCGGATTGTACATTTTTGCTATATTTTCTTTCTACTCAGTAAATATTTAATATTTATTAATATGAAACTACAAAATAAAAATGGTTGAACAAAGGAGAAAAGAAATGGTGGTGATTTTTTTACTTTTCCTTGTGGTTTCATCAGATAGGTTACATCTTGCCTGGAGACTACAACACGTGGCCATTACGCATGCGCACAGCCATATCACACCATCATACCAAGGCACCTACAGCATGATATTCTGTCACTTGGGCGGCCGCCTGTTCGGATTTGACAAGTCTTTGCACTGAAATTCTACAAGAATTCTGAAAACTTAAAATTATCGTACCGACTTTCACAGATTTCCATTAAAATCCTGTTCAATACAAAGTTCAAAAGTTAACAGACAGGCAAAATAGGCCAAAAAACCACAGCAATTTCATATCCTTGGGCCACACTAGTCGTACATAATATACGGGGCCATTCCAGCTCAAGGAGGATGTTCTCCTTGTACAGGTCTCCGCGGGGGTGGGGGGGGGGGGGGGGTGGTGCAGGTCAGTTTATGTTCCACTCTCGTTCCCCGGGCGAATGTCACGTGTGTGTCATCTACAAGTATATTCGATCATAGGTGGAAGCTTCCCTCGAAAAGGTTTTTGTTCGGTCAGTATACTATTCACCGAGTTACCGAGAGGGTGTCTCTTTTTTGGGTATTTAAACTAATACGATTTACGTAAAACGCCAGAACTAAGTTTGAGTCAACTCTCGACCAACTTTATTTTTCATAAGCAAGTCCATATAAATAATAAATAAATAGCAATCTTTTAAAGCAAAACTAAATGTACAATTCTTTGCAATTGCTCTTTCCAGTATGGGCAATAAGATTTGATATTTTGCGTACAGGCTGATAAGATTGTGTTCATCAGTTATTGATGAATTTATTTTTTGTCAGTTATATTGACATCCTGGGTCAGGCGTCGATGGAATCACAGCTCTTGTAGTTTCCTAGAGTCTTCCTACGAAACAAACACACGTAAGCCAATCAGTAAAATATTTCAAATATATTGCAGGTAGATATCCCTTACTAGTTGGAATTCAATTTTAAAATTTCAATTAATCCATTTTTCGCCAAATTGGATATCTTAAAGCAGTTAACATTCGTTCGTTTGCAAGCTGCTTCTTACAACGAAATTTATCATTTGTACATTTAAGTTTTCAATACTGGCTTTGAGCTTCAGACACCGAAATTAGCCAACTACGTCACAAGCTAAGTATTTTTTTTAAACTCCCAGGCTGGTAAATGCCAACAATCCAGAAGAATAAAAGAATAGAATAATAAAGTGTAGAAAATGCATGGAGTCTGAGAAATGATGAACTTACTGTAGACGGAGAGCTCCAACGATTTTTGCCCTGGCGAACACTTTCCGCATGTGACAGGACAGCTGTATCTGTATCTATCAATCACACTCTCCCTGACAAACCTGTAGGCTTCAGGCTTACAGTAGTCGTCCCACAGACTACACAACCGATTATACAGGTTCTGGCAAACTGCAGGAAATAGGAACATGATGATTACAAATCTGAAGATAAAGCCTGCGCGTGCGAGCCTAGTGGCCCATCAGGGCTAAAGCATGAAGCGACTAGGATTATTTCTCGGACTCCCCTTGGATGGTATGC
The DNA here is from genome assembly GCA_947652115.1 of Blastomussa wellsi. Lineage (NCBI taxonomy): Eukaryota > Metazoa > Cnidaria > Anthozoa > Scleractinia > Plerogyridae > Blastomussa > Blastomussa wellsi. Next base: position 5,802,534 of record OX393569.1, read on the forward strand.
TAAGTCCATCGAAGGGTTAACTCCTAGAACTAAATTCATCGGTTTCGGTTTATACACCTGGGTGAAGAGAGGCGCTATGAGAGTGAAGTGCCTGGCCTAAGAACACAACGCCTTGCCCCGACCAGGGCTCGAACTCGGACCGATCGAACTAGAGTCCAGCGCATGAACCAATTGGTCACCTCGCCTTTAATTAATTTAGCCAAAGTTTGATAGCAATTGCAACCGAGTAGACGACGGACTTGCAAGGTAAATGGGTCGTTGTCGAAAGATAAATTTATGCTTCCCCGCTCGGAACGTTAAGGTTCATAATCTCTAGTTACCTCTGCATCCCTGGCCTTCTGGTCCCTGGGCAGCTGTAAGGTCCCAGCAGCAGCCGTACGGTGAATCAAGACAATCAGGCAGCGATTGAGCGGCAGCCTTGATCTCTAAAACAATTAAAAATGATACGCTGTTAGCATTCTTATTTAAACTGGATTTATGCACAGCTATAGAAGTCCAATAAAGGTATACGTTGTAGTAAACGTGGCAATAAAATACACGAGGGTCCAAATTACGGAGCCTGATCTAGTGAACGGGCCATATGTAATTTATTGACGCTGGATCTCTCGCTGGCGTCATTTAAATTTGCTATACCGAGCTGACGCGCCCGGGGGCGGGGGTACTCCCTTATATGGCCTTTACGGGGACGTGCCGCTGGATTGCTTTTTTGACCCCTCAGTCCTGAACAGGGTATGGATATTAAGGAGTCGTCCTAGACAGGGAATGGCTTCAAGACTTTCGTCGAGTTTTAAGCATATCCGAAGTCAGAAATGTTCATCAGTATTTATTTAGCCGGTCATCAGTCAACATTAGATCATTTTCAGGACTAGATATTAGCGCAAAAGTATGATAAAACGTTTTCCTTTGTCCTAAATAGGGGGTGTGTTTGATGTTATTTTGGTCCTAAACAGGGTCGGGGTTTCGTACCTCCAGCGGCACCAGGAGCCCCAAGCATGGGTCAAATACCCCCCCCCCCCCCACACCCGGGCTGACGAGTCTCAAACAGGACTAAACGGCTGTCCACGTTTGCAAACCTTCTTTGTCAGTTTCTCGGTGTCTCTCGAAGTCAACTTAGAATCATCCTGAAGCCGTGTAGTTTTGTTTGAATAGCCTTTTCTCTAACAGTCCCCTCGCAGATTAAAAATATATGTTGCGACAGGAGCCCATTGGTTGCGAGCAATTCGTACCCCAAGTGCGCTACAATTGTAAATTCTTAATCAGTCCGAGATCGTTATCAAATGTCATAACCATGTTACGTCACAACAAAGTGACGATTTTAGAGGGGTGGGGGGTAAGGGGGGTGTTGTCACGAAGTCAAGATAGTAATTTTCGATTTCACGAATCACGAAAAATTCACTAAGGTCACGGAAAAAATCTAATCACAATGCAGTGAAATTCAGCTACGAACTCAACTTCACGATTCACGATTTATTTCTTATCTATTCACGATTCACAGCCAAGGACTTTTGCATTTCACGCCTTACGGAATACACTTCAATCACGATTCACGGAACAGTTTTTTTTTTATCAAATCACGATTAAAAAAAAACAGAGCACAAAAAAAAACTGAATCACGGCGTCACGAAAATACCCTTGCGCCCCCCCCCCCTCTCATTTTAGAAATCGGGGAATTTAGTATTCACTGCTGCGCGTTGCTGCAGGCCTTACACGTTCCACAAGGCGCATGACGTCCATTACGACCAGGTATTGTGGCTCCTAATTGACTCTTCTTGGAAAACCCCTTATCATTAGGTTCATTTTGTACATCAGATATGAAGCCCTGCGCTAAAAGCCATTATTTCACTTGTAAGTCTATAAGAAGCTGAAATCATAAAATAACTTACTACAGACTCCACAACTTTTTGGGCACATTTGCTTCCCTCGTGCATTGCATGCTTTTTCTTTAGTATATCGTGAAACGCGTAGTTTGCAGTAGCCTGGGTAGTCATCTTTGCATTCTGTTAACAAAATAAAGTTGATAACAAAACTTTATATAACTCCTATTTTAATTACTTCACCTATTAACGTAGGCTCGTAAATTGCTGATTCTGACAGAGCTAAATATTTCGTGAGGTCATTCACGATCAAATCCTCCTTGCCCTCCAATCTCAGTACAGACAAAAAAAAATACAAAAATAAAAAAAATTCTTTCTTTACAGGAGCTCCGTTAAGGTTCGTGAATCTTGACAAATGTAGCCTATTTTTCTAAATTCGTCATTTGTAATCCGTCTCAAATCTTCTCCATCCTTGTTTCTTTTTGGTTTAGTATCACCTCTTTGGTGTTTTTCTTCCATAGTAATCTATTACTTTGACGTTTCCTAACAACAGCATAATATATTCTTACCGGGGCAACCTTCTCCAGCATATGACTTGGCCTCTGTTTTGTTATCCCAACAACAGCCGTATCTACTTGCTCGTGTTGCACATTTTGGTATGGGCACTGTAAAGATAACGACAAAAGACTTCATTATATGATTGGGCAAAATATTAAAAGGAAATAGACAAGAACGTCCTCTTCATTTACATCTTATAAATGTAAGCGAAGTTTCACTTGTTCACTTTTCTCGTGTAGTGCTCTTGGACATACGAGACGAGCGTCCAGTTATGATTGGCTTTAACTTCTTCCCGCTTTTTGCTGGTCGACTTATGATTGGTGAATTGCATATCTTTGGCTGCAATGATTGAGTAAATCCATTTAGTGCTAGCTTACAAAGGTTATATTTGGAATATAACTTCCTAAATCCTAAAATGTTATCAGGAAATATTCCCCAAATTATTCATCAGTTCATTGTTCTGTAATGCAATCTTGAATAGGCCTCTTCTCAGTTATGTAGACCATTGTCGTAACGCGTCAAATTTTCCTTCATCAACGATATTGAAAAACTCAAGAAGTTTGAGAATTCTATAACTTTTTCTTTATTCAACTTGTCGTTACTTTTTGATCTAACCCTCAGGATATAATTACTTATATCTTACCACAAACTTTACAAGTCAGCGCGCAGTTGGTCATCATTTGTTTCCACTTGCAGCTATCAATGTTCTTCTCGCGATAAATTTTCACAAAATACTGACAAGTTTTTGTCGCTATCCGGTCTTGACATTCTGTAGAAGAAAAATAGTTCATTATACTGATCCAAGCTGGCATTCTTGAACTAAGGTCACCCAAGAAAATGTGATGCAATTAAAGACTGTCCACAGCCTCACCTTCTATTGCAAGTTTCAACGCAAAAAAGCGAAAGAAAAACCGATCATAGCAGGCGCGAGTACGGAGCACACGAAGCTGGCGTCCAGTTCTATTGCGAGTCTTTTCTCGCGTTCAATGATCGAAGAAATAAAGTACGATAATATAGTCTAATGCAACTGTGGTACATTCAGCAACAAAAAGCAAAACTTTCAAACTTTTACAAACGACGTCACCAAATTTCGAGTTTTCAACGGCATTTCAATCATTAGGGGGTTACAAAGTGTTAATTTAATTCGAAAATAAATTATATAAGAAGAGTTATCCGTGCTAAATGAAATGGTGCGGCATTGGTGCCTATCAATAGAAGTATTTAAACTAAGAAAACTATTTTCGCAAACTATCAAGCTGATATTATCTTTAGATAAGAATTAGTAAAGCTTACGTTGTTGCGCTGTTGCAAAAGCAACCAACGCGAGGACTGCAAGCAAAACGTTGGTGATTTGTATATTCATCTTGAAATCTTCTTTACTGTTGGAACTTTCGTTGTATACGTAGCTTGAAATTTCGTGAGTTTCTCTAACTTCTCTGAGTCGATCTTGGTTCAATTGACTACTGCCAGGTTTCTGGTGCTCTTTTTATCGACGAAAAAGGTCAAGAGGCTCACCTGCGGCGAAATACTTGAGAGTTTTGTTTGAAGACAATTAAGGGTGAGGTCATGGCGTTACACCGCCGAAAAATTCCTCGCCGACGTACTGTAGCGATGGCGTGGTCGGAAAACGTGGGCAATCGATCGAACATCGCTTTAATAATATTACTTTCCTCTTTTGATTACTGCATTTGTGGCCAGTGCAATAAAAAACAAGGGAGAATTGAAAATGTGTATAAATTAAAATAGCCTTTGATTTATCGCAAATATAACCCAGCCAGCGAAAAAATTTGACGCAATAATCCCAAATCTTCTGGATGCACTTTATTTCCTTTCTCCATTATTCAAATTATTTTGGTCGCATACTTTATCTTCTTCACTTCCAGTCTCACTTTTAACACTCAAAAAGTTCTTTCCGACTGAGTTTTGAAATCGAAGTAATACTTGAAATAAATTATTTCATTTTTGCGGTTGAATAAAACAATGTAATTGAATTAGTTCGGAACAAAAATAGGCGAAACTCCACGAATGAAACGGAAGTATCCCACGCAGATATTTTCGCAACAGTTTCGTTGTCACTGCGTTTGTTATTTACCTAACAGGCAATGCGGGGTTTATTTTTGTGCGTTGCAGTTAAACAAAGGGCGTTATTTAACTACCTATGAAGAGAATAACAGGTTTATATAATTACTCAGAACAAGATAATTAAAATTCATATGTCACTGAAGTCATAATGTTTCGTGAATCCTGAAGAACGCGATCGATATGTGGAAACTGTCTTTTTGGCGTTTCAGTCTATTTTTACTATCCACTTATTAAGGTATTAATAAATTATGAAACATGCCGAGCGACATGCTATATTTTCATTCAACGGAGAATGTTGCACAAGCCCTAAAAACAACCTCTGTCTACTGAAATCGCTTTCGAAAAAGGAAACAGTCATTTAATTATAAAGAATACTGGATGGCAAAAGGACATTTCAACTGACTACAGTTACGTTCTGGAAGGAATGTAAACTCAGGCGGTTGACAGGATAAACTAAAGAACCTCCGATAAGAAGGAAGAAAAATGGGAATTAGATATCCTCTTCAAGAGACTGCATTTCAGACGTGGTTTGTCTCGAAACCGAGTGACTTATTTGGTATTTACAAAGGTTGTGGTTTTGTGAAAACTTGTGGAATATTTATTGGCGTGCTAATGGTTTCAAATCCGGCGCTCCGTATTTTATTGAATTACAGCTTCTGTACGGCGGATTGTCTTTACGAACAATCTCACCCACTCCTTTTCAAGTGTTTTCTCCTAAAATAAAGGTTTGTTGTTTCAGTGATGAAATGCTCGCAGACTCATTTCCTCGAAGTAAGGGTCATTCGTTATATGCGAGTGTCTTTTACCGAGCGTAATTTTCGCGATTGGAAAACAACATTTTCGACATTGGAAAACTCAAGAGGTAGTTCGTAATACATTAATCTAGTTTTAGATAAAAATTTCTTTCATTCGCAAGCGGAAAAATACAGGAACTCAAATAAGTGTGATAGCGATTATCGATTATATTACTTCTTTTGACACACGCCAAATTTCCTCAACCCTCATGCAACCTCGTTGCGGTTTTCAGGGACTGTTAGCAAAGTTACCGTATTGCCATGCAGTGAAAATTCCACCGTTAGAGAAGACGTATCAACAGCCTTAAGGGAGATAGTTTTTTAATCAGTTCTTTTAGCCAATAGAAGATAGGTGCCTTGACATTGCTTTTCAAATCAGACGCCACTGTTTTTCACAACTGAATGTTATACACAGATAAACCCATATTTTTCTCGAGAATTCGAGCATGCTGAAGTGTCTGCGCGTCGTTTTTCAGTCATTTTACTGATTTAACTCTCTATGGACAGTTGATGAGGATCCCGATTGTGGTGTCAGCGTTTGTTCACTGTATCAACACAAATGTCCGATTTTGTTGTCAGTCAAATAGCGCAACGTTTGGGCATATTTCGGAGATCAGTATTTAACTCGATTATTATATTAATTGCGCAGAATAATGTAGATAGATGATAAGCATTTTCCAAGATAAAATCGTTTATTCATCGGGAGATATTCCCGACAAATTCCGACCACACCTTTCATGCTGTGCACGGGCACACCTGGGAAACGCCTCGTTGACCCTCTGTTATTTATCGACACTGCATTTTTCTTCAGTGCAAAATAATGGCTAAGTTTTTATAAAGAACTGAGACGCTAAATGCCAAGTTTTTAAAGGTGATTAATTTCTAGTTCTAGTCAAATTGAACCTCTTTCATTATAAAAAAAACTCAAATTCCAGAAGGATCGCATTTGTTTGGTCAATAACTATTCCGCGCCGCGCCGATAACTACTTTTAAATACCACATTCATCTGATAAGCATGAACAAGGAGTATTTTAGTTTCACATGCAAGACTAGATACAGGTGTAACCGGGACAAACAACATAACATTTGTAAATACAGACAAATATCTAAACAATTGAGAGACCGGCCGGATATATATTGTTAGCGTAGGCGTGTTCCTATCAAATTTGACTGCAACCTTGAGCCATTGTCTTCAACGTAAATATTTTTAGAACAATAATACATTTTTTAAACGGCTGCTACAACCAGTTGCAAAAATGTTGAGACAGTTAGTGCCAAAAAAGGCTTTTCTTACTTCTATGGTTCGCAAATTGCCAGTTTGTCAGAGAAGAACATTTTGCACCCCTTTCCCCGTTTCAATGTTGTCCATCTAAGTTTTGTACGTCAGATTGCATAGCTAGCAACATTGGGAAGGGGAGGAGGGGAGAGAGATTACGCGCAATAGCGCGGTGAAGAGTCTTCTCTCGTTAAGGTAGGATGTCTCAACTACTTATGCAACTGGTTGTCTTTCCAGTGTATTGAATGAAACATAGTCCAGCGGCAATGGAGATGATTTAGAACGAGCTAAATACTGAAATGTATTGAAAAAAGAAAGGATCCGTTCGTTTCAAGAGAAAAGAAAAGGTACAGCGCGCAGATTTGGATGGAATCTTGCTAATACTTAAGTTACGTTTTGTGACGTAAAGAAATTCATCAATCGAATTTCTTGTTCAATAAAGGCAAACGACATGGTTTTTAAGGAGAAAATCAAACCAGAACTAAAAGCTTATGTAAGATTCCTTCGAGAACAGGGTGATGTACCTGTTAAAGAAATAGTACACCGTTGTGGAATATCCAGGGCATCGGTTTATCGCTGTTTAAAATTTGCAAATCAAGCACAAAAGGAAAGTAACAGGCATGGCAGGCCGCGATTAATCGATGTGCGCCAGGAAAGGAAAATCCACAGAACAATTGGAAGACTTCGTGAACAAGAGGGAAACTTCTCATGCCACAGAATAAGGGCAGAAGCGGGTTTACACAATGCTTCACTGTGGACTATCAATCGAACTTTGAAACGAATGGGATATGCCTTCTTGGAAGCAAGAAAAAAAGGAATATTACTGGAGAGAGATTTCAGAGAGCGTTTAAGGTTTGCACGTAAAGTGAAAAGAACTTATTGCAACGACTTCTTCATGAATGATATCTGCTTTTATCTAGACGGGGTAAGCTTTTATCATAAATACAATCCACTCGACGACGCTAGAGCCCGTAAAGGTAAAATCTGGAGGAAACGAAAGGAGGGACT
>OX393569.1:5820065-5890065 GCA_947652115.1 Blastomussa wellsi
GTTACGTCATCCTATACACCCCAAAAAGAGGTTTTTCCGTGGCCATTTTTGAGATAGCCAACATGTTACCCTAAAACTTTTTCTTTTGAAAAGCTCCCCTGAAAAGCTTCGACAGGTGTGATTTTCACCTCAATATATAAGAGAAGAATATATTTTTTGTGCCTTGCATAAATCAGACAACCAGTTGCAAAAATGTTGAGACAGTTAGTGCCAAAAAAGGCTTTTCTTACTTCTATGGTTCGCAAATTGCCAGTTTGTCAGAGAAGAACATTTTGCACCCCTTTCCCCGTTTCAATGTTGTCCATCTAAGTTTTGTACGTCAGATTGCATAGCTAGCAACATTGGGAAGGGGAGGAGGGGAGAGAGATTACGCGCAATAGCGCGGTGAAGAGTCTTCTCTCGTTAAGGTAGGATGTCTCAACTACTTATGCAACTGGTTGTAGCTTTTATATTTTACATGGGGAATGCCTGAAACAGACTGTCTTGCTGTGTTTAACAAATAATAACGCGAAAAAAAAAGGAAAACGTGAAAATTGTACACACAGTGTACTTGACGAATCTCTTTTGAATTGTTGTTGCCACTCGTCACCAACTATCTCGTGAAAAGAAAACAGTATATGTGGAACTAAAACAATTAGGATATTTGTGGCATACCAAGTTCAGGAAGTGTGTGCACTTAATTACGTTAATTTGTTTACAAGGGGATCGTTATTATTTATGACATTTAGCACAAAGGAAATACCTCTCGCATTTTAGAACTCCTTTTACACCGAGGACAAAACGGAAAGTTTTGAAAAGCTTCTTCCCTGTATGGTCCTGAGAGAGACCGACGCAGTGACGAGAGAATGTACTAGAAAAAAACTTTTCATTTGCTCTTTATTACACTGTTTTTACTGTCTCATTTTCTCAGTTTTTATCACCTTATGCTTTGCAAAACTTTCCTCAACAAGAAATCAAAAATACGAAAAACATGTCGAAAAATATCTTACCCGGTAAACAAGCAGGACGCAAAAGGTCTGAAGAAAAACTTTCGTTTGAATGGATTCTTGAATGGTCATCGATAATACGAGCCGTTTCAGTTAGCCTAAATAACACACTGTCCTTTTGTTGCCGATTCTAAAGAGTCTTGTTTTCCTGAATATAAAACTGGCACATAATCGTTTGTTACTTTTACGAGTTTGCTAAGCTCATGGAGTGAGTCTGAATGCATGGTGCTCATCGCTACATATATGAAACCTCAGTTATCAGTTAATTTTTCGGCCATTTCTCAATTATCAACTAAAATCTTAGCCCACAATTTTGCAGATCTCAGCTAAAGAATTCGCAGAGGTTCTTTTGATCGTCACACAATATTCGACCTGGGAGGAATATTGCGTGACGAGCAGAAAAAAAAAATGTGCTGGACTCCGGGTCGGGTGGTTGGCGGGTGGTCGGGGTTCGGGCCCTGTCCGGGTTGTTGTGTTGTGTTTCGGTTGTGTTCTTGGACAAGACACTTAACTCTCAAAGTGCCTCTTTCCACCCAGGTGTAAGTTAAAGGGGCACTGTCACGGTATTTTTGGCGTCATTTTAAAATGCTGAAATATCTTCCCGCATCAGTGGAAACCCAGAAATAATGGTGTAGTTTTGTTACCTAGGACTGTTCAATACTCTAAATCGTTTATTGCCGGCTATCACTTAAGACAGCAAGAATGGACGTGGGTTGAAATTTGAAAAACCTAGCCAGTTTTCTCGTTTATTTTATTACCTAACTGAAAAAAATTCGCTGGCCTGCGGCCTTCTGAGTGCTTATCGAACCGAACCACGAATTGGGTTTCTGCAATCCCCAGCTGGAAATTTTTTCACTCTTTTATACCTGTGATTAAATAGACAATCATTATAGACGTGCGATTTATTTCCTTTGAGCTTTCGAACGTTCCTTTTTCCACATATTCAAAATGTCCCATTCAGGTAAAGTTCAAATTCCAGAGCTTCTTACGGCTTTATCTATTGTAGTATTTGTGATCATTTGTGGTATGGCTAGGCATGATAAACTCAAATGTCTTTGAGAAGATTCCCAACACACCCACACAATCTCTTTCTTTGCCAGCTCAGCAGTAGAAAACCACATTGCATGTTCACACGCATCCGGCCAGTGATACCACAACGATAGTCTTCTAACGTCAGAAGCAGACGTAAGCTGGAGATTACTAAGGATTTAAGATTTAAGCTTTTCAGCAATCAGGCAAACACGGAATACAACGGAATGACACTGTGTTCGGTCACGTTTTGAAGTCTAAATCCTAAAATGACACCACTGAGGTGAACGCAACTGAGGAAAACTTTTTTCCTGTATTGCTGATCGTTTCTCCAACCTTTTTTCCAGTTGACAATTCAAGCGTTTTTCTCCCATCACCACAACTGGCGTAACACGCCGTTGTACCTCTTTTCTTTCATGCAAATTCATTTCTAATATTGTAATTTAAAGATTCCAAAACCACAGAGCCAGGTTTCTGCAATCGCATTAAAGCATTGGACGAACCTTGTTATTTTAATCTCTCACTTTGAACTTTAATCAGTGACTTAGTGTCACTTTGACTGAAAGCCTGTTGTTGTTTTTTTATACCTGTCCGCGAAAAATCTTGAGATAATACCCAGTTCAATGAGGATTTTATGATGTACGACAGTAAACTATTCAGTCGTTTGCTTCGTCTGTGAAGCGGTCAAAACACAGAAGTACTGCACATGCCGAAAACACACGTGTATACCGATGTCTCCCGCAAACCCGCAACATAACGAGTGCTACGTCATGTGTCATAATACACAGGAATAAGAGAAGTTTTGGTAAACGTTTTTATCCAAGGCTGAGTAACAGAAAGTATTAACAAAAGATATCCAAGCCATTCATTTCTCAATACGAACTAAACAATTAGATTAGAGCTTGGAAGAAGAAGAAGAAGAAGAAGAAAAAACACGTGAAATTAAGAGAATTCTGAAATTCGAGATGTTACCGCCAAAAAAATGGCGAATGCGGACATTTTTTACGGATCCACAGGCGGCCCATACGTTGTATGTGATTTACGTGAGATAATGCAGGGTCTCTCTTTCTAAAATTTTGTGTTTACTGACAGCCGAAAACCTGTGTTCGGCAATGCGTTGATGAAGGTGTCGGGCTGTATAGCCAACATAATCTGCATCACACAGATCACATGTAAACACCTTTTAGAAGTGCACGGAGACAAAAATTTTCTTAATGAGGACCAATTTATTGTTCTCAAGAAGTGCCACGGGAAATTTGACTGCCTCGTTCACGAAATGCTGTTCATAAAAGAACTGAGGCCTAACCTTAACACTCAGAGTGACCCCATTAGTGCTTAACTCTTTGTTTAGCTTTTAGCATATTTCTTTTACCTTTTTCTTAATGAATTATTGTTTTTCTTGTATTTATAGAAGTTTCATACTATCTTTTTTTTACTTGATAATGACATCCGAGAACGTCAAAACGTCGTGTATTTTTAACCGTTTTTTAACCGTCTTTTAAAATTCTTAAATGTTTTTAAGAAAATTTTTATCGCAATTTTTTATATCTAAATGTTTTAACAGTAAGTCGCTTCTTTTTAACATTTCAGGAAAAAGTTTTCTTTTTCCTTGCTAACAGAGTCTCTTCAATCTTCATCTTCCCGAATTTTTCTAGGAAGATCGAAGGTCGTGTGGTAAATTGTCAATAAACAGTAGTTTTTCCAATCAACAGAGTGTCAAGACCGTTATCCAAGCTATTGCCGAAGACGAATCTCAAGATATTCCGAAGCAAACGCATGCAATGTACAAGGAAAGATGTAATGCAAGGGCGTAGCCAGGGGGGTCCTGGGGAGCCCGTGGCCCCTACTCCCTTTGTTAGACTATTTTAAGGTAAACAAGTAAAACCCAGTGTGATTGTCGACATGACAATCTGGTGAGTACCCTGGGTGTGACCCCCCTGTAATGTCCAAAGACCTACGATTTTTTAAGTATATTGAGTACAACAACAAAAACTATTGATCGACACTTGAGCGCTAGGAGTTTTCAAATAGCCGAAGAGACAGCGGAAGAACCGAACCGAGTGTTTCACTCGACAAGCGGCCATATTGGATTACTGAAACAAAAGACGATGTTTGCATAAAATAAAGTACAGTTCCCGAAGGACTGATTTTAAATACCGATTAATATGAACAATATGGCACCGTTTCAATATGGCTACCGCGGGGTCACATGAAAACGCTCTAGCGGTGAAATAAACAGGAGGCTTGGTTGTTGGTTTGTTGCGTAAAAGGCGGGAAATTTGTGTAAATTTTGAATGCTTTGTCGTGGGTCTCCGGCCTTGTAATCCGAGTGTCTCGGGTTAAAATCCTCCTCCCTGGCACCCCCGGGTGGATTTGTCTTCGCTGGTCCCAAATTCAACTCCTCCACCCCTTGTGTGAACAATATTAGACAAAGATTGATTCGAAATTGCAGTTTTCAAGGCATATTTATCACTCTTCTTATATTTCATTACGCTACGCCAAAAAACCCCCTTCGCCCATCCAAAGTTGTATGATTCCAGTGAAGGACTCCAAGAACTGAAACAAACAACAACATTCACTGGGGGGGAGGGGTGGAAATGAGGGAACAAGGGGTAAAATAAGACTGTAATACAATAAAATGTGGCTTAAATGGCAATGTGTCAACACCTTTGCCACTCATTATAGCCAACTGGTAGGCCCCCGCTACCTGGGACACCATTAATTGTGTTTACCCTCAATATCTATATTTTCACTTTTTAAAATTAAGCTTGTACCCAGTGTTAAGATATCACTAAACAGTGTTTCATTTGCCGTTCCTCAGAGGAACGCGCGGCAGTCCCAGCCGTGTTCCCCTTATGGTCACGGTTGGGATTTTACAGCAGCTCAGGGGCCAAATGGAGAGGGGTGCGGAGGTAAGAGCAAATCATGTACCTTATCTGAAAGCATACACAAAGAATGTAACATTTCTCATGTTTGCGATAAATTACAACTCACTATTTCCATCGTACCTGATTTCGAAATGTCGAGTGTTATGAATAACTCCTGAATAGCCTTTCCCCATGTATATAACTGGTCATCGCCGCGTCTCTTCTAGTTTTTCGGACCACAGAACGAATAATTAGCACTAAATCGAAAAATAAACCGACAAAGAATTTGTAAATAAAAAGCGGTATGCGGCTCTAAAAAGTGTTGTAAGTACAGAACATAGAAGTAACATTAAGTCAACTCTCCCTATCAAAGACTGACATCATCGGGACCAATGCACGAACTGTCCGTTTTAGAGAGATGTCGGCTAAAAGAGATTCTGACAGAAACTGGCTGTGCTGAAAACTGTTGTAATACCTTAGGATATACTCGCCATGTCGAACCATTCATTTTAACTTCTGGTCCTCAAATACTATCGCATTTCCAGCGGAAAGGACAAGTGCAACCTTCATCGAAGCTGTTATTAAATACTCTAATTAAAAAAAAATGTTCTTTCTGAGTAGTTCGCAGCATCAAGACAAGTTACGGCGGAAAACCGCTGAATTAAAGTCACCGCGTTTTTAAGAATCATGCATGACCCGAGTGCCATATAATAAACTACTTACTAACCTAGCTTACTCGAGCCATACTGGGAAATATTGGCCCTCGGTCGTTCTTGTACGGACCTCGCTGCGCTCGGTCCGTACTGCCACGACCTCGGGTCAATATTCCCCAGTACGGCCCTCGCGCTCGGTTAGTAAGAGGGGAGCTAGTTGGCGGTCATGCTTGATAAATTCGCCTCTTTCTGTGGGTCTCTAGATCAGCATCGATATTCTCCTTGACCTCTATCGTATATTTTGTGTAAATTTTCTAGGGAGAATTTGATGCTACTAGGGCTGACAGTAAAATCAGTCGATCGCAAGAGAAATCATTGTCGTTTACTTCTAAAGCTATTTTCAACATCATTCTATTATTAAAATTGTTTACCTTTTTTGCGTTTGTGTTCTAGAGCGTCACTTTAGCTGAAGAGATGAGAGAACTAACGTGGGATTTATCCAGACCTTTCAGTGCAGCAAACTGACCATAAAATGCAACGGATGCCCAAAAAGCGCTTTTTACAAAAATCTCCGGGCGTCAATGGGTTAAGATCCATGCAAACCCTAAATTGTTATCTAAGGATTTCACCAGGAAAAGCGGCAAAAAGTGGCGCAACGGCAACCTAAGTAACTCCCCCTGGAAACAGAATGATCGAATGTGTGACTATTAAACCGGCATACAAACGCCCAAAGATTGCATTAAAAATCAAGACGTTCGCAATTCGCACGCTGAATGAAATTCAAAATAGGGGATTTGACAGCAGTTATCCTCCCGAAGTGGGGACTTTTGACCGTTTTATTGGCCTTTCTAGCAACATTTTATTGACTTTTAGTGACTCTTTTGACCATTTACAATTGCCCTGGGGCCGGGCAATTCAACAGAAAATTTCAGCTCAATTCAAATTCCCCACCTATGCCCCCCCCCCCCTGCGGGATTTACATTGATAGGTGCATAATGAAAAATCCGATTAAATAATCTGCAATTTCGTCTAAACAGCCCCTTCATACAGACATTCGACTTTTTTGCTAGTTTTCTTCCAGCTGCTGTTGCCCGAATCTTGATGGTTTTGCCCGAAAAATGTTGACAATTTTCGAAAATGGTGGAAGGGTAAGGGCTGCAGCCCCCCTCGAACCCCCCCGGCTCGTACGCCTATGTTTAGGTACGAGCTCACGTGTGAACGGGTTTTGGTGAGGAACATGTTAACTCAGCACGACACTAGATTAGTAAACAACCTTTCATTTTGCTGACCTTGACTGCGCTGCTTGTGATGGTCTCGGTTGTTTGGCAATAAAATAATCCTGAGCTCCTGAGGTTCTATCATCTCTCCTTCTCAGTATTTTTTTGCAGTGGACGCGAAGCGATATAAGTGATGAACCCGCGAAATGATCGGGGGAAGACTCCCCCTCTCACAGAAAGCGGCTTTTTTGCAAAAAAGATAAACCCTCCGAAGTCCTGTGACACCAAGGAAAAAAATTACAAATTCAGTATCGCTTGTCCAACAGGGTTCACCAGGGCAGGTGCCTTCCTTCATTCCCAGCCTTTTTATATTCACAAATCAGTTTTCCTTGCCAAAATAGAAAAGTTAATTAAAGTGGAACGTGGAATGTGGAATGTTGTCCCGTGGATAAAAGCCAGTAAACACACTGGGTTTTACATTTCTTTTTCCTGGTCAAAGGTTAGTTCTTACAAATACATGGTCTTTGAGCGAGCTCTTTGTATTGTACTTACAGTGGACTTGAGGGAGGGGAGGGAGAGGGGACAACAAGTGCTATCATATTGTTGGTGGAGTTTTGCGAATTGTGAAATTATCGCGCAAGGTCCTAACAGGGTGGGCCAGGGGAGCGGTGGTATACCAATATACCCTAATATACCCAAAATTATAACACTGAAAGGGGATACACGCTTTCTTTTTTATAAGAATATTGTTTTTCAGGCCCAGGCTGAATATTCTTATTTTTCTGACGATTTTAGGCTGAAAATATTCTTATGAATATTCTTAGGTTAAGAAATTTATCATGATACTTTTTACAGTTTAGTTCATGTCTTTTGGGCTGTATACCTTACATATGTATTTATTGGGTATTTATTGAGCAATGGCAATAGTGCAGGTTTTTACCGTTTTATTGGCTTGTTTTGCCGTTTAGAGAAGAAAAGAAAATTGTATTGTATTTGCACATTTTCAACACAAAATTATCAGTTATAGTTTCAAAATCTCAGCCTTGGGTTCATTCTTGAAATATTCTTGAAATTGCGCAAATTTCAGCCTCAATATTCTTATAAAGTATACTCATAAAAAAGAAAGAGTGTATACAACGTTTGGATACAGGAGACCACGCAACGAAGAATAAAACTGCTTGGCTAGTTATTGCCGGATCTCTCGATCAAGAAGTGCTCGTACCAGACGTCACTCTAAGTGTCATAAAACCAAATTGACTGCAAGGCTGGTACTACGGCCAAAGGGCAAAATTTATTGGCCAATATTTCAACTAGCAGAGCTAGTCTTCTTCAGGGCCCGTACTTTAATGAAGGGGAAGGGAAGGGTACGTGCTCTAGAGCAAGGATAAATGAAACAGATTTTCAAGTAAACATGCACTGAAACTTGACCACGGATTGTAGGTTTCCATTGATGTAATCACGTTTTTGGGCTGTTGAATTTGTGAAGTTGTTTTCGCCGCGGGACAGTCTAATATATTTCCCATGAGAGCAGTTTGCTAATACGAACTGACCCCCTATCGTTAACTCATTTTGAAAGAGCCAGACCAGCGTTTGGCACGTTGCTGTTCTCCAAGGTCCTTGTAAGAAGACAAAAAGCTGCAATGAAAATGGTTTTGTTGGCTTAAGACGATGCAATAGTAGAAAATTTTCGTTTTTCCCACACATTCAGATAAAGCAAGATCGAGCGCGACTCACGGGTGGTTTACTACCGTTTACTAACACGTGTTTTAGAAGTAGCCGATCACGTTTTTATTAGCCTGCGAACAGGCTCCCCAGCGAACCGAGTGTTTATGCCGATTTGAAACACTAGTCTCTTTCGCAAACGATTTTGGCCCCGTCACGTGATTGGGAAAGTTTCAAAAATAGAATAGAGTCTTTTCTGGAACTTACAAGACAAACAGACAGCAGATGCTGAATCCGACTATGCCTCAGTATTTTTTATCGATAAAAGAGGGCTCGAGGAATGCGGCTTTTTGTTGTTCTTTGAACTAACTTCAAAGTGATTAGTACCAGACCCGTTTTAAAACTGACACAGGATGGGGTCCAGGAAATGAGCTGCCTCCATTTATAGCACCGCCCACTCATTATAAATACGGTGACCTTTGCATGGACATAACCATACGCGGCCAGATCAGTGGTGTTTTCACGTTTACCGAGGACAGCGATCACTGTAGCAAGCCGAAGGAAAAGCTAACTAATTGCCTGGTAAGTTTAACTTTGATATAGTACACGTTTTTTTTGTTGTTGTATTCTTGGTAAGAACTAATCTCGGTAGCACGATTGTTGTTTACAATTTCTTCAACCATATTTGTCATCTTCGACTTGGATAAAGAATGCTTAAACTTACTTCGGTTGTAATGGGTTCGATATAGATGAAGCAATTCTCACTGCATGAAATGGTTTGCATAAGGAGCCTTACGCACTCAGTATATCGATTGATATAAGGACAATATAAGGATCTCGCAGCTGACATGTGGCATTCAAAAGTTGTACGGAAAGATCATGCCTCGCCGTCTAGCTCCAGCCTTTAGATGCTATACCTTCGCATGACGCCCATATAGTGGAACCCGAGTGGAATGATTATTTTTGTGGAACTACTCAAGGAAACGAAAATCGGAGTTAAAATCGAAGTTTTTGTCTAAGTATGGCAAATGCATGGAAAAAAATTTGTTCGAGTTGTTGAGACAGCAAGGTTCGACAAATCAAAGGTTCGAGAAATCGAAAATTTTTTTTCAAATTTCGGAGGTGTGGTTGCAACACGTTTGACCCGCACTGAGGTCTTGCAGAATTGTACTATTTGAACGTCACACTTTAGCGCCGTCGTCTACGCGTAACTTGCGTCTCTCATTAGAAACTGTTTTCAACGACAATAAGTTTCATGAGCGGAGGGCGTTTGTGGACAGCCGCTGTTCGGAAAATCGAGTCTATTTTTTCACGCTGACGGACATTTTGTTATCGTTAACATAATCTTCCCGTTTGTTCGAAAACACCAGAAACACGTGCAAAACAGTCTCAGAACAGAGAAGCGCGCGTTTGGTATACATACGATACATACAGTGCGTTGATTGACTGAAAGAAATACATGTAGCCCAAAAACCAGGAGGACGTTCCATGCGTTCCTGTCAGTATTCTCGCCGTCTTATTGTAAAATCTGGCCCTTCGTTTAGGGCAAAATCCCGTGGGGGCGGGGGGCGCTTAAGCCATGTTGGGGGTGTAGGAGCGTCGCTGTGTAACCTACCTCTGACGACACTGCGGGAAAACGATAGCCTGCGTAGCTGGCGGTTTATTTTTGTGGTGTAAGTTCGCAAGTTTGGACTAAAATTATGCCATCGATGCATCATAGCCTCCCTTGCTGACGCTGACCACCTCAAGAAATCGTGACGCAATGCGCGTGCGCGGTGCGTTTTTCCGCGGTGTACCCCTGACTCGTCCCCAGTCGTCTCTTATGCGAAAAAATAACAGGCGCGGGGAATGATGGGAAGGAGTGAGAAAGGATCAGATTTCAACCCCGGGTGCCAGCGACACCCAGGGTAAACCTAATCCTGCTTACAAGTGAGAGTAACTAGCCTAATAAGGAATAACACGCAAACTGCGGTGATAAACATTACGAGAAAGCGCATTGATGGGGAAAATTTAAACTTTTTACATGGTGTTTCGTATGTTTCAACACGCATGTTCAGAAGCAACCGTTGGAAATACAGAGCGTTTTCACGTGACGTCATAAAATTCTAAAATCCAAAACCAAAGAGCAACCAAACTTTTTATACTTATCAGGCATAAGAGGTGCTAAATTTTTTTATCCGTGTACAACTTTTCAGCTCAACGGCGTCTTTCGTTTGGAAACCAGAGCAATTTGAATTTCAGAGTCAAGGCGGTGCGTGACATAATTCATGTTTGTTGAAAAACACATTCTTATCTCACGAGATTTAGCAATTCGTTAAAATATAAATATATGTTTGCTCAGTACAGGCAATCAGTTGCCAAGATAACCAAAGTAAATTCCAGATGTTTACACTATTTCTGGCCGCCATATTGGTGTTCCACTGCTCCATACTGGGCTCTGTAAATTTGTGCTTAAGTCTCAACGAATATCTGAAGTTTGGAATAACGCACACACCTGAAACTTGCAGAAGTGTATTCTTTATTTATCTTCTATAATATCGTAGTTTCTTGACTCTATCCACTGAATGGTTTTCGAATTTTTTTTGGTCACGTGAGTGAAAACGCCCTATACGTCCTGAAAGAAAACATTTCTTTCGTTGTTCGGTCGTTCAGAAAACGAAAGGAAACTTAAGTGATGGTCGTCAAGAAGTACCCACCTCGCCACTGAAATACCGCTGGCTGCTTTACTTAGAGTTCACCGACAACCTAATATGCTGTTCTGGTCATTGCTACGTTTAATAGTTACATTTTGAACTCGTTGCGTGGCAACAAGGATGTAAACACCGCGTCTTGGGTAAAATTAGAATACTAGTAGAATTCTACTAATTGCAATAATTTAGAAGAAAAGGAATACGCGTAAAGAGACAAAAATTCGGATAAGAATGCTTTTACAAACAAAATATTTAAAGTCATCAACTTTAAGCTACTCTAATCTGTCTTCAGAATACTTGACCAAACGTTGATTGAGTTTAGCGGTAAAAACGCGACTAAAAGCTTGCAATTCTGGATTTGCGGAGATTGTATAGAATTTTCTGAAGAACAAACGACAAAAGACAGAAACTACAGTTTGACTCGGAAATTATTCTACGGATTGCGCAATCGACCTTCATACACACACAATACTACAGGAATTCTTGAATGAAGAATTTAAACTATGAATTCTTAAAACGCTCGAGTAAAGAACGCTAGCTAAGTGTTCTTTACTCGAGTTTGACCTGGCAAACTATTCTACAGATTGCGCAACCGACCTTATTAATTAAAACGTTGTAAACTGGTAAAAAATACTACGAATCAAGAATTGAAACCATGAAAGTTTAGCACGTACTGAGCCATTAGGAAAGGTCGGAATTACTGTATTGTAGCCGTACATTATGACCATATAACTGATAGCTTCTTTATGGGTTCTTTTTGGCTCAGAAGGGAAAAAGATGACGGAGGAGGAAATTGAGAGATCGTAGAATAGGCAAAACAAACACTTTGGCAAAGGTTTAAAAGTAAACTCTGTCTTTTAGAAAACTTGAGCAAACGTTGTGTGAGTTTAGCGGTAACGCGACTAAAAGCTTACCATTCCGGATTTGTGGGGATAATTGTAGAATTTTCTGAAAAACAAACGAAAGAAGACAGAAACGCTAGTTAAGGTCTTCAGTTCGAGTTTGACTCGGCAATTATTCCACGGATTGCGTAACCGACCTAACATACACACGCAATACTACAGGAATTCTTGAATGAAGAATTGAAACTATGAATTCTTAAAACGCTCGAGTAAAGATGGCAAGCTAAGCGTTCGAGTAATGCGTTCTTTACTCGACTTTGACCCAGGAAACTATTCTACAGATGGCACAACTGACCTTATTAATTAAAACATCGTAAACTCGTAAAAAATTACTAAAAACCAAGAATTGAAACTATGAAAGTTTAGCACGTACAAATGAAAAAGTATCTCCAGCTTACTTTCAGCACTGAGCCATCAGGAAATGTCAGAATTACTGTATTGTAGTCGTTCATTATGACTATGTTATTACTGAAAGCTCCTTTAGGGAAAAGGAAAATTGAGAAATCGTAGTATAGACAAAATAAAACACTTTGGCAAAGGTTTAAAAATCAAAACAAGTTTACCAAATGAAGCTCTTGCCCTGCGCAAGAAGGTTTTAATTAAAATAGATTGAACGAGTAAAGTATTGAACACTAACATTGCTGACATGAAAACATTTTAATTGGACCAGTAAGCGGATTTTAGATACATGATAGTTTGCACTGATGGTCTTAAGTGAAATCTCTTTGTTTGGCCCGCTTCTTAAATTACGAATTTGTTATGTAAGAATTAGAGTCAGGGTTTCTTGTTTTTTCTTAATTTCAATTTTGGTGTCCCTAGTAGGTCGTCCAAAGTACATGCAGCTAAATTTAAATAGATTTGACACTGAAATAAAGATTTTTTTATCAATTATTCTCTCATTAAGTGAACTGATTATTAATTTTGATGTGGTAATTACAATACAATTCTTATAGATCTATCAGTTGGTCACGATGGAATACCAGTATATTGAATGTCTGTCATCTTTGATGCATGGGGTGAATGGAAACTATTTAGAGAGCTTATAAATGGATTATTATTATTATTATTATTATTATTATTATTATTACTAAATAGGAGACAAGTTTTAAAATGCACTTGAAATGGGGTTAATCCGGGGATGAATGAAATAACAGCAGCATATATACGGTCACCAATGCAACTAAAATTTCATCCGTGGCGATCATCAGTCGCCAACAAATGGCGACTGAACCTGAACGACCTGAACAAGCCATTTTCTAAACGAGCAGGGGACTGGGTTCAAATATTTTAAATCGATGGAAACGAAAATCTGAACATAGCTTGTAAAAGATCATCCAAAATAATGTACAAATACCAAATTTCAGCGTTGTTGGCTTAAACGCAAATATATAGTACACTTTTTGGTTTGGAGGAACAGGCGTCCCTGCACACAATACAAAGTTCTCTTAAAATTATTTCAAGTTTTCTAACGTGTACTGCATATGTGCGTTTTAGCCAATAACGCTGAAAGTTAGTAAACTTACATTATCCGAAAACATATTTGAATGAAAACAACATCAAATTTACTAAACGAATGCAACCAACCAACCAAAACAAACAATATTTCATATTTACATAAATTTTACTAATCCTTTGTGAAAACAAAAATATCTTCTTACCTCAATTCAGGAAAGCACTGCATTTGTTTACCTGCAGGACAAACATCGAGTGCACTAGTTGTATATTGGCAATTACTGGGTGATTTATTTCAAGTCTTAGCGTCTACATTCTAGGTTATATTTATTAGGGTTAATGCGCACGGCTCTTTAGAAGACCACTTTTTTGCGATAAGGATCTCGTGGTTAACTTAAGATTACATTACATTACAATTGACCAACTTTTGCACAGTATTTTCGTGAGAGCGGCATCAAGTAAAGGGCCTTTACTTCGGTTTTTTTCCTCAATACAGTTCAAAGCGCTATTTTGTACGATATTTTCTTCAAGACATTTCATGACAAAGTTACGCGAAGTGCAGTATGTGGCCAACGGACCAAATGTGAAGGCGAAAATTGTTCTAGATAACGAGGCACGACGTTATTTTTCTATAAATAGCCGTTTATTGAAGAAAAACAATGCCATTGCCAAGTTTCGTGATCTTTGTAGCGTGCATATCTTCCCTCTCGTGTTCAACGACTGCCGGATTAAAATGTTATCATGCTTGTTTTGGAAAGTCGACCACAAATTCTTATTCGGCCGGAAAAAGACTTCACGTAGCGAAAAAACGGAATTCTAACTTTAGATGCTAATCCGTTTTCTAAATTTCATTCGATTATCAACGATTAGCGGTTAGATAATCACTGCGGATGGCACTGAGAGGTCTACACAGGGAACCCATAAAAGCAGTTTGACTATTTGTGTTTATTTCAAAAATACTAAAGAAATGTATCGGAATATCGAAAGGGTCTAATGTAAAAATATTGCCTGTAATGTCTACATTTTACTTCAAAATAAACGTAAACCCCCTTATTTGTTTATTTGGTCGTCTATGAACGGTTCAAACTTTCGAATCATGGAAAGCGTTTTAATCACGGAAGCCAGGTTTTGCATTGAATGCGACTTCTACACTGCTCTTATAACGTGTAGTACCTCAGTGAACGCACAGACGACAAAATAACCAAATGACTGTGAAAAGTACTGGTGCAATGACTATAATCAGTACAATCTATATCTATCTCTTCATTCTCAAACACAATTAATAATTCATCAACCGTGACCATGGTTTGGAAATCTATTTGCATAGATTTTACGATTTTATTTCTTCGTTTTCTCCGTAGTTTCAGTCTTGACTGCAAGCACGGTGACCTATATTTTTCATTGTAGAATTTTGGAGTACTAATGATCAACTTTAAGTAAAAAAACATAAAAAAGGGATTTTGGGGAAGGAAAAAAGATATAGTTAAAACCTCTCAGAAAACCGTTACCCAAGGATGAAAATTATAGCCCTGGGAACAACGTCTAGAGGGACGTTTTGGGTAGGTATCGTTTCAATTTGTCTAATTTTTCCATAAATTATATTTTACATTGTTCCATGTAATCGAGACTTCCCTGCTATCAAGTTTTTTGTCAAGTATTCCGTTAATCATCTTTTCTTTCAGCTGCCGCAAAATGTACCGTGAAACGATAAAATAGCTCGCGTGATTAGCATAAATGGGATAAGATTGGCCCATCGTATCTCTTTTGCGAGCACGGTGATCTACCTTTTTTCTTTATTTTTCGAAACAGTGCTTGGAAGGGAACACTCAGGGAAACTTTCAAAAAATTGTTGGATAACTTTTATTTCTGAGGAATCACATTAAGTGCTGTTGTACAGAAAGGCCTTTTGTTCGTGCTGGGTCATAGGGTTTCAGGCGATTTACGCCGTCAAGATTTAAGATAAATCTTTCAACTAGCTAGACAATCTTTTATGAAAGAATGCTGCAAACCAGACTTCTAAAAAATGATGCTTTCTCAATGTTGACAGGAAATGTAGACACAAGTAGCTAAAAAAGCCATCAACAATATTCTTGGTTTGCAAACGACGTCATCACGCCATGTTGGATGACATGAACAAAAGATTTCTGGCTAGCCTCTTTTGTTTGGTCATTCAACATTTTTTTGGTATGGGAACATGTTAATATTACAGCCACAACTACAAATACACAAGTTACATTACACAAATTTACAGATAATTTACAGATACGAACATGAACTCACAGCCATACGTTAACATCCTCCTGGTACTAACACTAAAACCTGCTTTAACAACAAAGGCCCAAGGCCAACATGGCCGCCACGCTCTTTGTCATTTGAATCTCTCGGGATTGGTTGCAAACCAGCAATGTTGAGCAACCTCCCGAAGACTTATGCGATAGAACCTTTGATAGAAATGGCCGCGAAATTCGTGCCAGGAAAATTCGGTCGTTTTATTTGAAGCGAACAACGAAGCAATAAAATTAATGAAAACAAACAAACACGACGGGATGAAAAGGGCTTTTAAACACTCAAGGGTAAAATGAATACGAGAATTTTTAAGCTCATTAGATTAATTGACGATTTGGAGGACTTTCGACACAAATTTCCCAGGGCACTGAAGTTGATTTGTAGACTCGTGTGAAAGGTTATGTTGGAAAGATAAAAACTATATATACATACACACAGGTAGCCCAAGCTCGATACATATGCTTGTTCAGTACATTACGTAAGAATAGAAATTTAAGGGTTTGTATGTGGAAAACGGTTAGATACAAAAATAATTATAAACATTCAATGATTTAAATAAAAATAGCTGACCTCGCTTCCTTCGTGTCTTTGTTTGTCGATTTAGAGGGTTTTCAGTTCAGTTTAGAGGGCGAAGCGAAGAACTGTGGTGTTTGTTTGTTCGTCTTCATTGATTTTATTGTTCAAACAAAAATATGACCAAATATTCCTGGCACGATTTCGCGGTCATTTCAAAGGTTCTATCGCATAAGACTTCGGGAGGTTGCTCAACATTGCTGGTTTGCAACCAATCCCGAGAGATTCAAATGACAAAAAGGTTTCTGCCATGTTGTCCTTGGGCCTTTGTCGTCACCTCTCTGGTGAATGGAATGTAAGCAGGTTTTAGTGTTATTACTGGTTGGATGTTAACGTATGGCTGTAAGTTCATGTTCGTATCTGTAAATGGTTAGATACAAAAATAATAATAAAAATTCAATAACTTAAATAAAAACAGATGACCTCGCTTCCTTCCGGTTCGTGTCTTTCTTTGTCTCCGGGGAGGTTTCTGGGCCGAGTTATAGCGATTTAGAGGGTTTTCAGTTCAGTTTGGAGGACAAAGCGAAGAATAATTTATTATCATTGTTATTTTTGAAGCTGACCGTTTTCCCGGTACAATCCCTTATATTTCTACTGTTACGTAATGTACTGAACAACCATATATCGAGCTTGGGCGACCTGTGATATATGCTATCTAAGACGGAAGATATTAACGTAAACACCGATATAAATAGCAGGATTAACAAAAACAGAAGCAAACGTTTAGAATATAAAAAAAAACGCAAAAAAGATATACCAAGGATTATACTATTTTTTAACAATTATAGTGAAGTTGTAGACTTCAATGAAACCATTAACAAAACGGATAAAATCGTTGACCTTTTGGCGTCGTGACAGACGCTGTTTGTTTAATGTACATTAGTGAGCCGTCTGGCATGGTATGCAATGACCGCGTCGCGCCCTCCTTCTGTCAGAACACAGGTAGCCCAAGCTCGAAATGTGAGCGTCGGCACCGTTGCGTAACCTTCGAAATATAAGGATCTGTATAGGGAAAATAACGATTATTTCTGTAACCTATGAAAAGTAGCGATTTAAATAAAAATCGGCTTACCTCACTTAAGTTGAGTGCTTTTTCCCTCCTATGTGGTCTTCGAGCCGATTTATGGCCATTCTATCAGTTTTAGTGGAACCGATTTAGTGGAGAGAGCAAACCAGTTCTACGAAAACTAATAGAATGGCCATAAATCAGCTCGAAAACCACACAGGAGGAAAAAAAAAACACTCAACTAAAGTAAGGTAAACTAAAGTAAGGCAAGCCGATTTTTATTTAAATCGCTACACTTTCATAGGTTACAGAAACAATAGTTATTTTCCCCATACAGATCCTTATATTTCGAAGGTTATGGAACGGTGCCGACGCTCACATTTCGAGCTTGGGCTACCTGTGGTCAGAATATTCCATAATTGACAATGCGTGGCGCATGGCACGACCCCGTGTCATTACCGCAATCCAATCATTCCCCACGCCCCCCTCCACAGACTATAAAGTCGCTAATACCCACTGTTTTTCAGCAGACAAATAGAAGCAACCGACGAATCAACAATTCGAAGATCGAAGCATGGCGAATCAAATGAAGATATCCTTGCTGCAAGTCTTGGTAGCAGTTTTGTTGCTCTGTGAAGTTATCGGACAACGGTCCTATTCCCGAAGCCGGACTTACAGAAGAAGACCTGCAATGAGGTACAGCTCCGGAAGGATCAGCAGAAAAGGTACGCAACTATTTTGCATCAATGTTTATGATTCAGTTTACCGATCTGGGAAGCTCTCGAATGAATTCAAACTATCAGTGTTAAGATTTCCTATTACTATTCAGGCAGTTGGAAAGAACCTCATGAAAACACTTTAACTAAAAGCTCGTTTTCGTCACTGTTTATTTTAAAATGGGATTTGGTCGATCTAAGATTTATTGCATACTGTAAAGCACGACTGCGATATTAACCAAGGCTTGCCGTATGATTTTAGCCAAATATTCAGGTAAATTAGGAAAGTGGACGCATTTTCTACACACAGCACTCCGCGTTGTCCACCTAACCAAATATTCACTCACGTGAGTTGAATCTCTTGGCATTATTGAACATAACCAATCATGGATGTCTCGCGTGAGTACATTACTCAGCTCATGCGACATAAAACAGGCCACATAATCCAAAATGTCTGATCTTTGAAAAACTCTAGCCGTCTTAGTTTTTTCCTATTTACCTACAGATTACGAAGACAATGAATGTAGCAAGCTGCGAAGTGTTTTGTGTGTCGAGCGCTGGCCAATTGAGTTCGCATACCCTATCTGAGCATCTCAACGTTTTCCACCAAACCAAATAATTTTATTCACGCTCGTGACTTGACATTGAACATAACCAATTATTGTTGTCTCGCGTGAGTGCAGTACTCTGCACATGCCAAATATTCACGCACGTGACTTGAATCTCTTGGAGTCATTGATGATAACCAATTTTGGTTGTCCGACACGTGAGTGCCAAATATTCACGCATGTGACTTTAATCTCTTGGCTTCATTGAACATAACCAATTATGGTTGTCTCGCAGTAATCTGCTCATGCAACATAAAACAGGCCACAACTCTAGCCAGCTTAGTTATTTCCCATTTACCTACAGATGATGATCGCTTACTGCGAAGGTGTTTTGTGTGACGAGCACTGGCTAATTTTGTTCGCATACTCTATCTGAGCGAAAAACGTACAACGGTATTGCGATGAGAGAAGGTGGCGGAAAGTCGGCCGTCTTTCATTCGCTGGTTTCAACACCAGTTGTCCGACTTGTGAGTTTACGTCTTGATTGTATTTTTCTTTTTATTACCCGCAGAGTGCAAAGACGAACCGAAGGCACACAGTACTTGTGTGAAACTAGTCAAGGAATTAGGACTAAAAGTTTGTCACGTCAAAATCAAGCAGCTGAGAGTCAAACTTGAGAGAAGCTGCGCCCAGACCTGTCACTACTGTAAGTAACGAAGTTCAAATAACAATACAAATAGCCAATGGTACCCTCCTGATGGTACTACAAGCCTCTTTCACGCCCTTTGTACTTGTTACGCAATTTTTCATGGAGACCTGTAAGGAGAATATGTAATTTGATATTACTTCTCATTTTTCTTCTTGGTGTGCTGGACCCCGGATACAGCGATCCGGGATCCCGGTTTGATCTCCGGCCGGGCACTGCGTTACGTTCTAGATCGAGACACTTTACTGTTATAAATGGGTACCAGCAAATTTAATGCTAGGGGTAATTAACCCTACGATAGAGTAGCATCCTATCCTTGTGGCGGGGAAGTAGAAATTCATAGACGTTCGGGCACCTTCGGACTGGGGGGCTCCCTACCCGTCCGTCCAACGGTCCAAAAATTAAAACTGCTGTTGCCCGAATTTCCCGAAAAATGTCGACAATTTTCGAAACTGGGGGGGGGGGGGGGGGCTGTAGTCCCCCAGCCTCCCCGGCTCGTACGCCTATGGTTAATCACTTCATGCTAAGGAAATTGGGATAACTTCCTTCCGACCGGATGGGCCTCTAGGTTCCTACACAGACTTTGTCTTATCTACTTTACTTCTGTTCAGGTGGAGAACCTCAGACAAGCTGCAGAAGAAGCTTATATGGTTGCTGTTGGGATGTTCACACGCCCAGAGGAGATATCTATGGCAAAACAGGCTGCCCCGGTACGTTAATTAACACAATCAAATAAACAGTAGCAACAACTGAGCACGACAATCTAAAATTTGAAACTTATTTCATTAAATTGTGCAACCTGGCAATGGAGCCCTGTCAGTCCCGTCACTGTTTCCACTTGTTTCGAGACGGAATCCGTATTTATTGGACAAAATTATGTACCAAAATTATTTACACCTTATTGCAACCTTTTGTGTTACTACTTCAAATATATTATCAAGAGAAATCTTTTCTAACAACACCAAACATCGAAAACAAATTTCGAAGTTCCACTGAATCGCTTAAAAGATGTGAGATTTTTCCAAGAGCTTGCGAGCTTTGAAATTCATTTTCTCAGGCTCTGATAAGAAATTGTTGTACCAAAATTATTTACACCTTATTGCAAACTTTTGAGTTACTGCTTCAAATGTCTTATCAAAAGAAATGTTTTCTAACAACACCAAATTTTGCATCGAAAACAAATTTTGAAGTTCCACTATAATTCCACTGAATCGCTTAAAGACGATTTTACAAAATGGCTACACGTAAAATTTTGCCTGTAGTTTGTGATCTTTAAAATTAATTTTCTCGGGCTCTGATAAGAAATTATTGTCGGTACAAATAATTACTTCTGTACCTTTTATTAAGGGTAAAAAATAACGCAACATGATTTAAATTATTCTGGTACTCGATTTAATATTACTCGACTTGATGGGTGTTGATATGTCTAGCCTTAATGCTGTTATTCTACCATGGTAAACTATTATCTCAAGATTTCCTACGATTTGAAGGCGCGCAATTTTGAACATTACCAAAGATGATTTCATTCATGATAAGAAGCATATGACCATTATCAAACGAGAACTGTACACGCGTTTTCACTAGCTTTGTGGGGGTATCACGGGTGTCAGGCCTCAGTTCTCGGGTACCCGAGACAACCCCCCCCCCCCCTCCGAGACAACTTTACCGAGCGTTTATATGACAAAAATTGCCCCTGTCAGCTGAGTTAAAGTTGACCCTGTTTAACCAGTTATCCTTCTTCCTTTGAATTTCTTTCGGCGTTTATGCGATCACTGGAAGCCTTGCTGGATTAAATTCTATTTAGCAATTCTTGAAATGTTTTCCATCCAGTTATTTCTAAATTGAATAAATATACATCACTCCCGTGGGAATACTCCCTCATATAGGCCATAAAGGCGCCAGTATGGCGCCAGTTTTCAAACAAGACACTGAACACAAAATCAAATTTTGGGGGAATGCACCGGCCCTGTTCCCGGACACGAGCCTTGAGAACAGACTGTCATGCTTTTGATCTAGCCTTTAGTTTGAATCAATTTTGATCTTTCCGCTTTTATAGAATGCAAAGATCACCTGCATCTGTGCCAAAGGTTCAAGAAATTCTGCAATTCAAGGAAGACAGAAAACAAAGCGTTCATGGAACTGCACTGTCCGTTAACTTGCAACAAGTGCACCCAAAGGAGAAGAGTGAAAATAAAGGGACAAAGGATCAACATGCTCGACTGGAGCAAACTGTGAACAAAAGTAAGTTTTGTGAATCGGATTTTTATGATTTTGTAGTCCGTGCTGTTACCTGTTGTCGATCACATGGTCTCCTACACTAGCGACACTTTGATTAGGCAACGCCATGCCATCTCCAGCGGTCGCTTATTATAGGGGTGGGGGGGGGGGGGGGGTTAGCAAACAACAAGAGGGACTCTGAGGGCCAGATGCGCCGATGTTTAGTGAGGAATGGAGTGGCCCTGTAAATTCCTTTGTAAGATACAAGGCCAACGTGAACCACAAGGGCGAATGTTTCAAGTTTCTCTAAAAATTAAACCCTGTCCTATTTCCATCGTTCATTGCCTTACCCTTTCCTAAATATATTTCCATCAAATTCATAATTATGATACCAGAGCCTCAGTACAACTTCGGCTTCGCGCTTGTCGAACAAATATCAAGCGATTCACCATACTTTACCAAAGGCCAAAAATATGGAAGGCTTTACCATCTTCGGTTACCTTCTCTGCCAGTTTATCTTCTTTCAAAAGAAAGTTTCTTGATTTTTTTCAAAAATTAAAATATGCAAAACTCAAAAATAAAACAAATAACCAACTTGACAAGTAATCCAAGGTATGATATGTCTGAATCTGTCATGCAAGTTCAGTCTCGCGAAGTCAATTGAATTTGCATGTATCAATTTCTCTTATCTTTTGTTTTGTTATTTTTTTATTAAAATGATGTAAAAATGTGGTAAATAAACATTGAATTGAATTGAATATTCAAGCGACGATAGTTCGGAAACTGCTTGAGTGATAATGACTGTGGGTTCATTTTCAGATTTCGAGGCTCATCTCAACAGCCTTTCGAGAGATGTTTTCTACAACTTTCCATTTGACAATGACTGGATTCGGCTGATCATGAAGGTTCAAGATGACCTAACGTTAACATTGGTACCCACACGCGCCGGCCGCTGTATCCGCGATTCAAGAACTGAGAACGTTTGTTGTAAAATTCATTAATAATTCATAAGGAGTAGATCCAATGCAAAGGTACTATTTAGGTCACATGAATGCTCTGTAAACCCCAATACAAATCAAGAGTAGAATTAACTTTTGATACAAACTCCTGCTCAGCTGATTAGTATTTATTAACTTTTGATACAGATCTTTACTGATTAAAATGCAAAGCACAATGGAATCGAATAACAATACTTTGCATTCAATTTATTGTTTTCATTTCACAAGTACGATAAAATATTCGCGTCCGATCTGTATGGGCTTTACAATTGCTCGCCTATCGGCTCGCAATTGTAAATGCCCATACAGATCTCCCGCTCATATTTTATCTACTACTTATAAATTCATGCATGCGATCAGATATTTTAAAGTTAGCCTGTATACATAGCAAAGAAACGTTACATGCCACTTCAAACGAGACTTGATCCAGTTAGATTTTCATTTTATTTTAAACACAATATACTCTGAATTGTTTTAATGAAACCACAAAAATCGTCTCTTTAATAATAAATAAATAACAATAAATTTGCAAACTAGATTTAATTAATAAGGGAT
This sequence comes from Blastomussa wellsi, assembly GCA_947652115.1. Lineage (NCBI taxonomy): Eukaryota > Metazoa > Cnidaria > Anthozoa > Scleractinia > Plerogyridae > Blastomussa > Blastomussa wellsi. The sequence continues at coordinate 5,843,129 of OX393569.1, forward strand.
GCAAAGAAGATGCAAAAACATTCAAAAGTTAAGAGAAAACGAGCTCATAAGAGGTTTTGTTATTTATAAAGATTTATGTAAAAAGACTCAAAATAAATGTCGGTAAACCATGAACGCAGTGTGGTTGAATTATTTTGTCATAAATTAATAGAGACCTTTAGGTTCTGCGACGAGGACGACTACAAGTACGAGTTTCAGTGAGGATGTCGTAGTCGCGAAAACAAGTTATCAAAATGTTAGTAGCTTTATCATATAGCGATTAGGAGAAGTCAAACTGCCTTCAATAAAAATGACCGTGCTAATTTTGCTGCTGACAAAAAAGGAAAATGAAGTTTTCTGTTGAGGCTATTTTGTTAGTACGCGCGACAAAACTTAAATTCAAATCTCGTACTCGTCCTCGTTGTGGAATCTAAAGGTCTCTATCGACATCTGCAACTCCCCAAACCGCCCGTGAGAGGGTTAGCTTTTGTTTCAGTTCTGAAACCAAAAAGGTGAATGATAAGTTTTTGTACTCGACCAAAACGACTTGCGTGAAAATTAACACATCGCGCAGGTTTGGAGAATACAAAAGCAACATGATAATCCAAGATTAAAATAATTGAAATACCGCACGAAAATGAGACCAACACACCAAACCCCAACGTGATCCAAAGTCCTTTTAATCAGGAATTGAGGAATTGAAGGAATTGGTGGTCGGTATAGTAGTTTTTACAGCAGTCCAAGTGTGATCGCTTTTTTAAGTCGCATTCCATTGCGGAATCCGGATTTCGAATTCTCTTGTGAAGCCGGCCTCCATACTAAAGGCAACTTTTGAAGTGTAAATGAACAGTTGTGATATTTGGTCAATCTCCTTGGTTTTAGCCTTATAGTGCCTGATAAATGGAAAAACATGCTGTTCCGGACACTTTTTGCATAAACCGTAATATCTTACCTCAAAACAACGTAAACAAGCTGAAATTCAGCCACAAGTTAGCTTCCATTTCTGATAACTAGGTCGTAAAGTTTCATCGCCTGAATCTCTTTCAATTCTTTGTAATTTTGGAAAGAGTTCGACGAGTTGGATGCCCTATTTCCGGACAGGTTACCCTATTTCCCGACGATCGTTACAAGATAAATACTGCGCTTTTCTTGGCAACATTCTTCTCCTTCGTGGAAAAATATATCTTATAAAAGTTGAATAAAGAAACATTCATTTAAAAGATTACTTTTTATCCGAAATTGATAGCTTTTTCTTTCGATTATTTATCGAAGAAGTCATCAATGTTTTGAAACCACTCAAGCCGACATATTTGATTTGTATCACGGCAAGACGAGGAAGACTGGCGACTGATTTATAAGATACTGGACTGGACTTGGAAAACAACGCGCAAGTAGTTTTTTTTTTCCAAATAATTATTTCAGGTGAGATGAAATTTCGAAAGGGAGTGATAAAAACGCTTGTCTTTCAAGAACTCTTCGAGAAGATTGCATTTAAAACAGAAACTAGTTTGCTATCATTAGGTGTCCGGAAATAGGAACACCTCACCAAAAATGCAAATAAACTCTTTTGTGGTCAAGTTCAAAGATACGAAACTGAAAACAGAAAATTCTTATATGCTGACAAACCTAGTCCTTTAAGCTTTACCTATGTCCAAAAAAAGTTTAATCTGTATTGCGAGAACAGACTGCTTAACTGTAAATAGGTAATTCGACGCGCGCTAAAAATCGCATTTTAGAAAAACAAATTTTACCTACCTCGACTGAAAACTTTAATGTTCGCGCCTAAACGGAGTGTGGCTTAGCCACGAAAGTATCAAACGAAAGCTGACTAGTCGATAAGTCTTTGGAACATATCGATCGGATTTGTTTTATTGTTTAAACGAAATTAATACGGAATCGTTAAGTCGAAGTGCCCGGAAATAGGGGTGTCCGAGAAATAAGGCAACATACTGTACTGATGGCATCACAATTGCGACAGTGTAAAAGTCGAAACACAAAATAGAGAATTTTTGCAAGTCATGATGCAATCAATTTAAAATTGATTCCGTTTATTAAAAAAACAAATTCAAAGGGAATTTGCAAGGAAATTTCATTTACGTTTACTTTTATAAAAATGTCACGTCAGCACTTTTTCGAGACCTAAATATCCCTAAGATTTTTTCTTTTTTCTTTATGGATTTCAATAGCTCTAGGTAAAATCTACTTTTCTTGCATAGCCATTGGCCAGGCAAAATACCTGACTATTAGGAGGTACCGTCATTAAGTACAGAAAAGATTAAATGAAACATTTTAGTAACACATTTAATCATGAATATTGGTTCCGGACTGGTTGCAACTTACGTATTTTCGTTTCTCCGTACAACAATTACTTAAACCACATAGTTTGCATTTGGACGGGGAGAAATTTGAAACTTTTCTCACCACTTTATCAATAACAAATGCTATTCAGAATTTTTGCAGTATTTTCGCAAAAGTAATTGCCTTCGATAACTATGTGAAAGAGTTTCGTATATCCTTAGTCTAAAGGCATGATAGAAGTCACCAAATTTAATTGGAACCAAATGCAATCGCCACGATAGAAGTGTTATCAACAACTATTATAAAAAACTACATTTCCTCACAGCTCCACACTTCGTTAATAAATTAAAACGGGTCGACTGTTGGCAAGAAAGTCACAGAATAGCAATAGCTTTATAAAGGAACAATGTAATGCAATTATGATTCATTGAAAATCCACCCAACACCGCCTAAAAAGGATTAATAAACCCCATTTCTCTCTTATTATTGTCACGAATATTGGGAACAGCATACAATTTCACTATTTTTCTTGTCTTCAGTACTTCAGTTACAACAAAGTCAAATTCCTTTATGTAGCTACAAACAGAAGCTGGGATTTTCAAGTTATTCTTATATCTAGTATTACAGTCATAAACGCAAGCACGTGTCTTAAATCTATGACAAAGGTAGCTAGGGGCTAATCCCTTAACAAATTTAAATGCTAAAACTCCAAGTGTGTATTTAAGAAAACTGGTCACGGGGAGCCACCTTAGCTCTCTTAATACCGGTGTTATATGGTCAAATTTCCGCTTTCGAGTGATGATTCTACAAGCAAAATTCTGAACCTTCTGCAGCTTCGAGATATTTTTCTTTGAAGTGTTGGACAACACCGGAGAACAGTAGTATAACTTACTAAACACTTAAAGCATCCATAACCCGTTGTAATGTCCTAGAATCAAACAGATGCTTCACCCTATCTATCTGTCATAAGCTACCAATGCACATGGACACTGTTTGGGTGACATGTTCATCATAGCTTAGAGTATTGTCCACCTGCAGGCCAAGGTCCCGAGCAGAAGGAGATGGAGTGACATGAAAATCAGCGGGCAGCCTCTGAAGCATCTGACGTGTGCCCAACACCAGCAGCTTGGCTTCCTCTGGGTTTACGAGAAGGCTGTTGTAACAGCACCAGCTTGCGAAATCCTTGTTGATCTGTTGAATCATATTACTAGCCTCAGCAACTGGGAACGAAAGGTATACCTTCGAAACATATGATTCTAAAGAGCACACGTCTGGTATGGAAGGAATGTTGTTGAGGTAGATAGCAAACAAGGCGGGTCCCATGATTGAACCCTGTGGGACTCCATGTGAGATACCCTGCAAGCTTGAGGTCTCAGCTCCGATCCTGACACATTGCAGCAGTTCAGAAAGGTAGCTCTTGAACCAATCCAGAGATGCACGGGAAACTCCCAGCTCCTGTAGTTTTGCAAGGAGGGTTGCATGATCTATGCTGTCGAATGCTTTCGACAAGTCCAAGGAATGAGACAATGTAAAGCTAAAGGAACAAAATAACAGTGGGCCGGATGGAAAGTCGGACCTCTCTTTGAAGGCATAGCAGTGCCGACCAACGGTGCGAATTAGTTGTTAATCAACCATCTCGTATCCATCACCATCTCATATCCAACAAGCGCGAGTGGAATAATTCTTTATTAAAAACGTCCAAAAATATTGTGCAAGCAATTCGAAAAATACATCTTTTTCGCGTATCCTACCATATTTGTAGGATAATAGTACGAGTTCAGATACCATTGGCAAACCAATCAAAACTCAGGAAATGCAATATGCAATAACTAGTTTTTAGTAATACGGCTGCATATGCACGCGTGTAGAATGCGAAAAGAGGCGGAAAATCCGCTTTGGAATTTAGTGTTGTAGTGGGAAATCCGAAATCCGGATTTCTTGATCCAAATCTTCATTTGTCAATTGAATTCACCCCTAAAACAGTTATCTTTAAATCGGAAAAAATCACTCGTTCACAAAAACACAAACCGACTTATTTCCGCATTCACGGCAAACCGGCAAACACGGGGAACCGTAGCCAAACCATAGCCATTCTACGCTATGTAAAAAATTGGTAAACATAACTTACTGCAGCAACACACGAAACTATGAATTGGATTCCAAAAACATATCATGAGGCACAGGGTATCTTTAAGAAGAGAGACTGTTCGATTTGGACATAATTGGATAATTGTTGGGGTCCCCTTTCCCCCTTAATATTTAAGAAAACAAGTCGAAATGTTGAAACCAGTAGTTGGTTATTCACGCTATTTTTCTGAGAGATCTACTTAGAGGGTCTCGATGGGGTAGTGGCTTTTACGGTTAACGGTTAACTTTTTGGCTTTTTTACGGCTAACGGTTAATTTTGTTCCATTACGGTTAACAGGAGGAGTTAATTGCTATTGCTTTAAATATTAATTTTCATTGTTGTAAAACATACTGAAAGTCTTTGGACCATTTTGAGATAAAATATTTAGATATTTTTTGTGTGTGCACTCCCAGTGAACCATATAGCTATGATTTTACTGAGGTGGAAAAATATTAAGAATACCAAAATAAGATAGAGTTTAAATTACTTAAAGGAACATAAACAATAAAATTATGCAGACACTTACACTTACACAGACACTTACGACTCGAGGCCTTTACTTCTGAATTTAGATTTTTTACGGTTAACATTTTTTACGGCTAACGCTTAAAATTCTTTCATTTTTACGCCTAACGGCTAAATTTTTGGCCATTTTACGGCTAACGGTTGACCCCATTGAGACCCTCTACTTAGGAATTAGTTGGAAAGGTTACAAATGAGCGAAGCTTGCCATTTGCTGTATGCAGCGTCATGCTTATCTCTCTAATTACAACGAATGGCGATTTATTTACTGACGAGGGCCGTGGCGTGACGTTCAGGAGCTTGAGAACGAATGAACATTTCCCGCGAAATCAGCTGATGACGTTATGAAACTCGGTTCCGCAGCCGTGTCGTCAAGGAACGCGCAGGCTCAGTGGTGGGTACGTGTTCTCGCTTCGCATCATTGTTGCGTGCTTGCTTCACTGACGTGTTGTAGCTTTGTTTGGGACACTCGACTCAGTAAGTATCAAAGATTTTCTTTAACATTCTAATCGAGAGTTGTCCAACGTTATTTCCTAAAAGCTAAACTAGTGAACAGACTTTAACCTCCTACACATTTCCCCCGAGTATTCTACTCGACTAAGTGGGTCAAAGAACATTATGCCAGGTAGTTACAGTTATAAAACAAAAACATTATTTTCGTTATTAAAGTTATTGCAAAGCATGGCAAATTGGTAAGTTTACTTTCAAATAGGATTGTTATGTAATAAGAAGGTCTACAATGGTCTACAATAGTTCCTTTGTTTATCTTTTTGTATTTTTTTTTATATTTTTGCTCTAGTTAGACGTAATGTGAGCCTCGAATAGAGACAGCATTTAATTTTCTATGGGCTTTTTATGTTTCTTTGTACACAACAGATTGCTCTTTATTCTGTTTAGTCAGTGTGTGGCCAAGCCTCGTTAGCGTCGTTAAGTGTGGCATACAAAGCATATGATTTTTCTCAGACGGTTAACTCTAAACATAGCGTTGCCTGTAAACAACCAAGCAAATGATATCTGCAATTTCCGATGTAACTTGGACAGAACAAGTTGAGGTCAACAGTAAAAATAGATTTTATTCCCCTTCTTCCTGCTTAAGGGTTGTTTCATGGGGTTATAAATTCACCCAGTTTTGTTTAGGTAACAACACTGAAATGGGGAAGGGGGTTAAAAAATGAGCTGATACCCTAAATTAGGGGAAATTCCACAGCAGATTCACAGAAGTTCCACAGCAGATTGTTGTAATTTCATTCTTCTAATATCGGCAAGACCACAACAACAAACTAATGAATAGTGCAGAATCTTGTGTAGACCTGGATCAGTTAAAATCGTAAGATACTATGTAAAAAACGGTAGACTGATTCCCACCACAAGAAGAAGAAATTCATTTTCATTTTCATTTTCTTTAAGGCCCCGTAGAAGGTTTGTTTTGCAAACTGAAATATCGGGCAAACATAGTCTACTTATTTTCATGTGATTTTACTTCTGTCAGTTAACTAATTTCCTCTCTTTGTCGTGGGGATCAGTCTACCGTTTTTAATATAGTAATTTCATTCGTCTGCCAAAGTGACATAAGTCACCTTCGCACACAATAGCATAAACAGGTAAATATATAACACAGCCAGCAGAGCCACGCAATCAAATTCAATAGACGTAAGCACTGCACGCAGGCTAGCTGATAGCGTGAGCAAAGCGCTTCGCCAAAATTGTTTTTCTGTTATTTTCTACCGGCAATGCTATTAAACAATTGTTTTATGCTTTTAGCTGTGCACCAAGAACTGGCTAGAGTTGCTCTCGGCTGTCACCTAGAGCAACTCTTACGCTTCTTGATTGCTCTCCAAACTTCCCGCGTGCACCATAACTCGATGAAGCACGCTAAAGCATGAATGTTAATTAGTTCAAACGTTCGGTGAAGCATGTGACAAGAACGCCTACTGAGTGACCATGCTGATATATACGAAAGAAAAACAAACAACAATAAGTCGATCTTTGTTGGAATCTCAAAATCTAGGCCCAATGTATCATAAAAGCGATAATGAAGCTGACTATATTGGGCGTATTTGAGATTAACTTTATTTTTTTTGGAAATATAGCGAAGTTAGATCATAATAACACTAATGTTTCTAGACTGTTCACAGTCCACTATTTTAGCGTATTTTTTCATGGATTGGCGAACGGGGTGAATGAATCGCGAGAGAACTGGACTCCGGCGCAAAACGTGAGGCCCACTTTGCTCGCTTGCGTTCTTTTGCGTTGAAAAAATACAGCGGATGTGAACAGTCTATGATTTTTCGTGAGAATTAAGGCAATCAGTGGACGTACTGTGATAGACGTAAGCTATTTGCCCTCCGGTTTAAACGTAATCTGACTGCAAACACAGCGGGCTTTCTCAGCAACTTTGGGGAAACTATTAATCTTATCTGTGACTTCTTTGCGTGAATTAGAAAAAACTGGCGCTGGGTCTGTAACTGAATAATCTAGGATTTGAATCTGGGTAAATCTAAAATGATCCCGGAACCTTTTAGGATTACGAGCCGAGTAAATGTACTGCAGAATAATTGGTACTTCTCAGGGGTCAAACAGATTCGAACCACACCCAAAGCGAGCTTCTTTTGCACTCGTTATATATATAGAGCAAAGCATCCATGGGGCTTGCGTCACGAGCCCAAAGGAAGTAAACCTAGAACCTTTTTAAATTTATGACGAACATCCCCGCCACTTCATATACGGGAGGGATACCTCTGTGCACAAGCCAAAATCTGTTACTTCAGCGGTAGCAAACATCTGCACTTGATCAGGTTTACAAGGCTACCAGGATAGGCTGCGTATAATATAAATGAAATGTCGCGACTACGGTGCTCGTTCTGTCCGTTTCCTGCATGGTTGGATCGCACCCTCCCGAAAAAAAGCTGGCTACGGGCCTGATTGTGATTGTGGTCAATTTTCGCTTTTGTAAGACACCATTCATTTAGTTGCTAAATTTTAAGCATGTGCATGGAATGCTAGCTTGTGTCCGAGTATTCAAATGAAAACTTCGGATGATTACTATCATGTGCAATTGCCAGTTTTCATTATCTTGCAAAAAGAAATTTAGTATAGCGTGGTCAGTTTTCAAAGCCTATACACCTTATTCCAAAATGGCTACCATCTTAATATTCTTTTGTTGGTATTCAAATTAGCCCTTCTTGCCTCGTTTTTAAGCCCAAAAATCAAAAGAATATTTTATCTTGAACGAGGCAACAAGGGCCAATTTGTATGAACATAAATCAGCGGCCATTTTGGAATAAGGTGCATGTGCCTGATCTTTTGTAGAAGCGATTGTGGTTGGTTTTAGCGAATTTTCCGGATGTACTTAATAAAATACGTTCGGTAATGATGGATGTTTGACTTTCGTGTCAGGAAGGTTTAGTACCTTAACTAAATTGAACAGCGTCCTTTTTGTATCAAAATCATAAACACAGAAAAGCGATGCTCGAGTATAGTGCAAAGCAAGTGAATTTGAATCTGCGTTCGACATTGCTAATCCGAGCATATGAACCAAATAAATGGCCCAGGACCGCCTAGCTCACCAATTAAGCGTCTCTCCGTATCTCAGTTGGTTAGCTCGACCAACTGCATGGTAATCTGGAAGGTCATGGATTCTTATACTGACGGGGACTCAGACTTTTCCTTATTTTCGTCGCGCGCTCGTGACAAAATGAACAATTTGTCTTTATCATATACCAACCGAGCTGAACATTGAGCATCTTTCATACTTATCACAATCATGACAGTTTTGACTTTGCTGATCCTTGCAGTACGCAGGCCGCGTGTCATATATGAACCTTGTCAATAGCCAAGCTCACCAAGAATTCTCCGTAGCAGCGTCCAACCTGTATCTGAGACGTTATTGGGTAGAATCGCATCGGGGACTCAGATCTTTTTCTTTGTCCCGGCTCGCTTGTAACAATTGCCGGAGCATTTCACCTTTATCTCTGATAAAACTTGTAGCCCTCCTTTTAATGACGCCGACCAAAAATATTCCACACTGACAAGACTGTTCAGAGATTGCTATCTATCTCTGAACGGTCAATACGTGCACACGAAAAGTAACCGGGCGAATAAATCGACCCTTCCCTCGTTTCTGTGACATTTTTCGCGTCTTAATTTTCGTACCACACAATGCGGGGTTAAAGGAAACAGAGCACTGTATAGAAGCTGTATCGATGACTTTTAATGCACACAACAATTAGCGATGTAATTATGCTAAGCTATGTATACACCAGTTCGAAAAAGTGCAGCGATCTAGTAAAAAAGGAACGCAACTCTGGAAAATAATGGGATTTCTTATATCGCCAGCTGAAAACAATTCTTTTCATGAAGAGGATTAAATGGCATAAACAACACTAGGAGATCGGACAATGTCTAAAAGTAATAAAGAAAGATTGGTTGCCTACATAGGTTGAAACACACCAAAGAGGTAAAAGCAACCTATAAAGAATTAACATGGATGCAGTTAAGGTTAGGGAAGATTGAGAATTGAAAATGCCTTGAAGATAACGTGTTGGGTGCTTGGCACCCAACCTAGCACCCAACCAGAGTGGATAAGGAAAGCACGAGGACAATTTACGAGATCTAGACGGCGTGTGCGTGATCGAAAATTAAATCCCAACCAATTTACGATTCTGTTAACACTTAAGAATATCCTTGATCCATTCCTGGTTGAATTGTTTCTGGTAGAAGAGATTTTTATATTAACGTGACTTTAAATAAATCTGCATGGCATACGCATGCAACCTAAACAAACAAGCGGCTTAAACTTTGCCGCATGCTTCACGTCATTGAAAGCCACACCCGTACGTGCATACGACATATAAAGCGCTCTAATACATTCCTCTTTTCAAGAGACAAGTGGAAACAGCAGAGAGGTTATCATGGACATGGCGGCGATTCAAGCAAAGGTGTCCTTTCTGCGCCTTCTAGTTGCAGTTCTTTTACTCTGTGAAGTCCTGGCGCAACGTTCGACTGTTAGAAACAGCAGAAGGCTAGTAACGAGGAACAGACTACGAAGCGGAGAAGGTACGTACGTGATGTATAAAGGCTTGCTTCACTCTTATCTAGTTTACATGTAAATTGAATTTTATCCAAACGTTTCCATTGCATTCAATTTTAACGTACTGTACCACTAAATTTATTGTCTTAATTTGTCTTATTTTGTTATGTTAATATATTGTGGCTGAAAAGCCCTGTAAAGGGAGCTTCAATAAAGACTCACTGTAAATGTTTACAGACCGTGAGTATCATCGAGTCGAAGACACGAGAATTAGTTTGGTTGTATTTTATCTGCTACTAAAATCGCTTCGATCTTTCTAGAAAAATAGGAGAAGCGGAAGGCCAGTATGGTATTTGGTTTTTTTAATACTTTCACTTTGGAAGAATGACATCGCACAGAGTTGAAAGAAAACAGAAGTCTTCGTTGTAATAACAAAAAATTCTCATACGCAGAACTTGCTTCGTGCAAAAATGTTTAGATAAGAAAACGCACGTAAAATTTTTCTTTTGAGCATTTTGGTTTGGTTCAGGTGTTGGTTCCGAGAGAATAAAGGATTGCGAAATGTTCACAATTTGCAATAAGCCAGAGAAACATTTTGCTGTTAAAAATTCGGTAGTTCGCAAGATCTCTGGTGATAGATGTGTAAAGTGTGTGCTAATTTGTCAATGCCTCTTTAAACGTTTCAACTGTAGGGTGTCCGTCTGAAATAAGATTTCCTTGCATATTGTCATTGCTTTGAGCGAAACACATTAAACCTTTACATGGTAAGGTAAGGTAAGGTAAGTCTGCTGTCGGGCCTAGTGGCCCATCAGGCCGGAGCTTATCCCCGGTTTCCGAAGCATGAAGCGACAGAGAGTATTTCTACTCCCCCCTGGATGGGATGCTAGTCCATCGCAGGGTACCCCCCAGCAGTAACCTTTACATGAACCTGTTCAAATTGCTGTGTTTTAAAGCAAAGCCATAATATGAAAGCCCACGCGTAAGGTACGCAAAGACACTTTTGAAAATCCCCAGAGTAGCGCCCTCAGTAGCTCAAAGTGATTATAAACTAGTCCGGTATCGAATTCGGGCTCAAAACCACAAAAACACCACAATGTGCGATAAAACAAGGCCACAGATATGAAAAGCCAGTTGTTTGCAAAGTTTGTAAGTGCTATCAGTCGTATTTCAATCCATCTGTCAAGTTTTGGAGGATGATAAAAGCATCGCGGTGTCGCAAGAGAAATATTTGCGATATCATAAATCTCTCACGCACGTGTACTTCATCAAATCACAACCCGTTACCTATTGTCGCTCAAAAAGGTCAGGGCATCAGTTATTAACAGTTCACGCCTCCCATCCATTGTGCAGAAAATGTGTTTTTTCCTTCTTTATATCACTGCTACTCCCGGAGTCCGTCCTTGAATGACACGGCCAAGAAAACAGACTATTATGCTGGAGGCTATAAATAGAAGAATTATCGGAATTTCTTCCGGATCCAATTTCTATGGATTTTATAGGTCTTCATGTGCCCACTTGTAACTGATTGATAAATTGCGCGCAATGTTGATTTACATCTGTAACTTTGCGCGCATGGCCTTTGGAGTTCGGTAGAAAAGATCATTCTCTTTGTTGATCCAGCGTTATAAGCTGCAGTTTAATATTCTTCTGGGCCATAATCTCCATTTTGATTAAGCACGCAATTGAAAGCACCGGAAACTTGTGCGTAATGGTGCAGCCAAAATGCTATTATCAAATATCATCATGATGAAACTAGCGAGACATTCGTTGAAAGGTAGAAAAGGTAGAGTCCGCATTCGGGTCTAGTGGCCCATCAGGCCGGAGTTTATCCCGTTTTGAAAGGTAGAAAAAGCGTACGCTTATTAAGGTATGTTAATCTTTCTTCATCTTGTGTCAATTCGAAAACACCGTTGAAAACATCTCAGTCCACCTCAAATGTCAACGGGTTTCGTCGATTTTATGCGCACTTTAATTAATCATAGATTATTTATATTGACAAATAAGGAGTGAGGTAATTATAAATTGCTTTGTTTCAAGGTTTTCTTCCATTTTATGTCAGCTTATGATTCCAAGAATCTGCTTGTGTCACTTTGACCCCATTTCCGTTATCAGGGCAAGTCATGCTGCTTTAATCCCTCAAGTGAGGCATTAAAATTGTCAAACAAAGAATAGTTTACCAAGCCAGAAAAACAACAAAGAGGTAACGATAAACTGAGACCGAGAAACATGGATGGCTTCGAATGATTGAGAAACACAAATTTGAAAAAGGCACTATCCGTTACAGACTTCCTTTTAGTCCCCCCCCCCCCTCCCGGTGAGGGTTACTCCCATGTATGGGCTATATAGGTAAGTGCCTTGGGATAGGGTATGGTTTGTTGAGGTTCGTGATCTTTAAAGTAGAGTATCATTTTTGTCCCTTTCGCATTGTTCCTGGTGTGATCCTTAGATAGGGTATCGAAATTGTATCTTCTAAAATTGTAGTACGTAAACGGCAAGTGAAACAAAAAAGAAACGGTCTGTTTAAACTGAATAATCCGTTAAGAGTAATAACTTTACAGGAACGAGAAAAGGTTGACCAGTTCGTACCTTTCTTACAGTTTTCGATTTTGGGTGTTATTTTTCGAGTTTATTCCGTTTCTTTATCCAGGGTTTAAGAACATTCATTCCCTCAACAAAGAACCTTTATAACAGAGCGTTTCAATTGGGAGTCGTAATACCAAAAACAAAGTAATTACCTTGGCCAATCACAAAGGAAGGAGACAATCTAGTGAACTAATCAAAACTCGAAGTAATAACACGCAGCCGACACAAAGCGCGGGAAAATATGCACCCGCGAGTAACGATTGGTTTTGGTTTTACTTCTGACTGGTTGGAAAAGTTGCAAGAGATTTTTAAACAAACCTCTGAGCACAGCAATGTAAAACCAAAGCAATTCGCTAATTATTTTCGACAGTCAATTGAAAACCGGTCTATAATATGCAGACATGGTCTTTAACATCACTGTGTTGTCCGTGGATAAAAGAATGAGACCGCCCTCTTATTCGAAACTATACTTTAGCCGCAATCTTCCATTCCACATGTTTGGGAAACATTGGAAAGATCATTTGAGAGTTATAACTACCGCAAATGATCTAATAAACGCCCCCTCTCTTACAAACGCCCATGGTGTGGTGTGAAGTTTGAAATAGACGCCCCTCCCTAAGAAACACCCCGTTTCGTATAGCGGCGGCCTCCCACCCCTACCAAAAACGTCTAAAAATCAAACTCACGCAATTCATTTAACACCTTGGTAGCTTGGACAGCAATGGCTTACGAATTGTATCCTGTTCGATCTCAAGTTAAACGGTACGGATATCGCTCTTTTAGTTTCATAAAATTTCTGTGCTCAGAATGTCGGCAGACCCAGATGACGTCGAAGACATTGATATAGAACTATGAACTTGCTGTTTCGTGCTGTTGCCGCCGTGTTGATATAGAACTTGAACTTTTATTTGGATTTTCTAGTTGTTACAGTTAACTTGAAATAAACGCCCCCCTCTAATAAACACCTTATATCTATTTAACGCTCCCCCTTACACCACAAAAATTTTATAGACGCCCAGGGCGTTTATTAGATCATTTACGGTATACGTTTTTTCAAACTTTCAGAGTGCAAGGACCACGAAGGGTTACACGAAACGTGCGTGAAAGTTGTAGGGGAGCTGGGATTTGGAGCGTGTCACACAGGAATTTTCCAGTTGAAGGCCAAGCTTATGAGAAGCTGCGCACAAACCTGTCACTTCTGTAAGTAACGCAATGGGTACACACCCACATCCTGCTTTTTCGTGATTTATATAATAATAAGCTTAAAATGAAAGACGACTTACCATGGAAGCGGAAACAAGGGGATCCAAAAATCTAAAAACTTCTGACTGCATGCCAAGTTCAAAACAAAATGGCTGACTTCTTTCTTCATGGACCAGTAACTAGCACACAGTCTATCATGTGACCAGTGCTTGACTCTCGTGCACAAATAAATAAATCCGCTCGTGCCATAATGCTGGCGTGTTCGCCACACAAAAAAGCATAAAACTGATGTTACAGAATCATTAATGAGTTTAATAGAAAAAAAGCCGGGGGGGTATACTCCCATATATGGGCTATATAGGTATGTGCCGCGAGATAGGGTTTGTTTTCTTGAGGTTCTAGATCCTTAAATAGGGTATCATTTTTTCCACCTTTAGCATTGATCCTGGTGTGACCCTCCCCGCCCAAACTATATCGTCTACAATTAGATTACGTAAACGGCAAGTGAGACGATCTGTTAAGATTATTAACGTGACGGGAACGAAATAAGGCTGACTCATTCATACTTTTCTTAGTTTGCTTTTTTTTTCCCTGAATAGGGTGTCATTTTTCGAGTTTGAGCCTTAAATAGGATAGCAAATTCCGTTTCTTTATCCTTAAACAAGGTCAGGGTTTTAATAGGAACCTTCGCCATGTTCGCGGCACACACCTATCCGAGATTTAAGGTAGTACCCCCTCTCCACCGCGGGAAAAAAGTAACATTTTTCGAGAAACTTCTCATATAGTGAGAATTGTACTGTAGTCAATGAGCAGTGAAATAATTTTTGTCTTCGAGAAACTTCCCATGTAGTGAGAATTGTACTGTAGTCAGTGAAAAGTGAAATTATTTTTGTCTTCTTAATGGATCGGAATTCGTATACCATGTGAACGGTATGTATATGATTACCACCAGCCTTCGCAATATACGCCGCGATCTTATACATATCCCATCCCTACGGCATGTTAGAAAAATAGTTATATGCAACATTTTTTGGATATGAGATGGTAGATAGCTATAACCATCTTATATCCAACAAGCGCGAGTGGAATAATTGTTTCATTAAAAACGCCCAAAAAATATTGTACAAACATCGCGAAAAATACATTCTTTTACACGTACACCTACCATATTTGTAGGTCAGTGGTATATGAACTCATATACCATTGCCTCTAAACCAATCAGAAGTCAGGAAATGCAATATACTATAGCTGGTTTTTAATAATATGGAATATTCCACTTGCCACTTGTATTTCTTGGTATATGCACGAGCCTCGTAGAGTCGGAAACAGAGGAGAAACAAGCTCTGTCTTTTCGCATTTTCGTTGATCGACATCCTATTTCTCATTGCTATATCAATGCAAAAGCATGCCGCTGACCACCAAAGAAGTGTCTTGACACCTAATTAAAATTCTCCCAAGTAGTACTACAAAAGTGTATCGAAACCTGAAAGGAGAATCTGTAAGTTGACATCAGTTCTTACTGTTGTGTTCAGGTGGAAAACCTCAGCCAGGCTGCAGAAAAAGCCAGTTTGGCTGCTGTTGGGATGTTTACACGCCCAGAGGGGATATCTATGGCAAAACAGGCTGCCCAGGTAAGGAAACAATTAAACAGCAGAAACACCCTGAATCTTCTACTTCTCGTATCTTTTCTCCCGGTTCCCGCCCTTTCTAGGACACTTTCAATTCCAGCTTTCTTGGGAATCTTACTTCCCTCCCTCTGTTCTCCCAACTTCCCCACCCTCCTATTCCCTTGGGCTCTCGTCCCGTATTTCTCTCCATTCAATAAGGCCACTGATAACATCTTTTGACTAAAGTCGTCAACATCTTGAAATCTTTCTTTTTTTACCTTTTTGGTGTGTAGAATGCAAGGATCATCTTAATTTGTGTCCCCGATTCGAGAAATTCTGCAGGTCAAAGAAGAAGGTAAATAAAGATTTCATGGAGCTTCACTGCCCAGTGACCTGTCGCAAGTGCACGCCTTCACGACGAGTAACAATCAGAGGACAGAAAATCAAAATGCATGACTGGAACAGACTTTGAATTCAGCAAACGTAAGTTGAAAGAGTTATGTCCCGCCACAGCCCCAAACTCGAGTTAATAGACCAATTCGGCTAACGTGTTTACATCCCTGTTGCTACCCAATTCAGATCAGATCATGTGACGATTCGTTTGCGAGTTTACAATTGTGCAATTGGTCACACGCAACTGAGTGCATGGGAGTGTGTACGAAAAGAGCAATTGTAACCTCCCAAATGAATCATCACATGACCTGAATTGGGTAGCAACAAGGATGTAAACACGTTAGCCGAATAGGACTACTCAGGATAGGGGTGTGCTCCAAGGGTTCTTTAGCCCGGACTCTATTAAGAATTTAAAATAGCGTACCCCTTTCAAACAAGAAGGTAAAAACAAACAAAAAATAACTAACATTTTAAAGATGAGCTTTGTTCATTCTTGAACTCGCAGATCATGATCAGGTTGGACATTCAAGTGTTATTAAAATTAGACCATTTTCGAGATCCCTTTTACTTTTGTTTCGCACTTAGGTGCGAATCCATTCACATAAACATGCAAGTAAAACACATTTTTTTCAAATGACTTAGACTGCATTTGAGATTGAGGCCAGGGAGAACTCGAAAATGGCCTTTTGTAAGGCAATAAAATTTAAAGGAACCGAAAGAGGCAAAAAGGATACCCTATCTAAGGACTACAAACCTATATAAAGCTACATATTCCAGACGTACTCACCCCACATCCCCTGAATATGGAATTACCTAAATTTTGCAAAATGTGCCATTTGTGAAAAAGCTCCTTTATGAGATAGAATGTTATGGTCATTTTCTAAAAATTAACCCTCAAAATCGCAGCAAAAAGGTCTTCCCACAACACGATTGCACGTCGAACCTAGTGAGTCAGATCTTTACTTGAATACTCTCGCTTGTCTTTCAGAGTTTTAGTGGGAGTTTACAGAGTGCATTGTACAGCCTACCATCGCCGTTGCCGCGGAGTTTGGTTTATTTTAAGAGTAAATCATCAGAAATCATCTGGAAGAAAACTGATATTATTATTTTTTTATAACATTACTCACAATGATAGAATTAAGTGGAATATTTTGTATTTATGCTTGAACTGATTATTTGGCAGGCATATGCTGAGAAGCTATAAGAACTTAAATGAGGAACGCTAAGGACTGAAGCTGCGAAACAAGCTAAAATATAAATTCGCTCCTACGAAGGGCTAACGCTCGAAACGTCAGCTTTTGAATCTCTTTACGGTGGCCAATTGACATTATCAACCCAGTTGATAAAACCAAATTATATTGTTATACTTCCCACCGACGCGGCACCACAGTTTTTGTAGAAACTTACCCCCTCTAAGCTAAAATATATACTAGCAATTCGCGAGAAAGCAATAATGATGACATCGATATTAAGGTCGAACTTTTAGATACTTAAATTCGTGTCATCATTATCAAGTCCAAAGTGCGTAGAGTTTTGAACCGCCATTCGGCTTCAATATCGCTGAAGTAAAATGTTTTAATAACAACATATTATTAGAAGCTTTACACTGAGTCCTGTAAACCATATTTACTTGAATTGGTTTGAAATATTATTAATAAAGTCAAAGCA
Source organism: Blastomussa wellsi (assembly GCA_947652115.1). Lineage (NCBI taxonomy): Eukaryota > Metazoa > Cnidaria > Anthozoa > Scleractinia > Plerogyridae > Blastomussa > Blastomussa wellsi. Next base: position 5,860,539 of record OX393569.1, read on the forward strand.
GACTGAAAAATCATGTGTTGCAGTTTGTTATATAAGCATGGCTCTACTTTAAACCTGGCCACACCTACCACAGCGTTTAGTTAAACCATGAAAATCAATGACATCAATAAGAGACATTGAGCACTCACTATGTCATCTCGTTATAGCAAGTTCTAACGTCTATGTCATGCATAAAAACCTCAGGGAAACAGTGAACGTGTTTTTTGGTTGACAATCTTTGTTATACCTTTTATTGTTATAAAACTCCGGTCTCAACGTTTTTTATCCAATATGAATCATAGAACCCTATATTTTTCTACTGTTTCCATTGCCATGTTGGAGCATGTGGAGGAGGTGGAAGGGAGGGGAGGGGGTGGGTGGAATATTCTCGGCGTAAATGTAATTGCAGGTGCTGCAGTCAGTTTCATTTTAGTTTAGGACAGTGTTTCTTTTAGGGTGACGCCAAGGAGCATATACCAATTTGACACCGCGACCCTTTCTTAAGCCTTCGTATTTATTTTGCCACTTGAATACCCCTTCATATATACTTAAATGAATCGAACATTGTTCGGTGGGATTGCTCGAGATATTTCGAAAAGCCATTTTCGATACCTAAATGACAGTTTTCCCCACCCTTTACTATACTCAAAGTCGTAAATGACCTACCCTTTATACTCTCAGAGCCTGAAAATGTACCACACTCAGGCGAAGCCTCCCAGTGTAGGGGGCATTGGCGCTGTATCGGGGGTATTAAATTGGCCTGCATAGCCGGCAGGATTAGCGGGTGCACAGGGAACCCGAACGCTGCATCAGCTTTTCTAATCATTAAATAAAAATACTGTTACTTACCTGTGTTCCTGTGTATTTTTGAGTCGTTTTAGAAGGGATTTAAATCGGAGTGAAGACGGTTTATCTTGCGTGTCTGCCTCTTCGTAAATACAATGCGCCGATTACGTCTCAAGTTTCCATTATCATCATTAACTATTAACTCACCTCGGTGGGGAATAGTTAATGATGAGTTAATAGTTAATGATGAGTTAATAGTTAATGATGACGTAATCGGCGCATTGTATTTACGAAGAGGCAGACACTCAAGATAAACCGTCTTCACTCCGATTTAAATCCCTTCGAAAACGACTCAAAAAGACACAGGAACGCAGGTAAGTAACAATATTTTTATTTAACGATTAGAGAAGCTGATACAGCGTTCGGGTTCCCTGTGGCGGGCGTAACCGACTCAGCATTGACGGTACGACCACCGCCGAAAAAAGCACATGGTTACGGAATCCCGCCAGCTACGCAGGCTATGGGAAAATATGGCGATTCCTCTAAAAAATACAGGAAGCAAGATGGCAGATCGATCGAACTCATGGACGAATGGATGTGCCTCGTTCCCAGTGCTGCCTGTCAGTATTAAGCGTGACGTCATAATTATGGCGTCATTGCTTAAAATTGTGAGGGGACGGTTTGCTTTTGGCCAGGCATAGAGTGCAATATGTCGTACCAAGACCCACCAAGGCCACTTGAATCAACTGGTGTCAGGCTTTTAACCAGTTAATTCCCTCTCGTATCTAGTCGTAGTAAACGAAGGGTTCAAATTATTCCTCTATAAAAGTACAAAACCAGCCAATAAACAACAGGATTACTGAACCGCGCAAAAGTTTAAAATTTTACCATTGAACGGTAGGACGTTAACGTAGAAAAGTTTAATTCCACTGATGCAAATGAGCTGCGATAAGTCGACAAAAAATAACCAAGCGAATATTTACAAATAGTATTACATCAGTTTCCCATAGAAAGCTGGAGAACAAATTAGTGGCGGTTAAGACTTGGCGAAGTTGAATTATCAAAGATTTATTTTAAAAGTTTTCCGTGACTCTTTTCTTTTTCAATACTTGCCACTAAGACCGCTTGTATAACGGTCAACTGGAAATATTAAGCGAAACACAATGGACTGATCGAATTCAAAAGAATGAATTGCAGCCAACCGTTTGAAATCGGAGCAGAGCATAATTCTTTCAGTCAACCTTCCAGTTGACTTTGGCCATACAGTCATCCTAAATCACGAAAAAATGTTTTTCAATGAATGCCTTTTCCCCTTGAATATATATATGTTCTTGTTCGTCAGTGAAATAACTTCTTAACCGCTCTTCCATGGTCGGCCGTTTTTCGAACTTCACGCTTTATGATTTTGAACTATGTTTTCTACCCGCGGGTTTCGACATTACTTTATCTCTGTCGAAAATGTCAAAGCAAGTTTACAAACCAGGCGTAGTCAATCAATATAAAGGGTAAACAGTCTTTCTTAAAATGGCGGGATATTTTGTAAACCAAACAGACAGGATTAGCATAAGCTAAGAAGACCGTTAACTCGTTGCAGGCAGAATAATTGTCATCATATATCAGCGTGGGTTCTCAGATAGAGGCTGCATTAACAGCCAGCTGGCAAGGTCTAAAGGTGTAGCATATATATCCGAAGCACAATATTCTGAAGAAAGCCTGGTGAGCAGGTATTTTTGCAGTTTTGAAACTATCTTGTAAATATCAGAAAAAGATTATTCGCTGTCGTAGATGCAGGTTTCTTAAAATTATAATTTTGTCAACTCCGACAATTATTTCAAGTTAAGCATCAAATTGGGCGGTACACTTGCATTTGGAAGGTAGGCTGCATTCTCCTGTTTGAATCAGTTCAGGTCACTCGGTACCAAAGCAGGGCTATCTCTTTCCCCTTAAAGTTGGCATATGTGTCAGTCGCACAACAGATGTACTCAATTCTGATGTGGTTTCATTCGTATTTTGGCTGCGTAAAGATAGTGTGCATTTCTTGAAATAGGCGGAGACTTCTGAATTTTATGATTCTTGGAATTTCAGCTTGATATAGGCACTTAGATCGTTGTGACGGATTTAGAACGGTATAAACTGCCAGAACGAACGAAAAAACCTAGTAACACAGCAGAGTGCAACGACTCGATGTCCTCGCTCTCTTTTTCGTATATATTCAAGCTAAGCGTTTTTTAACGTTAATTGATTTAAAATGCATCATTTCGACCCTCATTTGCGACCCAGGCTACATAGGTTCGTAAAAAGTAGACCAGCAATTTTTCTACACGAACCGTTGGAGCAAAATAATTAGCATTTTTCATGTTGACGGTTAGACATGTCATCCGCGCTTTATCCCACTGAGCTTACTCTTCACGGTCGGCTGGTTATGTGATAATCGTTACCCTCATTAATCAATTTGTGTTTGGACAATAAAATAGTCCATTAGGTGGATTAAGATCATTGAGAACCTCTTTCTACTGTTTGTGGCAATTAATAAATTTCAAGGAGCAAGGATGACACATTTTAAAAAGTTTAGTTAAACTTTTCAAATTTGTCAATTACAGTCCTTCGCAGTCTTCCTCATTCGAAGCCATCCTTGTTTTTTTCTCAGTTTACTGTTATCTCTTTGCTGTTTTTTAACCTTGGTAAACTAGTATTTCAAGAACAAACTTAATAATGCAAGGCTGATCAAACAGCTGGAAGCTGATGGACAAAACCAACTTTTAGCAGGGGCCTAAAATGCTAAGTAAAAAAAAACCGTTACACGATGACCCACCTTGAATTCATCCCCTTAGAACTCATAAATTCACATAGCGACAGCATTCGTAAAGCAAGAGAACACTTGATCTCCAAAGCAAAGACACTGGAACCTAATGGCATCGTGTATATCCTTTTATCTTATCCCTTTTTAAACCGTGTAACCGTTAAAAGGCAAAGTCTGCATTCGGGCCTAGTGGCCCATCAGGCCGGAGCTTATCCCGGTTTCTGTAGCATGAAGCGACAGATCGAGGGTATTTCTACTCCCCCTGGATGGGATGCTAGTCCATCGCAGGGTTACCCCCAGCAGTAAATTCGCCGGTACCCATTTATACACCTGGGTGAAGAGAGGCACTGTGAGAGTAAAGTGTCTTGCCCAAGAACAATAGTGCCCCGGCTAGAGGCTGGAACCCGGAGTCCAGCGCACTAACCATTAGGCCACTGCGCCCCTGATGAAGGTTGGTTTTATTCGCCCATCTGAAATATTGTGCCTAATTAAATACACCATCAGTTTCCAGCTGTTTTATCAGCCTTGCATTATTAAGTCTGTCCTGATCTACACCAAGATCAATCCAGCTATAATCTACTCGTAAGTGGTCTTTGCATGGTTTACAGAAGGCAATATTATTTAAATGTTTACTTCGATTGGAAGGCAATTTTACTCGTTACTATGTACAGCTGACTTCCTTCATTGTGGTCAGTAAGCATCTTTAATTATGTTATTTGTGGTTCGACATTCAGATTTAGTGCATTAGACAGGGAAAGTCATCTTCATTTGTAAAAATCTGCAAAAATTTGAATTGGAAATAATCTTTTGCCTAAACTAGTATGTAGTCCAGCTCTACAATCGCTCATCGCAGAATAAATTTTCCAAATTGTATTGAAAATAGAAGGCTGGATGCCCGTTCTTATTATAATTTTTATTACTTGCTATTTTTAATTTTTAATTACGCATAGTGGTACAGTTGAGTCTGAACGAAACATGACTCCATTGATGTACGTGTGCACTTTTCTCTGGATTGCGACTCTCAATATGAGCTCTGGCAGTCGAATGGGTCCCACGACCCCTCGGCCTAGCGATTTTGCTCAGTGCCGTTTGAGTGGCGACCTAAGAGAGCAGTTTGTGGACTTTCACAATAAGTTCCGAGGAGAGGTACAGCCCAGTGCAGCGGACATGGAGTACTTGGTGAGTAGGGAAATCTTGTCTGAAGTATGTCAGGTTTGCGTTAATGTTTTATGTCAAGAGCCTTGTTTTTGATTCAATTTCGTCGCGAGAAACTGGCAGATGAATGCGTATACATGCGTTAAAGAACAACTGTAGCGTCTAAATCCAGCTTAAATTCGATCGGAGGCTGGGTTTGTCGGTGACTTTTAAGAGGACTGTATTTAAACCTTTTCAATGAGCCCACAGAGTGACCATGACATTATTATCGTTATGAACTCTGGGAATTACACTAAAGTGAATAAATTAAAATGAAATATGGCTATAGAGGAGCACGCCACCAATGTGTGCGTTTCGTTTATCCCATTGGTGTCCGAACAATGGTATTCAGTTGTTTGTTTCAGTGAGGAATTTGTTTATACTTTAGAAAATGCACAATGAAGAGTTGATGGCTAAAATTACAGTCGAGAGCAAAATACCCAATGACAATATACTCATGAACTAGGTGATTAACGCGTTCTTGATACTACATAGACCAATTCGTTTACAACACTGTAAAATGTTTACATGCTTGTTGCTACCCAATTCAGATCATGTGATGCCGGATGATTCATTTGGGAGGTTACAATTGTGCAAATTGCTCACACTCAACTGAGTGCATGAGTAACTACGAAAAAAACAATTGTAACCTCTCAAATGAAATTGACACATGATCTGAATTGGGTAGCAACAAGGTTGTAAACAGGTTAGCCGAATAGGTCTATATCATTGAAAAAGGAAATGAGCCAAAATGCGGTATAAAATGTGATCTTACCTTGTTTTACGTAGGAATGGAATGATGACCTTGGTAACCTGGCACAAATGTGGTCTGATCAGTGCGAATGGATGCATGGCTTTACCAAGTTTGGGACGTGGCACCCAAACCAAATGTTTCGAAGCAAGTCTGTAGGTAAGGGAAAACAGCAGGCACTAATTGCAGGCTTACAGTTTGCACGATAAAAAACAAACATCTTCTTTGTGAGCATGCAAGCTTAATGTTCTGGAGCATGAATTCGCTTTGTTTTGGATGTCCCAGCCCGTAGCTTGCGCACCAGCAAGGTGTTGCTTTGTACCACAGGTCGAAACATTATAAATATCGCGTCCGAGAGAAATTAGCATTTAATTTGCAACCCATATCACGTTAGATTATTTGTTTCATTTCTTCTTTTTTACTTCTCAATGCCTTCTGGAAATCGTTTTTAGTCTCTAATCTCGAACGAGGCGCTCGAGCTTGGAAGTGCTCCATTTGATTTGTGATGACAAGTTTCAATCCTATTTCAGAGTCATCTTCTCGACCATTTGCTTGTTATCCATTTGATTAAAGGAGCATCGTCACGATATTTTGAGACTTTTTTGTGACGGACCAAATTGCTCCTAAAATGAAGGAAACCTCAAAATAATAGTCTACTAAAGAAGGAAAACACGAAAGAGGTGATACTAAACCAAAAAGGAACAAGGATGATTAAGGATTGAGAAGATTGAGACAGATTGCAAATGACAAATTTGAAAAATTTAGCCTAAATCCTGTTGACAGTTATTTGTGAACTGTGAAAGTTAATATCATTATCAATTAAATCTCGTTTTCAGCTTTTAATTCATATTACTGTTAGGTCAAAACTTGGCGCGTGAGTGGGGTAAGTGGATTGAGAACAAGAAAGCCGGCCCGGATGACTCTGTGCGCAGATGGTTCATTGAGAAGAATTATTACACGTTCGGAAAGTTTGCGTATCCGATGCCTTCCTGGATGTGTCGCAAAGAGCCTTGTGGGCACTACACGCAGGCTAGTATTAAATATCAGGAGTCCGTTGTAAAACTTCCCTTTCCTGTTGAGAAACATGTTTATCCCGCCGCTGAAATAATTAATACCACTGACGATGTCCACACCTTGCATAATACACCTTGTTTGCTCCCCCATTCCTCCTGTTCTCTTGGGTATTACAGTCGTTCCAAGAGCAACTGAAAAAAATGCTTATGCACAATTTTGAGAAGCAAACGAGATGTATTATAGGAAATGTGAAAGTGGCGAATAAAAGTAAGGTAAAGTCGACTGTGATCGAGCCTAATAGCACATACCGCTACAGCTTATCCCAGTTTCTGTAGCTTGAATCGACAAGGAGTATTGCTTCGTACTCCCCCCTGGGTGGTATGCTAGTCCATCCAGCATTAAATTCACCGGTACCCATTTTTACACCATGGGTGGAGAGAGGCACTGTGAGAGCAAAGCCTCTTGCCCAAGAACACAACGCACTGTCCCGGCCGGGGCTCGAACCCGGAACGCTCGCTCCGGAGTCCAGGCTGTCAGCTATTAGGTCACCATGCCAAAAGAGCGACTACAATTAGTTTTCAGAACAACATGATTTATAGAATTACGCAATTTGTTTGTTAAATGAGTAAGCGAAGGTTACTGGAGCAAAAGAGTTTTTGTGTTCCCTTCGTAAAGGTTGTGTGGGCAAAAAGCAAACAAGTTGGCTGTGCCTTTAAGTGGTGCGACAAATACTTTGGTATGGCTCACCCCTGGGTGCCTGGGGAGACTGTTGTGACCTGTGACTACTACCCAAGGTAAGTTGAGAAATCCATTGTAGCCACAGTCATATATACGAGTATCAGGAATATGTGTCCTGTGTGTATTAAGTACAATTGTTTAACTGGTCAAATGGAAATGTGCAACATCGTTTTCCTTTATACTTGAATTGAAAAGTTGCGATGATCATGACCATATATTCGACTGAGTACATTTCGGTGACCTCGAATGGGTATGATTTCATTGCTTTGTAAGAACATTGCAAGGTTTAGCGCGGATTGCGAGTGAATCAAGTAGTTTATGGAATGGTCGTTTTTTTTTTATTTATTTTGATGCTAGACATGTTACGTGAAAGCCGTCTTGAGGGAACCGGGGTCTGCTGGAATCTCAGTTGTCGGTTAAATTTTCGGCGATATTTCAGCTATCAGTTTAAAAATGAGTTAATTAATTTCTCATCCGATTGTTCAACTTTTGACTAATTCACTACTTTTTGACTAACTCCTTGCAGACCACCTTGAGGAAATTAACGCCTCATTCAAGTAATTAACATTTTTATTCCAGTCATTTACGTCTGCGTCTTGGACAACTTTAATATCGTTAGCTGACTCGTCCCCAGTCGTAACAGGCATAGTAGACGACTGGGGACGAGCCAGTATCGTTAGCACAAAACGAAACCATCACTGTGTTTTGGCAAATTTAAATAGAGCAAGCATATAAGTGACGTGACAGGCTACATGTGTCCAGTTCATCTTGGTAGAAGAAAATTAATATAACCTTTTTTTGCAGCGGTAACGTTGTTGGACAGCAGCCTTACACACCCGGTACCCCGTGTACAAAGTGCGCCAGCGGACAAGGATGGTGTTACAAAAACCTTTGCAGTAAGTAAACACATCCTCTTAGCGCTGAAACAATCCCGACGCCGAAATGATCCCGACCCCGAACTGATCCCCAACCCCGAAATGATAACCAATTTGACCCTGAAATGATCCCCAACTTTTTTCACGCCGAGTAATTTAGGAATGGCGTCTAAGCATGGGAGCGTAAATTACTTAACAAGGGAAACGAGGAAAGACCACAATTTTTTTTACACTGTACTAGCTATGCATATTTGGTTTTGTTACATTGCTGTCTATCCTTTTAATGTCAATAACCTTTTATGTTTTAGCTTTACGTTACATTGTTACTTTAGTTTACTAATTCACACTACAGTGCTTAAACGCCGTTCCCAAAATTACTCGGGATCAGTTCGGGATCAGCGTTAAAAAATTGGGGATCATTTCGGGGGCTGTACATAGCCACGAAGAAAGAGCAAAGAGAGGGCGAATAAACAATACATTTGCCGCAACACTTGTCTATGAGCCCGTACCAAACGCTTTTAATAAATCGCATTTACCTTCGAAAACAATTGTAGGAGATCGCATTAAACTTGAAAAGAAAAGTGACGTGAGAAGGTGGTGGGGGACTCCCATTTGAAAGAGTTGGAGATGCTCATTAACGAGACATTGACGGCTACACTCTTACGCGAGACGAGCGTAGGCATCTTCAAGATAGATATAACCTGCGATCATGCCCGCCCTCCCTACATATCATCTCAGTTAAGATAGATAAGGCCATTTTCTTCTCGATACATTGACAAGGTGATAAGAATAAAACGATTCATAAAGTAAGGGAAATAATTTCTGTTCTGTTTTATGTTTTCTACAGGACAGTGCAAGAATTTCAGTCCCAAATGTGGAACGACGTACACGAAAGGCACGTGCCTCACGCAGAGAGACTTGATGGAAAAGCACTGCCCACAAATGTGCAACCTTTGCCGTGAGTATAAAACATTATCATATTAAACGCTCCATGTGGAAAATTCAACCTACTAACGCTCATCACTATAACATTTTACATCGATCTCTCTTTTTGCAGGATGTCCTTTGCAGTGCAAGAACGGCGGGCAAGTCGATCGAAAAACTTGCACTTGTACCTGCTATGGCAAGTGGAAAGGCGCAGTCTGCTCTGGTAACAAATAGAATTATTTAACAAATCGATCACATTTTCCATAGTGTACAACATTATAGACCATACAAATGACGTCATAAACTGATGTTCAAACTCCAAAAGAAGCCATGCAGTTTTCAACTGAAGCAGTTATTATGTTGACGTTTGAAGCAACACACTGACGTAACTCACGTATTCTTTCTCCGTAGAGAAAATCTGTGATCAAGGATGGTACGGAGAGAACTGTGAAAGTAAGCAAGTTCGCATAAAGTTTCGTTTCTAGTGGGGTACTTTTTATTGTCTCGCTATTCAAGCATGTGGGTGCATTTTAGCCTTCACGTTTGGCCATCAACTCATGGTTCCAGTCAAAACGCAAATGACCAAAAAAGCTCTTTAAGAGGGGAAATGCTGATCACGAAATGAAGTGGAAGTCGTGTTGTTTAATTCATTATTCCAGGTGTTCATGAAACAGAGCCATGAAGTTAATATTAGGTATAATTTGCCTTGGGATCCTTATTCTCGATTAGGATTCACTATTGTCTGTGTGCATTTAAATCAGCCTCACCAACCTCGTTTTAGAATTTGTGATTAAAAATAATTTTTACTTTCAAACGAAGTTAGTGAGGCTAATTTAAATGCATACAAAAGAATTTTAAATTGGCAGCCATTTGTTAAAAGGGTCTTTGTGCATCATGCATCGATGCGTATGTAACCGTAACGAGGTGACTTCTCCCTGGATCAAGTTACCGTCTTTGTGTGAACTACCCATCTTCACCAAAGATTGAACCATATCGCGCACGAATTGTCGCATTTGTGGCATGAATTGGATCGAAGCGACAACACTCGCTTCCTGAAATAAAGGTCGGCGCAGCATTTGGTGAGTGTTTATTAGTCTATCACCAAATTATAACCAGTTCCGATCTAGTCCAGGCCAAAACTAGAGTAGATATAACATCGTCCATTCCGGAAAGCTTGGTAACCAATTATGGCATCGGCCGTTTACGAAAAGGTAATCAGCGTAGGCGCACTCACAAGGCAGTTTCTAAAATCCCTCATGTAAATACAACCTCGTTCCCAGGGTCTCTCATCTTTTTAACCTTTTTGCGGAGACGAGTCGCAGGAGCATTTCACTTCGACCAAAAAGAGCAGCTGTTTTAAAGTCTTTCAAGTAAGGTGACACATTTTTCGCCGTTTTATCGTAGAACGATGTTATGACAAAGTGAGTACATCCACGTGCAAATGGCGGGTACAGAATGGTCACCCATGCTCCGTGGGTTACATGAAGGTGGACTGCGTCAAGACGTGTGTCTGCGGTATGTGAATCTATCATTTCTAAAAACGACGGATCTCAAGCAACTTGTTTATTATAAGGAAGAGGGAGACTGATTAGTTTTCCTCAATTTTTCCAAACCACAAGGACAGGTCTTGAAAAAGTCAGCCTGACTTTTTCAGGCGGAGATCGTTAGTTCCTGGCGATACTGCTGTGATATCACTCCATATATAGCTTCGGTGCACTGGCATAGAATTTATCAAAACATGACCCCTGTTTGTAGGTTTCCATTGGTGTAAACACGTTTTCGGACTATTGAACTTTTGAAGTTATGATCGTGCCAGTGTCTTTCTGAAAGTTAATTAAACTGTACTTCTGTTCTATTTTACAATGTTTATTTGCTTATTTACAGTGTCTGCAAAATGCTTTGCTACTTAACTTTAGTTATTTGTTGTCCATTCATTAATACTTGAAGATTAAATCGTAGAGAGCATCCCTGATTCTTATTTTTGCAGATTTAATGCCAAAACCAAAACCAAAACCTACTGTACCCCTGCGAACCACACCCAGACCAGAACCGACCCACGCCACCCCATCAACAGGGGAAGGTAAGCAAAAACGCTCGCTCAAAAACACGCTGGTTTACAACAACTGTTACAGAGCGACGCGCCTTAGTGTGACCACCCAACAAACTTTTTTGAAAAGTTAGCCAATCAGAGAGCAAGAATTTGTTTGAGTTGTCCCGCCCAGGTTTCGTGACAACAGCTTTGAACATTGCAAGGAGGCGGGACACAGCTCAAACAGGTTCGCGCTCTCTGATTGGCTAATTATAACTTGTCAAAAAAGTTTGTTGGGTGGCCACGCTGTATTTAGTTAGTACTTGAAGGGATCAATTAATTGAGCTCACTCTTAGTTGCCACGGAAACCGTTTAATCCTTGTCGTTTTACCTTTATTCGACAAAGAACAAAACAAAAGAAACGCATTAGAAATTTACAGGTATCATGTCGCTCTTAAAAAGCAAGTTACAGAAAAGCGACTACAGAACGAAATGCCATCACATAGAACGATAATGAAGTATTTTCATAAACTTCTGGAACTCAGAACATTACTTTGATGTCGGGATTGCCATACCGTGAACATTTTTTTTGCCAAAGCCTAAAGGGGTTGGCTGAAGTAATTATTGGGTAAAAATGCCCAAATGATATGCCTCTTTGGGCTTGGTTTTGATTTGCAATTTGGAAAATACCTATTGGCATTCACAGACATGGCGGACCAAGTTATAATAATAATTAAAATGAGAGTCACTATTTTATTTATTCCACAGTGTGTAAGGACGAATACCATACACCTAAGCAGTGTGAGGTTTGGGTGAAAAATGGACTTTGTAAGAAGAGTTCTAAATACTATCACTGGATGAGAAAGAACTGCATCAAGAGCTGCGGTGTTTGCTGTAAGAGTTATTTTTTCTGTTGTTTTTCTTATGTTAACTGCCGCTATGCTGTATTGGTGCCACAACGTATGAAACCGGCAGCCAAGCATCTCTATGCCTCCCACACTATTGAGAATTCAAGCCATGGATACCAAATACAAGCGCCAGGTTATATATGTTTGCAATGATACCACATCTAAGTGCCAAGTGAAAATTGAACCAAAATTTCGAGCCAAAAAGAACATACCGTCTCAGACAGGGTAATCCCAGACTTAGAATACTGTCCTCCCCACAGGGGGATACACTCTTAAATAAGGTGTGTTTTCAAAGCACACCTTGTGGGTTTCCTAACACATCAAGGTGTGTTGTGGTGACACACCTTTTCACTGTTCGATTTCACGGTTTAAGAAGACACACCAATGCGTGTAAGGAAATACACCAATGCGTGTAAGGAAACACATAAGGTGTGTAATAATTACACACCTTTGTGTTAATTAAAAATCGGTTTACAACACACCATAAATTAATGAGATGCAAATGTTCTTCAACTGGAGAAATCTGCCAGAGCTATCACAACATACCTTTATCACTGGATGAAATAATGTCTTGAAGACAAATGAAAGAAATCTGATGTTATATTATTATTTCGTCGTGGTCACAAAGATGCAAGACAAATAGGATTTGAAAAGGCATGGTATCTATTGCTCCGAGGCAGCCATTCTAATCGTGTTCTGTTGAGATGAGCGGATGTTCGGATTTCTGCATTGCGTCCGCGGTATCAAGGGCAGCGTGTTTTGTTTGCAAACGACCCCATCTTGAATTTGAGTGTGCACGGTCATTGTCACGTTACTTCGAAAAACTCAAACGATGACCTATCTCTTTGAAGTCTGCCGAGTTTCATAACCAGTCCCCTCGATTAACTATGGCTCCAGAGAGCGAATCCAGTAATGAAATCATGATTGAAATATTGTTTTAATATTTAATTAAAGCTTGCCAAGATGTTTATAACACTGCAGACTGTAAACGATGGGCACAAAACGACGAATGCGAGAAAAATTCTTTGTGGATGGAGGTGAACTGTCCAAGGAGCTGCCTTGTTTGTGGTAAGTTAAATAAAGAAGTTCTGGTACCATATACAGGGAATTGGTATAAATCTACTAGCGCTCTATCATGAATGCTGTTCTCTGATTGGTTACGCTACTCACTATCTATTCTGTGATAGAACGTGAGAAGCGGTTGTCAACAAAATGGCGGCCGCTTATTCGCGTGAAGTGTTTTACGGTAGTGTCTGTGAAGAATTCGAAGATTTGGATAATCATGTTGTTATGTTTGGAACGTCTAGTAGACTTGTACTAAAACAATTAGATTAGTCGCGTGATAATGGATTCGGGCTTCGCCCTCACCGACTATCACACCCAGTGGATTAATTTCCCCTACCCAGCAGAAAATTAGTCTCCCAGTAACCAGTGAATATTTTGATTTTACCCAGTGACTGTGCGGTGTTACCCAGCGTATTTTGTTTTCAAAAAAAAAAAAATAATAAATAAACAAAATAAAGGAAAAAGATTCCACTGGGTCTGTTACAAAGGGGCAACAGATAGAAATCTGAGTTCATAATCAGAGGTACCAGACATAATTTACCCGACACAATTCTATGCAATTGTTTTGGTAGACTTAGAAAAAGCTTTACATTATATCAAAACTAAGTATCACGGTTGATGTATGCATTATATTCCATGCAAGTCACACGTGATTGGCTTACATTTACGCAGCCCTTTAGGTTTCTCATTCATTTGCATTCCAAGAACCATAACTAATAACAATAATTATTAACGAAACAAAATGATTTATAACGAATTATAGATTGTTTATGCGTTGCTTTGATTGCTGTGAAATAAATGGACCCTGAATAAATGTAACATTTTTTCTAATTTGCCAACAGACTGCCATGACAAACGCACCAAATGCAGTGAATGGACCGAAAGTGGATATTGTATCAACAAATATGCAGTGTGGATGAAGGAAAATTGTAAAAAGAGCTGCAAAAAGTGTGATTAGAACTGAATAGATCTGTAGACAGCTGTTATTTAGGATTCATTAACCAGCTGTTTAAGATTTTATTCTTATTTTAAATATTTTTTATAGCTGCATTTTGTATTACCACACCTTAGGATGTGAGTTTATGTAAATAGTTAGCTTTTTGTCAGTTGGCTAGGAGTATTGTTTGGGTATCAATTTTGTGCGCATGCTCTTTGTGTTTGAAATAATAAAAAGATCATTGAACCCTACGTGTATACAATTTTTTGAGGCTGTTCATGGGGCACTGGCCTGTTCCACTTTGGAAGGCAATGATAACAGTCCATTTTCAGTTGTGCCAAGAATTCAGGCGTTTGAACAGAAGTGACGCTGCAGGTGATTGTTGTGATGCAGGTCTGAGAAACCAGACCTTTATATCGGATAAAGGTATGGTGTTATCAAGTTGCATACACGTATTTGCCCAGAAAATAAGCAATAATTCATCTCAATTGGTAATTAAGTAGGTGCAGTCATTAGCCTCATCTCAGTTTGACGGATTTCGACAGAGAATACGCCGAGGAGATATTCAGGCTGTAACTCCGTAGACAAATGTTTAACATTTTGTGAACTGACCGTGTCTATCAAAATTTGTTACTTCCCTCGAGATTAAAAGTTCCTCAATGACAGTCGTAAAATACCGTAAATTAAAGTTTTTAGTTTGTCCATCAATCGTCAAACAACGGTGAAGTTTAAAACGGGAAGAGTTATTATAAGTCGATACGCAGTCTTGAAGCTATAATTTTAACAGCGCTACCTGCTGTTCTATTAACCCAATAATAGTTTTCTGTAAAGTATCTGCTCGGAGAAGAGTAGGGTGACTAGAAATTACGGATTTTCCTCCGTGACGAAAAATTTCTAAATGGTTGTTAAAGGGGCATTGACACGGTGAGTTTGGAGTGTTCAGGTCATTGCGTGATACCTACACTCGTACAAAAATGACTCTGTAGAATTGCGAAGATATCAAATGAAAATTTACCAGGGAGAGCAAACCATAACAGTTGGTTTTCTATTTTTTATAGCTAGAAGGCTTGAGAATTTGAAAAAATTGGCAATTTTTTATTTCAATTCTCAATCCACTTCCATTCTTGCCAACCGTAACAAAAGAAGTCAGTAAATGGTTTCAATGCAGTAATATAGTCTTAGGTAACAAAACTAAAACATTATTTTTGGTTTTCTTTGAGCGAAGACAAGTTTTCGCTTTTTAAAGTGTTGCTAAAATGGCGTGACATTGCCCCTTAATGACTCTTCAATTCGCCTAAGATTTCCGGAGATCTTCTTCTTACTTCCCCCACGATATCGGTAAAATCTCGTTTCTACCTGACAGCCTTTAATTTTCTTTTCTAGTTTAACAATTTTACACATAACCCGCGCGGAGACACGATAACATTGTTATAGTCTGCGTGGGAGGCCATTTCGCAGGTACCGTAGTCAAAGCCACTGGTGGAGTTGTAAAAAAAAATAGTCACCGTAATGTTCTGAGGTAATCGCTAATCAGTTTAAAAAGAATTACCAGATTGTAACAGGTCAACCTTTGCGCAAGTGAACTAGCTAAAACTTTGTCGAGTTTGATGTAAAAACCTACCATAAAAGGCTTTAATCACACAGATCATTTCAACCGGTTTACAAAGTAATGAACGTGGGTCACTTATTCGCCCAGAAAGCGCTTATGCGTATTCAAAATCGATGGCATATTTATGAGGAAGTCTTCCACCACGTAATTAAACTTTAACCCATCGTCCAACTTGTTGCAAAATGTTTAAAGTAAAGTACATTTTTAAGCCGGTGACCTTGGTCTGACCGAACACAACTCGTAGTTTGTTCTGAAATCAAGTGGTAAGGAACATCGACACAAGGTTAGCGCCTCAGCAGGTAAGCGATCATTTTACGATGTAAGGGAGGCCACAGTTATTTTATCTCACGGTTTCCTTTTATTTGAAGGCATTTTTACGTATTACCAAAGGTAACTGCATTCCATTCACGACGACTAGGCCACTTTAATAACAACAGGAAACTGATAAATAACGCTGTAACAAGTCATAAATTTAAATGTACAAAAACAGTTCAAGGCCATTATTTCGTACGTTTCAAACAAGGCTAAATAGATGGTCCTGAAGGAGATAAACCAATTCCTCTTCCCAGCCCAAATTTTAGCCAAATCCTAATTCCAATCTTATGTTTGACCCAAATCCCAATCCCCCAAATCCCATTTTCCCTGAATGGGTAAAAATAGGCAAATCCGAGTTACCATTGTACCTCTCTTAGTAAAAACACCTCCGAAACGCGCCATTCAGGCCATAAATCATGCATGATGCTAACTTCTACTTCCAATTATCGTTTTTTGTTGTTATTTTTCTGCTCTCTCGCGCGGCCTAGTCGAATTGAATCGTACAACAAGACTGGTCATTCGCGTGGTGAACTTTAGTGAACCTCTCGTGAAAGGTTAATCTTTCCACATAGAATTTACTTTGTTAAAAGAAACAAAATAATGAAAATATTATTGTTTAAACTCATTGGGTCCAGGTGACGTGTAGAATTAGTTATCGTTCGTCACTTGTGGACCTCAACATACCTAAAAACGTGCTCAATAACAGCTATTTCATTCCTCGTCTCAAGATTTCATGTGACGTCATAAAAATGTGAAATCAAAATTCGCTGGGCCTGCTAAATTTTCGCTGCCACTAGGTGTAAGGCTGAATAAAAATATATCTTTTCGCAAATTTTCAGCTCGATAGTACCATTCGTTTTGAAAACAGAGCATCTTGAATATGTGAGTTCTCGGCCGTGTGTGATATCAAGCTGAGAACCGTGACAAAACTGTTTTGTTTAGAAAAAGCCTATCCTTTCGATTTTCAGATGTTTGAAAATTTCAGATATAATAAGTGGTGTTTATGTGTAAGTATAATAGCTCATGAGCCAAAGTAGTCGCTATTATAGCACAATTGAATTCCAGATGGTTTCGCGTGCAGCACGGCGGCCATATTTGTGCCCCTCGGAAGGACACAAATATGGCGTCTCCATTCTAAGCTTTGTAAATTTGCGTGGAACGTTTCGGCAAATAACTCGAGAACGGGACACCGCACAGACCTGAGACTTGGGGAAATGTTTTATTTATTTATCATCTACACTCGCAGAAATTCTAAGCTTCTGAAGTTGAATTGTTTTGACGTTAGTTTTTTCTCAAACTCGTAGTGGCGAGAGACAGAGAAAGTGTTTCATCACATTCCCAAACAACGAAATAAGAGTTGAAAATGCGACGAACTCCGCCGAAGTGTTTGGAAATATGATGAAACACTCTCTAAAGTGTTTGATATATCTTCTCAAACTGAACTAAAACTGCGGAGAAAACGAAGAAATAAAATCATAAAAATTTGTGCTAATTAAGATCATATTTTTAAACCGGCACGGTCGCGGTTCTGATTTCAGCTTTTTTAGAAAAATGGCCACAAAATTATGACTACGTTCTTTCACCTATACAGGAAATGCTCCTACAACATGAAGAGACGGTATCAATCAAATTGTTCAAGAAAGGGAGTGACTGTAAAAAGTTTTCATCATTTTTTTCCAAATCGGAAGGACAAAACCTGAAAAAGTCAGCCTGACTTTTTCAAGTTGAGATCTAAAGGTCGTGATAGCATCACAGTGATATAACGTCATATATAGTTTCAGAACACTGGTATAGTAATTTTAGCAAAACTTTGCCACTGTTTGTAGGTTTCCACTGGTGTAAAAACGATTTTGGTATGTTGAATTTTTTAAGTTATACTCGACAGTGTCCCTTTAATTTGTAAGAACTTTTTATTTCTCGACTTAAGACAACAGTCATGTCTATTTGCAGGTACACAAACCATGATGATCATCGTGGGTTTCGTGGTTTTCATGTTGGTCCATGGACGTGCGGTAAGGCATTTAAAAGCCGAAAACTGTTGAAGAGAATTTTTTCTGCATTTACATTCGTTGTACAAAGCTGTTATTTTCATTGAAATAGAAGACGTTTAACTCGTCGAAAGTTGTATTTGTGCGCATTTGGCAGCGAGTCTTTTTTAAAATTAAAACTACAAGAGAAAAACAAGTAGTCCTTGTAAAGCATTGTTAAAGATGATGGTGATTTTTAACCAGTCTATTTAACAATTATTCTACCAGCGAGGATTGGATGTGAGATGATAGACAGCCGAAGAGGCGCGTGCTGCGACGAGTTGGCTTTAATCGTCTGATGTCCAACAACCGCGAGTGGAATAATCGCTTTATTATTAAAAGAGCCCCAAAAAGATAGATAAACCTTCAAAATTTAGACTCCGATTTCATTTTGAGCCGACCCGCGTGCTTACAATATTTGTTGAGCATAGTATAATTAACAACTATTCACCTCGGTGCACGTGACTAGCGAAGGATTTACCGGGCCGCAAAGCGGGATATCCCATATTTGAATAGCCAGTCAGCGCACGCCAACAACGCTATCCACTGTTTTAGTATATACTAAATGCTCATCTATCATGATGGCTAAGCCAATTAAAACTCTTGAATTGCATTATCCAATGATTGTCTTTTGTTATTTTATAGTTGGGTAATGAACTGTACCCAATATCGGTGGCCGAGGACATCGCCCAGAACCAGCCGGTGTGGTCCTCAGATAACTACATTGAATCTCTAGGAGACACAGCATCTGATGAGACGTACGTATTACTTTATTATTTATCACATAAAGATTGAATGTACACCGAGACAATGCGATAAAGAAAAGCCATTTACCTGTGATTTTATCACATATAATTTTGTCCAATCGAATGGTAAGAAAACTGTTACTGGAGAGATAAAAGCATGTAGCAAACCATTATTCTTATACAACGAATTCGAAAGTGCCATTTTCTCTTATTTTAAGGTTTGCAGTCTCAAATTTGCCTCAGAGTGACTCGGCAAACCAAGAAGATCTCGCCTGGATAAAAACCAACATCGTGGACCGCTACCAGTTCCTGAAAGATTCCATGAGAGATATATGGACCAGTCAACCAGATTTCAAAACAGATCTCGGGACTCCAAAGTTCATCGCTGCGGCGGAACGAGTAAAGAAGTTCTTTGATCGAAACAACGATTGGGAAACTACAAAAAAGAACCCTGAATTCCGCACAAAAGATAGCTGCACTAACCTTCTCTACATCACGGCTGCCAGATACTTGTTCGTGACCCACATTCTTTACGTGGAAAGCGACAAAAGATTGGTGCCTTGTGTGAGAACAAGAGACAACAAAATAGAGAACCCAAGCTCTGGCGTGTGTTATCCTGCACCTTATGGGAGTGCCACTTGTACCTCAGACTACGATGTTGGGCTCATTGGCAAGTACGCTGGCTTTCTTACAGAGAAGTTTAACGCTTATTTTCAAGGTGCTGGTGGATTCAGGAAACCCTCGGAGCTTGTTTTCGACACCAATGTCTACGCTTTCACACTGGAATACGCCATGCCATTCTTGTTCGCCAACCTTCCGTCTGGCTTTGCCAATAATGTAGGCAAAAAAGAAGAAACGGTCGAGTATAAAATGCGAGAATTGGCCAGTGCGTACTATAAGGTTTACAAGTACGACGACAGGATCTTTGAATCGATGAAAACTGGGGCCCAACGAGCCATGAAAGCCGCCGTGTCAAGTGCTCAGTTGGAACGTTGGCTGGGCACCTTCACAGTATTGAACGCTCAAGTACCGATGAGACCTGAAGGTCGGCTGAGCTCTCCTGGCGCCTTCAGAACAGCCCATAATAACGAGTATCAAAAATTCGTGAAGCTGATATCGGCTAAGGGCGGATATAAATCTGATTTCTTAGGTAATTATGCACCAGTCATGTGAAACCCCCGCCAGCCCCCAATCAGATTTGATAACGAGTCTGTAAATCGCGGGCTTCTGGTTTTGGACACGATCAGCTCAGAGATCGCGATTCTTGGTGCTGACGAAAAGAATCGCGGCCTCTGGGGACGAGAATGAGCTACAAAAACATTGACTCATTTCTTACAAAAAAAAACAAAACCGAAGAGCCAAAAAGCTTGAGGGTAAAAGAAAGCAGAGAGGACGCGGAATTCAGTTCAAACTGGCGATTCGCCACTTTGTTAACTGGTGTTCGCAGGGTTTGGAAATGTGGGCTTCCTGGTACTGCTCAAAACGAATGTCAGTTCATCTTGCTTGCCCCGACTCTTTATAGGGGGATTCATGCTGACGTCATTGTTTACCTTTTTCCTCATTAGCATACAGCTTGGCGTACAGAAGGTAACATGTTGGATATAAACAGTTAAAGAGCTAGTGAAATTTAGTATACGGTGAAATTTTTGCGCGTAATATTTAAGGAGAAATTGTCTTTTTCAAAACCTCCAAAATTTCTGGAGATATATAGATAGATATTTTGCGCAAGAAAGTTGAAAAGTGACTTATCCCCTCGGAGAAGACGATGGGTATACTGACGAATCGAAGGACATTTTAAAGTCAATATTAAATTAAGATGCGTCAACGGACTCTGACGAAAACGTAGATTAATTGTAACTTTGCTGATAAAAAGGTGTCTTAAAATAACGATGCTTTCAATCAACGTCATTTTACTTAACAATGAGGTAAATTAAGATACATAAAATTAACGCGAACATTACATGCATTGTTAATTTCCTATAATAAGGTATGTATATTGCATTTCCTGAGTTTTGATTGGTTTAGAGGCAATGGTATATGAGCTCATATACCATTCACGTACAAATATGTTAGGTGTAAGCGTAAAAGAATGCATTTCTCGCAATGTTTGTACAATATTTTTGGGCGTTTTTAATAAAACAATTATTCCACCCGCGCTTGTTGGATATGAGTTGGTTATAGCCAACGAGGCGCATACCATCTCATATCCAACGCGCGCTCGTGGAATAATTGTTAATTATTAAAAACTAGCTATGGGATATTGCATTTCCTGAGTTTTGATTGGTTTAGAGGCGATGGTATATGAGCTCATATACCATTGACCTACAAACACGGTGGGTGTACGCGTAAAAGAATGCATTTTTCGCGATGTCTGTGCAGTATTTTTTGGGCGTTTTTAATAAAACAATTATTCCACTCGCGCTTGTTGGATATGAGATGGTTATAGCCAACTCGGCGCTACGCGCCTCGTTGGCTATCTACCACCTCATATCCAACGCACGCTCGTGGAATAATTGTTAAATAGTCTATTGGTTTCTTTTGACTTAACCATAGCAACAAATTTCAATGTTGTAGGTTAAATTTTCAAAAATCTACACTAGAGTTTGTTTTTGACAAGTTGTGATTTTGTTATTATTTTGCATTTCGATTTTTTGCTCTCAGTTATCATGACGTTTATTCGTATCTGCAATTACAGTCTCTCTTCTATATTTTAATTACTCGGTGTTTGCATTTAAGGCTTTGATAAAAGGCTCCCGTAAAATTTACTAACTAATATTTGTTTCCCATTTGTTCCCTTGAAGACACGGTCTCCGAGGCCCTCATCTACGCAGCAGAGGCTTATCACACCCTAGGGGCCATACGGTTTGTAGTGGGAGGCACACAGATGAAAGTGATAGACTTGAAGACAGAGTCCACCACAATGGACCTGTGGGTGGCTTTGATTGAAAACTGGGGAGAGTCTATCAAGGAGTACAACCACTGCAAAGCGTCTCCTCTGGAGGAGTGCTTCCTGAAGATGAGCAAATACATGTGGAGAATGTTCAGCGCGATGTCATTGCTTCGTGATCGCATTCCAGCCGGCGATAGAGCTGGATTGCTGCACTTTGAAGGAAAATATGCCGATCCTGTATTCGCGATGCAAATGTGGCTTGACTACAAGAAGCAAGGAAAGACTGCGATTCCTAAACAAAAGAGAAATGTTGAGGAGTTTTTGCTGCAATTCCGTTGCGAGAAGCCAAGTTTTGGTAAGCCACTCCCCTATAGCTGTATATTAAAAATGAATGAAAAAGTCAATGCATACAATGTGAAGCTGGCTGCCCTTGTGACCGACGTGCCCGTGAAGCCACCCTGGCGTCCCTGAGAGCCTATCTAAACAAGGTTACTGGAATACCCTGTCAAGAAGAAAAACACGAAATTAAAATAGAGTGAGATAGTCAGTCAGGGTATTTAACCTCGCGTCTTTCACAGATGCTTTGTCTTTAGAATTAAAGAGTAACTAGAAAATAAATACATTGAAAACTGAATAAATGTATTGCATAAAACAAACGCCGACGGAGAGTATTTTATGATTTACACTTGAAATGACCAGTTCAAAGCCTCCATGGACAAGAAAATTTAGCATGACTTTTCCCCACGACGTGTCGCAGTGACTAGTCACCTCGAGTATTAAAAGGCCATTACACCATTGGCCCAGACCCATCAAAAAATAATGGTCCTCATTCAATGGGTTTTACAAACAACAGGCAAGTTTTCACGAGACAATAGGCGCCTATGGCCTCGTGAAGACTTCGCCATTTCTTTAAAAACCTTCTCGGGCACGGACCATTTTTTGACAGGTCAGGGTCTGCACTTTTTTGCCGCTTTCCCTTGTCCCAGTTCCCTTTGGAACCGCCTGCACAAGAATGGGCTCCAAGAGCACATCCAGAATATTTAGAGGAGGGCCAATAGGCCTTTTGCAACAAACGGTCACATGGTACAAAACCCGTCTTGCTGGATATCATGCTTATTTAATTATTCCTGCACTGGGACAGCCAGACAAAGCGACCTCAGCCAGTCAAGCTTGACTTTTCTTTGTTTTGGATGTCCCAGTGCAGGAATAATAATAAGCTTGCCCTCCAGCATGGTGCAAAAGGCCTATCGGGTTGAGTGAGTTTCAATTGAGTGTCGTAAAACCAAAACCAAAGTAATTACTTTGGCCAATCACAAAGGAAGGAGGCAAATAAATGATGATGATGATGATGATGAATCCAGTGCACCAATCAAAACTTGAAGTACTTACACGTAGCCAACACAAAGCGCGGGAAAACATGCATGCGCGAGTCTTGATTGGTTTTGGTTTTACTTAATTCTGATTGCTTGAAAAAGTGGTGCAAGATTTTTAAACCAATCAGCATGCAAGGTAATGCAAAACCAAAGCAAACAGTCAGAATTATGGGCGACACTCGCAAGTGAAGAACGCTCTAACATCATTCATGTGTTGCCAGAGCCACTTCTTCCTTGTGTACCAGGCTCAAGGATAGCAATCTCTGGGGATGACATCGGAGGCATCAGGCTATTACCTTCAAAACACATCAGTCTCTTTCTTTGAAAATCATAACTTCCATGTTCCACCACAAACACTTCATCTACATTCAAGAGCCTGAAGGCAAAATATTTTAATGCACAATAAAAAATAAAAGATGTTACACATGCTGCTGCCTGGAGATAGGGTGGCCTAATGCCAGTCCCTTTTGACCCCCAAAGAACAATACTATATAATTGGGCTTAGTCACCATGAATGAACTATAAAATTGCCTTCAGATCAAAGAAAATACTGAAATAATATTTTACCAAGGTAGAAAAACACCAAAAATAACAATAAAGTGATTAGAAACGAATTGACAAATTCGAAAAGTTAAAACTACATTTTTTAAGATGTGCCTTCAGTGACTGAACGTCTTTAATTAACACACAAGCAATAAGCATCACGGTATCTTTTGATTTCACCATATGGGAATTTAAGAGACCTTCATGCTAACGAATATTGGCCATTTCTGTGCGGAATGTCCAAAGTAAGATAAAAAGACGTTGTTTCCATGTAGTAGCGCTGTTGGTCCGTGCTCAGGCACACGAGGAAAGAAATAATGAAGTACATTTTTGCACGCAAAGATAGGCTTTATATAAGGGCTGAAGCACTGCACGGCATACACTGTACAGCTATAGCAAACTTGCATTTTCTTACCTTTTAGAGACTCTTGTTTCGGCTTTAAATTACCAATGTTGTTTGCTATGGTTTGAAACCACAAAGCTAGTACCAGTTAGGCAGAAGAGGATGAATTCAGGGAGATGAACGGTGATCAATTCGAAGTAACCGCGCTTGTTGAGAAACGAGAAGGGCTTGAGAACTAATGCGATCGTTGCTGATTGGAATCTGGCACTCGGAAACCGGAATATGGAATGTAAATGAAGAAGCGGGAATCAGGAGACCGGAATTTGACTTTCTTTTTTTTGGTATCTGTCCCCTTTTTTACATGCAGCTGTATTTTTTTAACAAGAATGATAAATGCTGATTGCTCATCCTTCTTTAATTTTATTAAATTGTTCTTGTCTATTCAGTAAATACTTCTTGCTAAGCTTTTATACTGCCGTTTTCTCCTCTTGACATATCTTCCCAGGGAAATTTCTGCTAAGAAAAGGAAAGTCAAGCTTGTTTGGCTGTCCCAGTGCGGGAATAATTAAATAAGCTTGCCCTCCAGCACGGCGGGTTTTGTACCATGTGACGGTTTGTCATGGCCTATTGGCCCCCTCTGGATATTCTGCTAGAACATTGCATAGATATCGCTCGTTGACTTTCGTTCAGCTCATATTAAGACTAGAATAGGCCCTTCCCGATTATGCTAGCATTTTTTTCGGAATAATTTCATTTGGCTTGATGAGCATTTTTTGACACTTTTTCTCGAAAACTAACTGCTAGCATGATATTTTCCGCCAATTTAATCTACATTTTTTGTGGTCAAAGTCATAGCCATTTCCGTGCAAGGGAAGTGGGCCAGTAAGAAGAAGAGCTTCTTGGCCATTTCCCGAGGAAGCAAATTTTAAATTTTAAAACACTCATTTTATAATGAATGTTTATCCCCGGGGAAACTTGAACTCTGAGGAAGAGATAACAGAATTTTCAGAAAAGTTCATTGTACCATCACAGTAAGTGAAGACTTTATACAGAGCACTTACAACACTTAATTAAGCAACCCAATAATGTCTTTTAACTTTTAGGTAGATTGCTCTTCCGCTTGTTGTACGGGCCGGGGGCAGATTTTTTTGGCAGTAAAAGAAAATTTGGGCAAGGCAACGTGGGGAAATTTTTTGTGCAAATGGTTCACCGCCACCCCCCCCCCCCCCCCTGGGGTCTAAAGTGGATTTCTCTATGTTCTAGAAGCCTGTTAAGTTAATTTGGAGCTGCCCTAAAAATATTTATCTGTTCGGATATTTCAGGGAAACTTTGGTCTTTTAGAAAGTTCTAGGTTCCTTTTTTTGTCTCATCCGAAAGTTTTAGCTATCCTGATGGGTCGAGGACACGGAGAAGCCATATTTTCACAAGAAAATTTTAGGGGTAGTTTTTCTTCATACTTGTGCCTATCGAAATTTTGCGAAAATAGTAGCCGATATAAATTAAATGTTCATCAGAATATTATATTTTTGGCAGCTTTTAGAATAATTACAACAGACGAAAATTTTAGTGAACAAAATAACCGTCCGAAAATGATGGGACCTTATAAAAAGTGAGCACATCAATTCCTAAAATTCTAGGGAAACTTTATGGTTTTCCGAAAAAATTCGAAGAGTCTAGGGGATCGCTCGGCAAAAAAAATCGAAATTTTTAGGCAACCTTCCATCCGAACGGATATTTTGCCGAAATATTTCGTTGGGTGCCCCTGAAGCATTGTCTTGCACGAGATGGCCTCTCTGATATTCGTCCAGGTTTCTTTCGCTGGTTACTGACAGGCGATCAATTAAGACTTGATAATAGCTGAGCTCCGGCCGCCCGAAAGGCCGCCAAGCGGAGCCCCATACTCATATGGGAAAGAAAACGAAACCCATGAGTTGATTTTCTCATGGTTATCATGGCTAGCGGTATTGCTCTTGAGCATTTCAGCGCTATTGTTATGAAGTAAGTTGAGCCGTTTGCTTTTAAACCGCCTTGTTGTTTTAATCTCATTCAACTGGAAGGACGTCTCTGAAACTGTTTTGCTCTTTTTTCTCGAAACTATATTTTCAAGAAATTGGGTGCACGTTTTAAGTTCGCATGCATCGAGTTTTCAGCTCAAATTTGGCGAGTAAGTTCCCATATAACTTGGCTCAAAAATCATGTCGGCGTTTTTGGTTTTTCCCGTTCTTTCTGGAGTTATAAACAAATGAAGGAAAAGGAAGGATATTTTTTCGAACGTCGAAGTTTAACTGGGCGTAAAAAACAAACCAAACGCCGAAACGGTTTTTGAGACAAAGGTGTTAAGAACTCGGCGCAATGTTTGTCTCTTCTCTAGATCACTTTCGACTGCAAAGGAACTGAATATTGCAAGCCATGTACATTTGCAAAACGATCGTTATCTTTTCAAGGCATTAAACTTTTTTATTAAGCGGTCATTTGGGGTTGGAAGGTTTCTCTTTCCGCTAGGTTATAAACAAAATTTTTTTTTTTGTATTTTTGTCTGCCGGCAAAGGGATGGCGCGCGGTACAGAATCGTAGGGCCTCTGGAAGATTTTATGAAGTCATATTTGGCGTAATAGCAAATACATTCTGAACTTGTGGCCAGCCTTCTCTTAGCGCTTCCCTTGAGGGGGTTCCCGTCTTCTTACCCTCAAAATGGCTCTTATTGGAGTTCTCAGCGGTTTGACATGCACACGAGGCTAACGGGTCATTGTGCATTGTGTTGTCCGATGTTTAGACCCTTTCGCCTCCTCGTTTGCATGCTGTCTTTACAAAAGAATTTATTATCGCAGGCTCAACTTCAATAACAGCCAATCGCACGACCACATTTCAGTCGCTTCACGCTCGATGGACTAAAAAGGGACTGCTCGTTGTCTAGCGACGACAAGGATCAACCGTATTAAACGTAACGTCCTTGATTTTCGCGCTCGACGGATAAAGATAAAAGTGGCCTGCTGGTAGTCTAGCCAAGATAGAGATCAATCAGTCACAAACTTGGTAAGTGTGTTCGTTATAACGGTAATAGAACAGGCGCAAAGGCAATACGATTTATAGGAAAAATGTTCTTTGATGCCAATGTTATTGGCCCGGTTTAAAATATCTACAACTCTTTTATATTCAGCTAAGAGCACAGACCCTCATTTTGAACAGAAAACCCAAACTGTTAAAAGAATTTCAAGACGAATCTCTGCGGACACTCTCAGGCGCAGTTACCATCCGAGAAACGCGATAATATTCTTTTACTATATCAGGTTAAGTCGTAGAAAAAGCGGTGCCCAGTCAGCGTACGATATCCAGCTGTATGAACTCTTGTCTCATTACGGGTGCCAGTAATGATTGCAGTTGAGGATTTCTATTTTTTCACTCGACTGATAAGGATCTTTTAAACTTCTTGTTTCGCCATTCAATGCCCTTTTCCGTGAGTTGGGTTGCTATCAGTTTTTCTTTCTTTTTTTCTCAAGTCGTTATTTGATTATTTTTAAAGTTACAACTTTCTGCGATGTTTTCTTTTGTGGATTTTGTTATACGCTTGCTTTTTTCAATTTATTATAATATTGATAAAATCAACGCGGCTTTTTACAATAATATAGTTCACAAATTATATAAGTAACGTTTTTTCTTGTTTTCGTAACACTGAATCTGTAACGGAATGAAATCGCCTATTTTGTCCAAAGTGTATTTACCGAAAAGTTCATATTGGTAGAAGAAGGAGAAATTCATTTCAAAGGAATGACAAAGGCAGGCTTCTGTTGCTTTTGAAAATTGCGGTAACTGAGAACATGTTAATGGCATAATATCCTTGATTATTAAAAACTAGCTATGATATATTGCATTTCCAGAGTTTTGATTGGTTTAGAGGCGATGGGGTCTGAGGTCGTATATCACTGACCGACCAACAAATATCCACTTCCGGACTTTTTCGCGGAATAAAAGAATGCATTTTTGCAATGTTTGTACAACATTTTTTGATGATATTTTTTATGCCTACCGCGCTTATTAGATGTGAGATGTAATATATCTAACACGAGAGACAGTGTTTCATCGGGGTATCCAAACAGCGAGAAGAGAGTTGAAAATACAACGCGCAGCGGAGTATTTTTAACGAACTTCGAGGTGTTTGGATAGCCGATGAAACACTGTCTCGAGTGTTTGATATATCTTCTCAATCGAAACAAAAACTAAGGAGTAAACAGAGAAATAAAATCGTCAAAATCGATACTTATTAAGATCGGGTATCCAAACCACGGCCACGGTTATGATTTTCTTTGTTTTAACTCGATGAATTATTAATGAGTTTGAGAAGGTTACAGCCAATTCGGCGCTACGCGCCTCTACTCATATCCAACGCGCGCTCGTGGAATAATTGTGAAAAATCACACGACTTGTGGCTTGTCTATTTTATTCAAAACGAACCCGGTAGCTAATTGAAAGGTCGAGTTGAAAGTTCTTTTTAAATCTGTTGGAGCTACCACCGACAAAATAAAGCAACGACAATATAATTGATCGAAGTAGGAATGCCCTTTTCACTTTCTTGATGTTATAAAGTAAAAAAGTTGGGTCACATTGTACTGTTCATGATATATTAAGGCGGGGGTAAACCTGAAATTCGCTCAAAAACTCAGTTTTTTGTTTTCCTTGGAATTTGTTGCTTTGGGTATTTAACTTTACTATGTAGAAAAAATTTTGCACCAATTTCCACTTTTTTTACCTTTTGAAGCAGGGGGATTTTAAATTGCTTTCAGACACTCCTGTGGTCAAAATATGGACATAAGGGCCACTATAGTGGTTACAATTTTTAATAAATCAACTTTAATTGCTATCTTTAAGTTTAAAGTCAATTTTCTCATTACGCAATAATTTTGTCTTCAAGAAAAGATAGCTTGAGAACAATTTATCCGATTGATCTGAAATTTTCAGGGTTTCTTTTTCTCAATAAGTTTTGTGTTTTAAGCAGAGGAATTTTCCATATGATGCATGTACTCTAAGTTATGAAGTGAAACACATCTTTGATTTTCCATGTCAAATACAATCAATCATTATTTTTAATGTTTTAAACATTTTAGAAATCCCTCTGCTTAAAACAATAAGCAACATGTCTTCTTTAAATTGATATAAAATAAATTAATTTTTATCAGTTCTAGCAAGAGTTATCTTTTCTTAAGTAAGCCTTGGTAGCACCCAGCAGGTGGCATGGTTAAATGAGTGGTATCCTATTACAATTGACTTGTGGAGTGTGAAATATTTTTTTTCATAATCTTTGATTCATAAGCTTTCCAGGGATATATAGTTTGCTAGGGTTTTCAATTAAATCCTAGCTGTGAAAAATTATTGAAAAATGGCCTATTTTTCAGGTTTACCCCCGCCTTAATGAGCTCATGAATTTCCTCAACTCAGATGAGATCAGCTTGCCTTCTAAAAATTGACAAGCTGGAATTCTTACGGCAAGATCGCCCGTTGAAAATAGCCGGAACAACGCTTTTTTTCTCTTTGTTCCGGCCTTACAAGAAAACGAGGAAGATTTTCCCAATTTATTGTCAATACAGCCTTTGCTACCGCACAGAAGCGTGAAACACAGTTTGAGTCTCTGGGCCATTGTGTGAAGTCATATTCGATGTCGTAATTGAAAAATTTCTTTACTTGTG
>OX393569.1:5897565-5917565 GCA_947652115.1 Blastomussa wellsi
CGACTCACAAGAATTGTGATGAAAACACTAGCTCGCGCCCGAGTAAGAACTCGGAGGAAGGAATGGCGGGAAAACCTGCCGGCAATGAAGGCAGCGAGCTACTGCAATTCGGATCGATGTTAGCCGCATCAATTACGGAATTGAAAGATACTATGGCTGGGAAATTTGACCAGCTGCAAGACATACTAACTCGGCCCGAAATATGGACCGAAGACACCGAGGAGCGCGATGAAGCCTCGGAAGACGACGCAGGCAACGATAGCAGTCGTAGTACCACTGAAGAACCGCCGAGCAAAAAATCAAAATTGACTTCTTCTGGCGAGGTGGCCAGCAAACAAACGGTGCTCAACAGCATTGCGGAAAAAATGCAAATGCAGGAGAAAGTTGACCCAGGTATTGATGAGCAATTAGCAAAAATGATTAATCAGTTGATGTTCAAAAAGGAAAAACCTGATGAGGAGAAACTGAAGGAAAAGCTAAGTCACATAATTCGACCTGCTAACTGTGACTCGCTAGTTACAACTAAAGTAGATGAGCTCATTTGGCAGAGGCTCAGGCCTCAAACCCGGTCTTTTGACTCTAGAGCTCAAGTTGCTCAGACTTGCGTTGTCAAGTCAGTCACAATTCTATCAAAAATGCTAGATAAAGCATTAAATCTGAAAGATAAGTTGCCAGACTTGACCAAATCATCAGATAGCACTCTAGATGATTTGCAGAAGGAACTAGACACCCTTATAAATGATGGCATGGAGGCAATTGAAACAATGAGTTTTGCCAACTATGAGGTCAATGCCAGACGCAGAGAGTGTATAAAACCTGACTTGAATGAGGACTACATGTCACTCTTCTCTCCATCAGTGCCCATCAACCAATTCCTCTTTGGTGGCGACACCTCAAAGCGATTAGAGGAGATTGAGAAGACAAACAAAGTTGTACGAAAGGCTATGGTTCAACAAAGTCCATACTCAAGGCAGCGTCACTACAAGAGTGGTGGCTCAAACAAATTTAGAGGCCGCGGCCAACGACCTCAGACTCAGCGACAAGGCTTTACACAGCGTCCTTTTTTAGGAAAACGCCCATCCCCCTACGGAAACCCATATCAGAAAACGCAAAAAGGGGGAGGGAAGAGCAAGGAGACAAAGCCTTGAGGACAACTCCAGTAAATGTGCAAACCACAAATGAGGTAAGAAACTTGAACATGGTCTATTTTCAAGGGGACTGTTTTCCCCTTATAAGTACTACCCAATTTAAAGCAGGTAGACTGAATGATTTTGCACATAACTGGGAGAAGTTGACCTCTGATGCCTTTATTCTTGACACAGTTCTACACTGTCACATTGAGTTTAAGGAAGGATCCTCATGTGACCAGCATAATGTAAGAGTACAAAGATTCAACAGCATAGAAGAGAATATTATTGATGCTGAAATTCTCAGACTCTGTGAGAAAGGAGTTCTTGAGGAGACTACTCATTGCAAAGGGGAATTCATATCCCCAATATTCACTAGACGCAAAAAAGATGGCACTTACCGATTAATACTCAATTTGAAAGAGTTTAATGAAAATGTTGAATATCATCATTTCAAAATGGAAAGCATAAAGTCAGTCATTAACATGGTAACACCCAATTGTTTTATGGCATCTATAGACATAAAAGATGCCTACTACTCAGTACCTATAGCCCCTGAACACCGAAAATACTTACGGTTTCCGTGGAAGGGCAAACTCCTTCAGTATACCTGCTTCCCCAATGGGCTGGCTTGCTGTCCACGTTTGTTTACTAAGTTGTTAAAGCCTGTCTATGCTAACCTAAGACAGACAGGCGATGAGATAGTCCCCTATATAGATGACTCCTATTTACAAGGAGACACAGACCAGGAATGCTGGCAAAGTGTTAAAAAGACAGCTTTACTCTTACAAGATTTGGGATTCATTATCCACCCTGACAAGTCAGTTTTCCTACCACAAAGAGTATTGACATTCCTAGGGTTTGTCATTAACTCTATTGACATGACAGTTAAACTTACGCCTGATAAGGCCAACCACGTACGGGAGGCATGCACAAAACTCCTAAATACCCAACACCCTACCATCAGAGATGTTGCACAGGTTATTGGTCTCATGGTTAGCAGTGCCCCTGCAGTAGAACTGTGTATGCTTTTCTACCGAACACTGGAGAATGAAAAAATTGATGCTCTGAAACAAAATCACGGTGATTTTGATGCACAGATGGAGCTGAGTGCCTCAGCTAAATCTGACTTACAGTGGTGGATTGATAATATTCAGCAATCTGAAAAGAAAATCTCGCCACCCAATCCAGACATTGTGATAACTACAGATGCATCAAAACAAGGGTGGGGGGCAGTGAGAGACCACCACACCACGGGGGGACGGTGGTCCCCTGCGGAGGCAGAGAAGCATATAAATGAGCTAGAACTTAAAGCAGTCTTCTTTGCATTGTGTTCACTGTGCGACAATGTTAGAAATAAGCACATACGCATTTTGTCAGATAACACAACCACTGTTTGTTATATAAATAATATGGGTGGCAGTAAATCCAGAGCCTGTAACAGCATTGCAAAGAAGATTTGGCAATTTGCCTTGGAAAGAAATAATTATTTAAGCTCAGCCCATTTGCCAGGGAAGCAAAACATGTTAGCTGACAGAGAATCTAGAGTGTTCAATGATCGAACTGAGTGGATGTTGCACCAGGATATTTTCCAGAAGCTGTCCCTGTTATGGGGGCCCTTCGAGATTGACTTGTTTGCTTCTAGATTGAACAAACAGGTTTGCACTTATGTATCATGGAAACCTGATCCTGGTGCAACTGCTGTGGATGCATTTTCAATAGTATGGGACAAGAAGCCCTTTTATGCATTTCCACCTTTTTCCCTTATTCATAGATGTTTACAGAAGATCACAGCAGAAAAGGCAGAGGGTGTGATAATTGTTCCTATGTGGCCCACTCAGACTTATTACCCCAGGCTGATGTCCATGTTGATTCAACTGCCAAGACTGCTACCGAGGAAGGAGAACCTGTTAAGATTGCCCCACTCCCAGAAAAGCCACCCGCTGTGGAAGAAAATGCAGCTGGTGGCATGTCTTGTATCCGGGATAGCTTCGAGGCAAAAGGAATTCCGGAAGAAGCAAGAGGAATCATGTTGCAGTCTTGGAGAGAATCTACCAGGAACCAGTATAGCACCCATTTCAAAAAGTGGAAAAAATTTTGTAGTGAAAGGAACATTGATTCACATGACATATCTGTAAACAATGTTCTGAAGTTTCTGACACTCTTGTATGAGTCGGGGCTCGGATATAGCTCAATTAACACTGCCCGTTCTGCCTTATCCTCACTCGATTGTGGTAGCACATGTCCTGTTGGAAACCATCCTCTAATTTGTCGGTTCATGAGAGGGATCTACATTTCAAGACCAACACAGTCTCGTTATACTATTGTTTGGGATGTTAAAGTTGTGTTAGATTATTTTAGACAATGGAAAGACAATAAGGAACTCTCACTTAAAGAACTGTCGTTAAAAACTACTACTTTAGTAGCTTTAGTATCAGCACAGAGGGTGCAATCTTTGCACAAGCTAGATCTAGACTGCATGACTCAAACAAATGACAGGGTTACATTTAAATTTGACCTGTTAAAACAAAGTAGGCCGTCTGTTAAGTCTCCCATCATGGAACTTTGTGCTTATCCTGAGAATCCTAAAATTTGTGTTGTAAAAACATTGTCACATTATCTTGAAAGAACACAGTCATTTAGGGAACAAGAAACCAAGTTGTTTCTGACTTATCAAAAACCTCATCATGCGGTTAGTGCCAGTACTGTTAGTCGTTGGATAAAGTCTATGCTCAAAAAAGCTGGAGTTGACACATCTAAATTTGGTGCTCATAGCACTCGAGCTGCATCCTCGTCCGCAGCTAAACAAGCAGGAGTGCCCATCATGGATATACTCAGCACTGGGGGATGGTCCTCAGAACGCACCTTTGCTAGGCATTATAGCGTACCTATTCAAAAGAAAAATAATTTTGCTGAAGCTATTTGTAACAGTTAAGCCAGGTTATTGCTTGTTGACTTGTCTATCAAGCCTCTACAGTTACCTGTATTTTTGGCTTTTGTAAAGATTACATGTAGATACACTTACACTGGTTGGGTTGTGATTAAAGAGCTTTATTGTTGCTCTGATAGCTCTAGCCTGTATTTATCATGGCTTCAAAATCTCACATGATCCCTCAAGCAGATGACGTAGAAGAATTAGAAAATTAAACAAGACTTACCTGGAAGTCGAAGTTTGATTGGGATTCTTCTACGTCATCTTGGGCTTGAGGGATCAGGTGCCCACCCAGGTATTGGCCCTCCCTATGTTACTTGTAATGATAAATACTGGCCATACTCTTTGAAGACTGAAGTACGCATGCGCACTGCAATCTCACCTGATCCCTCAAGCCCAAGATGACGTAGAAGAATCCCAATCAAACTTCGACTTCCAGGTAAGTCTTGTTTAATTTTCTAATTTTAGACGTGTTTTGTTAAACGCGCCCGCAGTGTGAACGGCCAGTCTTATTAAATCTGTTTATCAAAACAAGTTTTAAACATGTTTAAGCTTTGGTGTGAACGGGGTATAAGTCACGGTTTTCTTTGTCAAAAGTTTTATTAGGTATTTACTGAAAAGGTCAAATTTTTAGAGAAAGAAGAAATTCATTTCGAAGGGATGACAGAGACAAACGTCGCATGTTATCAGTGAAAATTGTAGCAGTCAAGGACATGTTTTGGTTACTCGTATAGTCTAGTTTAGCCAAAAAGAACCAGCTATCGAGCTAGCTAAAAGCATTTTTTCTCAAAACGGTTGCAACTACTGCCGACAAAATAAAACGTTTCCTCAATGTTAAGTCAAAAAAGACCAAATAACGGTTACTAAAAGATAACTTTGCTTCATTGACTCATGACATATTTATCTGGTCATCAAATTCCTCAGCTCAGATTTCACCAAAAAGAAAAGAATGATTCGCTTTTTGTGTAATTTTCTGTGCTGACTGCTATAAATTTCAACCCGATTTGAAGAGTTGGAATTCTTGGGAAAAAAATCCGAAGAAAAAATAGACACGATAATGAATATTCTTGATCTTTGATAAAGTTCAACTTACAGCTTTGTTCCTCTTACAAGGAAAAGAACTATTGCCCCAATTAACTCTCAATTAGCCTTTGCTGCCGCACAGAAGTGTGAAACACAATTTGAGCCTCTGGGCCATTGTGTGAAGTCACATTTGACGTAATTAAAATTTTCTCAACTTGTGGCCAGTCTTTCTTAGCACTTAAAAAGCAAACACTGAATGAGTTAATTAAAAAAATTGTCGAATTCAGCGGAAAGCTTCAAAATAGCAGCGTGACCGCTTCATGATCACATGATTGAGAAACACTTGCTCGGTTACTCTTGACGAACTCACAGATCAATCTCGTCCCCAGGGTCCTCTCCTTCCCGTCCTCCAGGGAACGGGAAGGAGAGGACCCTAGGAACGAGACGCCCGTGTCACCTTTTAAGGGGGCGGTACGCAGCTCTTTACAAGGTCCCACAGTATTGGCTGATAAACAAACAGCGAAGGACCCTAGCCCTAAAACAATTCTTGGTTTTTACGTGACGTCATAAAATTTTAAAAACAAAATTCGCTGGGCCTACGTAATTTTCATTGTCACCACGTGAAAGAAATCCTAAAAATATATCTATTCACAAGTTTTCAGCTAGATAGTGTCCTTTGTGTTTGAAATACAGCATGTTGAATTTTCGAGATTTCCGCCGTACGTGACTTCACGATGACACCGTGGCAAAGCTGTCGTGCTCTAAGAAAAGGTCTTTTCGCAAAAGTTTTGCAGTTTAAACAGTTCAAGTATCAGGAAAGATGTGTATGTGCATATACACTAGATCGCGAAGAATGAGCAGTCGCTTTTATGGCAAAAGTCAGTGCCAGATGTTTCTTTTGATTTCCGGCCGCCATGTTGGTGCCCATCAAGCTGGGCACCAACATGGCGTTTCCATACTGAGCTCTATAAATTTGCAAGAAATGCTTCGGCAAATAACTCACGAATGGTGTACCACACAGACCTGAAACTTGGAGATGTTGTTTACCTATTAATATTATATAACATTTAAATTTATCAGATTTTTTAATTGCATGGTTTCGAGTTTATATTTTGATGGCGTGACAGTGAAAACAACCAATAGAGCTGCGTACTATTAAGACCCAATGAAATTAGAGGTTCTAGAGAGCTGCGAACTATCCCCCTTTAAAAACTCGAAAACTAGATTTTGGACTCCTAAAAGCATTCTCCACAGCACCAGCATGTGCTAACGCCCCTTTCGCAATTCCTTTGGGGATAACTTTGGCTGATGCTGCGAAACCATATAACTTAATTCCGTGTACATTACACGCCACTAAACAGAAACTTCTTGTGACTTTAAATTTATAGGTACTTCAAGAAACGATGGCTTCTTTTAGCGTCTTGGCTTTCATTTTGGTGCTAGGACATGCGGTGAGAAGTCATTTAATTTGTTAGCTGTATTTTAGAGCGATGTTCACTTGAGTGATGGAAGTAATAAGCGTTCCCTTTGTTTTATTTTAATTTGATCGCCATGTGATTGGATTTAAAATGCGCGTCACTTTCTCATGGAGGAGGGAGTGTGCGATGGGTGCGCCCGCACCGCCCCCCCTCCAAACAGGGCGTTATTTCAGACTAAACTGTAAAATTCATGCGTAAAGTCTATCCATTTTGAAGTTCAAAAGTTTGAGTAATATCCACGTTTTTAAAGCTTTTGGCTGCCTGCCTTCAAAACGAACGAAATTCAGTCTTAGACAACCTAATTTCAAAATTTCCCGGGGGGGGGGGGGGGCATGCCACCTGACCCCCTTAGAGGCTCGCGCCGCGGGCGCTCGTTCGATCTGTCTCCTAGTTGGATCGCACCCTCCCGAAAAAAGACCTGCCAACACCAACAATGGTTATGTGAGACTCACACGAAAAAATGTTTGCTAGCCAAAATAGAATTTCAAGGACGAAAAATTCATTGCTCCCTTTTTATTAGAATGATAACTCATTCTCCTCCTAACTTTAGCGGTTTTCACCTGAGTGTTAAAAGCCCTTTTGGCTTACTTTGGTTTTGCATTAACACGCTTAGTGATCGGTTTAGGCCTTGAAGTTTCCGAGATATTTAGAAAATTTTAGAAAATTTGAGGATATTTAGAAAATTTTGGGATATTTAGAAAAATTTATAGCTTTTTTGGCTGTTTTCCAGCTTTTCCGCGACGCTATTTTCTTAATCCAGTTGAGCGGTTTCCCACTTGACTAATGTGTTCCATATCACTAGCAGCCGTTTATCAAAATGGCGGATCAAAATGGCGGATACTGAAACATTAAACTTTGCATCCATGTTGTTCTGAAAGTTGCTTTATTTCCATACGTCTAGTATAGACAATCTCTGACAAACTTTTCAGCTCCAGCTGGGGAACATTTTGGCCTATTTTTAAAACAAAAATACGAGATATTTAGAGGATTTGTCGAGATATTTAGAAAAACATTTGGGATATTTAGACATTTTTTGAGAATTTCCGGAAAGATATTTAGGCGATTTTACGTGATATTTGTGTCAAGGCCTAGATCGGTTCAAGGAACCCTCGTACCCAGGGTCGATCGGCAAAAGAGCGGCCCTCGAAAGATCCGATTTGAAGTCCGAAAATATCGGACTTCCGGTTGAAATAGGCATATGCGCATGCCTACATTTCAAAAGTTTCACCTAACGAACTACATGGTATTTTACTTCCCGCCATTTTTATTGTCTTAAAAATCAATCAAAATCGATCCTGTAACGGAACTTTCGAGAGTCGCACGTTTCGTGTAGCCTGCGCAGTAAGAAACGAAGACTCTAGGTACGAGATTGGGTTTAAGGACGTTCGCGCTAATTGTTTGTGCGCATCGTTACTGCGAACGGAATTCGTCACGCCACGTCATCCATCGAGCGCGCGCTCTGAGGAAAAACAAAAGGGCAGCGAAGCCGTTTCGTAGCTTTGCTGATAATTTACTCTATTAATGGTCGGTGACCCCTACTTTTTTCCCATGAACTGATTTTATTTACAAATCTCGGAAGATTGTCAAAAAATGAACAAAAAATCAATGTGCATGGGAAGTTTAGTTTTCTGCCCACAGGACATCGAATCCTGCCATCATGATTAGGCGAATGGAAATGTGGTCGTAATGCGAATTTTTTCTTTAAGGAACCAAACAATTGAATAAATTCACTTTATGGGTCCATTTAAACAACATTTGACAGAGATACGTTCATTTCAAAGATTTATTTGCAATATTTTTGTGCTTACAGACACTGTAGCCGTATCCGCTAAAGAAGCGCGTGTTTTCAGATTTAGGGTGTTCTTCCAAAACGAAGTCGGTGACCGCCAATTTTTTTGCATTCAGTCTGACATCAGTTACTCATTATCTTACAGTGGTGAGAGGTTCAGAAAAAAATTAATGGTAGAAAATTTTTGCGCGAACGTCCTTAACGTCACTATCGCGAGCAATTAGAACGGAAGTAAGTCCAAAACCAATCCTGAATCGCTCCAGCACGTTTATCCAGGCTTCGGGCTCAGGGGTGGACCTAGGGCGAGGGAGCAGGGATGCGCGCACACCCCCCCCCCCCACACCCCCCTGAGATGACCTGCGACTTTCTAAGATAACTAGTATTCTTTTTTTTAGGTCTTATGGTTCACATCTCCGAGCGAAATTTTTATTTTTTGGGTAGGAAATTTTGATGCCAGACATTTTTGGGGGTCTAAAATTTCAGGCTCGTGTATTTTTTTGGGTTTGCAATATTGTTATCAAATAATACTTTAGCGCTAAGTTATACCTAGCTTATTAGTCCTTAACATTAATTTATATCTTGCAATTTTTGGAATTTTTAGCATATCTTGTAATTCTTACACGGCATGTCTGACAACCAGCTTGCTGAGCCATTTACCGTGTTTTAAATAAAGTTGATTGATTGATTGATTGATTGACGCTCCGTCAGACCCCCCGCCCCCCGTCATGTATAATGCGAGTACTCCCCCCTGTGGTTTGTCTGCGTCCAAACTGTTCTATTTTGTGTCTTTTAACGTTGACTTAGGTGTGTGACGAACTCTACCCGATATCCGTATTGAACCAGCTGATAGGGTCCTCAGATAACCAAGACGCCATTCAAGAAAAAACATATGTGCCGTATGTATTACAGAGCATATATAGGTGGAGCATCGAGAATAATGCCGGCATTATAGTGCTATTTTGCAAGCATAATAGTGCCATTTTGCGACATAACAGTTATTTCTTTTTTAGAGCTACTATTTTCCGCAAAAGTACTATTGTCCGTAAAAGTAAAAAGGACAAACGCGGCTATCCTGCTTCTGTTGTTCAAGCGGGCCATCATCTCGCCCAACAAATTGATCGACAGTCAGCACTACAAACGTCACAGGGAGAAAACAACGATAGAATCCCATTCACCCTCACATTTCACCCTCTCAACCACGCAGTTAAATCCATCATCCTCAAAAACTTTAAATTACTTCAAAATGATCCCGACACTGGTAGAATCTTTTCGCAACCTCCATTAATTTCATTCAAACGCGACAAAAACATAGGTTACTTTTGCTTTGTGCATTCGAAACCAGTGATCAACCCGGAACTTTTAAATGCGCTCGCGCACGATGCAAAACATGCCCTTTCATTCACAACGTTGACAAAATATCGGGACCCAAAGCGATCTATCAAGATCACTGATCATTTCACTTGTACCTCAGCCAATGCCATCTACTGCATAACTTGCACTCTTTGCAAAAAGTTATACATCGGCGAAACAGGGAGACGACTAGGCGACCGATTCCAAGAACACCTTCGGGACGTAGAGAAAGACAACGAAAATGCATCGAAACCGGTCGCGAGACACTTTAATCTCCCAAATCATTCTAAGCAACATATGGCAGTCTGCGGCCTTTCCCTTCACCAAGGAAACACGGAAAGCCGCAAAACTCTAGAACAAAAACTTATTTTTCAAATCGGCACTCTTAATCCTCACGGTATCAACGAACGCTTTTCATTCAACTAATTTATTCCGTTGTTTTCACGTTACCAGGCACCAGCCAATAGCGAAGCTCCATCTTTCTGTATATAAAAAACACACGACCCACAATTCCTTGATTCGTTCCGACGAAGGGCTAACGCTCGAAACGTCAGCTCTTGAATCTCTTTAGGGTGGCTAATTCACATTATCAACCCAGTTGATAAAACCAAATTATACAAAATTTCAAGCTATTTTAATGTTCTAAGCGGTTTCCAGGCCTAGCTGCATATATGGCGGAAACGGACGATTTGTGCTCGATTTTAGGAGCACAATGTGTCAACCCCTAATGTATTATGAATGCTGTGTACTCTCCCGTTGGTTGAAACGAGATTAAACTTCTTTGTGCTGTCGGATGTATTGCAGTAATGACAGTAATACATTTTGAAACCGGCGCGCACACTGATTGGCTAAAAACGTATTATCGCGCGTATATTTTCTGTTTTCTAGAACTGATCCCGACATACTATGGATACAAGAAAACATTGTCGACGGTGGCTATGGGTTTGAAAAAGACCCCAAGGCAGACAAGTGGAAGCAGTTGCCAACCTTCAAAGGGTTTCTTGGAAAAGTACCATTCAACACTGCTGCAGAATATGCTAAGGGTTTTTTTACCCGAAACCCTGATTGGGAAACAACGAAAACAAAATTCGGTACAATTGATAGCTGTGTTGACCTCCTCTATATAACAGCCGCAAGATACCTGTTTGTGACTCAAATTCTTTATGAAGTTAGCGGTTATAAGTTGGTTCCTTGTGATACAACAGTGGACAGGAAACTTGTCAATCCTGATTCCGGCGTGTGCTATCCTGCCCCGCCGTATGGGAGCGCTACTTGTACGTCAGACTACGACGTCGGGCTCGTGGGAAAGAATGCTGGGTTCCTTACCGAGAATTTTAACGACTATTTTCAAGATACATTCGGGAAACCTTCGGAGCTTGTTTTTGACACAAATGTCTACGCTTTCACACTGGAATTCGCCATGCCATTTAATTTCGACAAGCTGCCGGCTTACTTTCCAGAAGAGGTGGTGAAAAACGAACAAACAATCAACTTCAAAATGCAGGAACTGGCCAGTGCTTACTACAAGGTATTCAAGTACAACCCAGGTTTCTTCGGGACGTTGAAAACTGAAGCTGAAGGAGCCATGGACCCGGAGACGGCCTCTAAATCCATAACTGCGCTCAATCAATGGCTTGGAATCTTCAGTGCTATGAATGACAAAGTGGAGATGAGAATTGAAGATTTTCAGAACTATCCCGATCCCGGCAAACAATTGAGGGTAGCCCATAACGCTGAGTACCAACGACTCGTTAAATGGATGTCGGAAAAAGGCGGATATAAACCAGACTTGTTAGGTATTTGCACTCAGGAATTTTTATACTAACTACGTCCAAGCTATTGTGACGGGAAAGGGGGTGGTTTTGGTAGTGATGGAAGGGTAGGGGTTGGCAACTCTTACGAACAGTTTGGTAGTTTTTATAAATTTTGCGCTGCGGCAAAAACCTCGTTTACTTTTTTTTTTTTTATTTTTTATTTTTTTTTTTTATTATTATTATTCATAGCAACGACACATACAAACAATACTACGTTACATGACTATTTGAGTTACACTACTATTACTACATTACATTACATTACATTACATTGCTTGACCTACTTACAGAAATTGTACTTACATTGCTTGTATTCTTTTTAACTAATTACGAAATAAATACACGTGCTACGTCATCCTGCATGCGATGCTAACACAACACACACACATACACACACACGCACCCCACCCACACATACAAAAGATAATAGAAGATTCCCCTTACTCAACTTTCATACTTAAAGTGCTTCACGCATCGTAGTTGCTGAGAGTGGTCCACTTAGCTCTATATTTTTCGTAATTAGAATTTCTAATGGCTATTTGTCTTTCACATTTGATCTTGCTGTCTAGTAAGGCAAGAAAGACCTTTAAATTTGGATTCTCAGACTGGTTTCTTGCAAGAAAAACATGATATTTGGCAATAAGAAGATAATGGTTTAACGCGTAGAAGGTGGTCGTTTCAGGTTTGTAACCGTACAGGATTTCAGTATTACTAGGGCTAATGTTGTCAGAGCGCTTAGCATTCCACCACATCATTACGTCTTTCCAAAAGATTTTAACGTCGGGGCATTCGCAAAGCATGTGAATAAGCGTTTCGTTCGGAAAGAGGCAGCGTTCACATTCTGGAGTAGCCTTTATATTCATTTTGTAAAGAGAGTGATTAGTGGGTATGATGTTATGAATTAGTTTAAATTGGAAGCTCCTCAGTTTGTTTTCGACTGTGACTTTAAAAGGAAGCTCGTATACTGCCTTTACATTCAACCCTTGTTTTCTAAGATTGATTTCAACGATGGGGGGAGAAAAGGATCTTTCTGCAAGCATCACACGGGCTTTTTTTGTAGAGGAGATGTCAAGGGATGGAACTGGTTCGTTATCGCCATTTGTGAGATTACCTACGATTTCGCTTTTCCAAATTTTAGGGATTGC
The DNA here is from genome assembly GCA_947652115.1 of Blastomussa wellsi. Lineage (NCBI taxonomy): Eukaryota > Metazoa > Cnidaria > Anthozoa > Scleractinia > Plerogyridae > Blastomussa > Blastomussa wellsi. The sequence goes on from OX393569.1 coordinate 5,910,224, forward strand.
CGCAAGAACACCAGCATAATCGAGAAAAGTAGAGCGAACGCTATATTTGCATTTGAAGTTTTCGAACGAAAGGAACTGGCCATGGATGTTTAGGAGGTCGCTTATTTTCAAAATGCCTTTATTAGCCCATGATCTATAATAAAACGATTTTCCGTTTATCTTTATAAACCTATTGTTCCAAATGATTTCTTGTTTGTATTCATTTGCGTTACGTGGATCTTTGGAATTGAGCTCTTGCCATACAGCTAAAACGTCTTTATAAAAGACAGAAAGATTTTTGAGGTCGAGTAATTTAAGATCGTAGTTACATTGAAATAAGAGAGTTCCACCGACCTTACTTAAAAGCGAATCGAGGAGGGCACACCAATGGCGGTCATTTGCTAGACAGTAACGATTAACCCACGAAGTCTTGAGCGATTTAACAACGTCAGCAAAATTGAGCATATTAAGACCGCCGTGGCTTATTGGGCCGGTCAGTGTTTTTCTTTTGATTTTATCTGGCTTAAATTTCCAAATAAAAGAGAAGATATTGCTGTTGACTTCTTTTACAAATTCTTTGGGAACATTTAGTACGGAACAACTATAAACAAGTTTGGCGAGAGCTAAGCTTTTGACGATGGCAATTCTGCCTAAGATCGTTAAATGTCTACTTGACCAAGTATTTAGAACTTTTTTGAGTTTGGCGAGCCTCTCGTCGAAATTGATTTTATTCCCAACCTGAACATGATAAGGAAAAGCGATTCCAAGCGCAATGACGTATTGCTTCGGCCATGAAATGCCAAAAGGTTCTTCTTTGCCTAATCGACTTTTCAAAGGACCAAGCCAAAGACCCTCGGTTTTAGACTTATTGATTTTCAAGCCGGAAAGGTCACCGAACTGATCGAGAAGAGTTAGTAGGGACACCGCGGATGAATCGTCGCGAATGAAAGCGGTGGTGTCGTCAGCGTACATACTGAGTTTAGTGATCTTATTTCCGTTTTCAAGTCCTTTGATTGATTCATCGATTCTTATTTGGTGGGCGAGTGGCTCCACAGCTAGAACAAAGAGTAAGCCTGAAAGAGGACAACCCTGTCTAACACCCCTTTGGAGAGAAAAAAATTCTGACGAGTAGCCATTATTTACAACACAGCTAGAAATGTTGGTGTAAAACGTTTTGATCCAGTTGAGGAAACTTGGACCGAAATTCATAGTGTTAAGCACTTTAAAGAGAAAGTCCCATTCTAAAGAATCAAAGGCCCTTTCAAAGTCAAGGAAAAGTATCATTCCGTCCTTGTTTTCATATTGCTCAATTATGTCCGAAATTAGGCGAATATTTTCACCAATAAATCTACCTTTGATGTACCCAGTTTGATCACCGTCTATCAAGTACGGAAGTACTTTCTCTAAACGTTTCGCAATACATTTGGTTGCTAATTTGTAGTCTGTGTTTAGAAGAGAAATAGGGCGCCAATTTTTTAACAGAAGAGGATCTTTATTCTTTTTTGGGATCAGGGAGATGATTCCTTGTCTCTGAGAGATAGAAAGTTCTCCTAGTGAGGCACTGTGATTGAGGCAGTCTATCAAAGGACCAGAAACATCGGACCAGAAACGAAGGTAAAATTCTGCTGTTAACCCATCTGTGCCAGGAGTCTTGTTAGGTTGAAACGTTTTCAACGCGGCAAGGCATTCCTCTGCGGTTATCAGGCCTTCGCAAAGGTCTTGCTTTGTGCTGTCGAGTTTTGGTAAGGATTCACAATCGAAAAAGGTAGAAAAGCGTTCAGCTGAAAGCTGGTTTTGAGAGGTGTAAAGCTGATTGTAAAAACTTTTCATGGCGGTTAATATAGTTTTTGGATCCTCTACAGTGCTACCGTCAGGTGTCTTCAGCTTTGTTATATGTTTCTTTACATAACTTCTTTTTTCTAAGTTAAAAAAGTATTTGTTGCATTTTTCTCCTAATTCATACCATCTAGCCCTACTCCGGATAATAGACCCTTTAGTTTTTTGCACGGCAATTTCATCCAATTCGATCTTGAGTTTTCTAGCCTTGTTTACAAGGGAGCTATTTTCTGGGGTTTCGTCGATACGTGAGTTGATTTTCTCTAGCTTTTGGAGGAGGTTCAATTCTGTACTTCTTTCAGCGTTGGCTTTCTTTTTCGCAAAACGAATTGCAAATATCCGGATCTCCATTTTCAGCATTTCCCAAAATAACCTTTTATCAGCAACATCCTTGTGTTTTTGGGCGGCGTGTTTGATGATGAAGCTCATTTTTGTGACGAAATCTTCATTTTCTAAGAGTGAATTATTAAATTTCCAGTAGCCTGGGCCTCTTTCTTCTTGTTTGTCCTCAGGCTTGATCGAGATGGTGACAGGGGAGTGATCTGAATCATGATAGGCGGAAATGTCGGTTTTCGAAACGCGGCATAATAAATAATAAACCTCGTTTACAGTAACATGCAATTTCTAGCAGTGAATAAAACACATTTAGAATATATAGTGAGCAAAAAAGTTTAAATATGTAGTATTCAGTTACTGGCGAAACCACAAACAATTCGGATTTTCACGTCACGATATTTTGAGTTATTTCTTTGATAACCTAAATTACCCTTACAATTTAGGAAACCTTAAACTAATAGTTTGCTAAGGAAGAAAACACCACAGGAGTGATACTAAACCAAAAAGGAACAAGGATGGCTGAGGATGGAGAAGATTGAAACGGATTGGAAATGATGCCCGAACAATGACGTAGCCCCTTTAACTAGAGTTTAAAGCTAATAATAGCTTTTTTCTTTATATTGCATGCCAAAGGTACTCTTGCAAAGGCCCTGATTTACGCGGCAGAGGCTTATCACACCCGAGGCGCCATACGTCATATAGTGGGAGGCACACAAATGAAGGTCATAGATTTAAGTCCCAGGACTCCACTTTCAATCAACGACCTGTGGGTGTCCATGATTGAAAACTGGGGCGAGTCAAACAAAGAGTACAACCACTGCGCAGCAGCGCCGCTGGTAAAGTGCTTCCTGAAAATGAACAAGTACATGTGGCGAGTGTTCAACGCGATGAGGATCGTCCGAGTGCGCCTTCCAAAAGAAGCCAAACTGAAGGGTGTGGTGCGCTTTGGAGAACAATTTGGCGACCCAGAGCACGCCATGGCGATGTGGCTGCAATACAAAAGGAAGGGAGATGCCGAGATTCCCAATCGGATTGAGGATGTGAAGTCCTTTCTGCTGCAATTCGGGTGTGATCAAGCGGTTCTCAATATCCAAGAGCCAATCCCCCCGGCCTGTCTAACAAAGATGAACAACAAAATCAACGAGTACAACAAGGCGCTAGCTTCCCTTGTAACAGATGCTATCCCATTCTGGCACCGCCGTTGACCATGAAGCTCAATATATGTAACTGCATACAATGAGATAATACACAATAAATGAAATTATACAATTAATGAAAATTAATTATATAATAAATGATAACATTATTCATTCAACCAGTTAATTTTTATTTTACAATCTAATGCAGTTACACAAAGGAAATAACAATGATAACAAAATGGTTGCTTGGCGAGTCATTTTGTAAAGAACGACCGGGGGGTGACAGCTCTAACAAAGGCAGTACCGTGTGTAAATAAAAGTCCTCCCGAAAATCTGGAATATCGTCCCGAATATTTGGGAGAAATTCCCCCCAAAATCTCAAAATTCCCGAAATTTTAAGTTCATTACTTACTGCCTGCGGCTCGTGATTTACAAACTTTTCTCGTGTTCTCCCAAACATCCCGCGTGGGTAATTACCCCTATAAACCCATAGAAAGTGTGATCTATTGCTTAAGTATTCAGCATTTTAACCCCAAAAACGTTTGTAAAACCCAGCAGCAGCAGCAAAAAACACAGCAAGTTTCAGTTTGTGGTCATGAGTAATATTATTAACGCAGTCAGTTTATTTTCTAATCGCGAGGTGGAAAAATGAAAAAAATGAGCTATTGAAAAATAAGCTTATTTGAAAGGCCTTAAAAAATGATGAAAAATGGCGTTTTTCGTTTTGTGATACCTCCTCTCATTCCAGAGATATTCAAGATTTTTGTATTATGCAAATTAGGTACTGATGATGTCATAAGGTGTGAGTATGGGTGTAAAAACACAAAATAGGGCATAACTCTGCAAGTAATGACGCAATGCAATTGGAACTTTGCAAGCACATTGCACCCTAAGAAATACACCTCTTGATACATATTTTGATGTTGCTATGGCAACAATCTTGGTTCCAGTCTCTTTCCTCTTTAAATCAAATATTACTCGTTTGTGACTGTATAGGGCAAATGACTGATCTAATTTAAAGCGTGCACAATGCCATTTTGCACTAGCTATCCTAATTGACCTTTAGGAAGTGGACGATGTTTGCTCAAGATCAAATACAGGAATAACCATTCGTGCATATTAGAGATCTTGGACCGGATGTGTTGCCATAGCAACACCAAAATATGCACCATCTGATGTACTTTTTAAACTATAACATGCTTACCAAGTTTTAATTTCATTGCATCATTACTTGCTTACTTATTTCCTATTTCTCCTCTGGGAGAATAGGGCCGTGAGATATGCTATATTTTGTGTTTTTACACCCATACAATCACACCTTATAACGTCATCAGTACCTAATTTGCATACTTAGAAAAATCTTGAATATCTCTGGAACGAGAAGAGATATCACAAAAAGGAAAACGACATTCTTCTTCAGTTTTAAAGGCCTTTCAAATAAGCTTGTTTTTCAATAGGTCGTTTTTTCATTTCATAGGCACTTAAAGGCCATTTCCACCCACAATTTCCATCCTTGATCCCAGGGTCTCTCATCTTCCTGCCCTCCCGGCCTCGGGGTTAGCCTCCAGGAGGGCGGGAAGATGAGAGACCCTGGGAACGAGGTTGACAAATTTCCAGGTAAGTGCCGCCACGCGCCACTTACAAGCCAGTCGTCTTTAACCTAAATTAAACAAACATAATTTTCCTGTAAGTATTGTATTGAGTACGTGGCGGTAATAGCTACCGGTACATCTTTACCCTTAAACATGCAGTATAAACTTGCATGTGTAATGGTTCGTAAGTCAGCAAATTGTAAGAGCGATCGATATGAATAAATTACTGTTGGAAGTAGATCCCTAGTACCAAGAAATCAGACTAGACATGCTCAATAGAACTTGATTTCTCCCTTCAACTCAACTCGACATTTGTTCGAAATTTAAGACTTTTCAGATATTGCTTGCCTCTGCAAATAGTTACAAAGTCCGGCTGCAGTGGCTGGGGATTTATCAAAAAGTAATGTTTGTTCTGTGTGGATGGGCAGTTTACATGTATTACGCCCTTGCAAGTAAAGTTGTCGATCGGACAGTTGCATTCATTAGAACGAATGGATATTATTCACAAACTGGGTAGAAAGAGTTGTCTAATAGTAAATTGCATTCCATTTGTGTCAACAGTTACCAGGTGTTGCTTTGATCGATTTGTGTGAACGGATGATTTTATTCACGACCCATCTTTACAAAGAATGCTCTGTCGACCCCGCAATTAACCAAAACACGCTATGTGAAAGATACAGTGAAGATGATATAATACAAGGGTAATTCTTGTCAAAAGACAGCATAAATTGTTTACTGTCTCATCCGACAACTGTATCAATCATTACTTGGATTCATTTAACCCAGACAAGACATTTAACTGTCTGCTTTGATTGTAACTTTCTTCGCAAGTCCAGTTTTTCCATACCTCAGCATGTCTCCTGAACCTTGTCTGTACACAACTGAGCTAACATAAGGACCATAAGCAAGAATGCTTCAATGGGAAGAACTAATGAACCCTTTTATGGCACTGGTGGCAATGGTATAATCCAAAGGTGGAGCAGACATGCATTAATTAAGATGCTGAGGCATAGCTGACTTAAGATTCACCTGCCCTTTTACCCCCACCCCACCCCTGGTAGTTCAGGGTATCCAGTGAGTGGTGGAGGTAACATGGAAGGGGGGAGTTCTTGTAGAGGAGGAAGACCAGGTGGAAGGTTGTAAGTAGGCTGTGTGGCAGATTTGCCTGAACTTTCTTTAGATTCATTCTTCTTTTGCCTCTTGTGCCACTTCTCAAGCCATGCTTCAAGCGTTGCTGCAGGCTGGCTTGTTTGCGACTGACTTGCTGTTTGTCCCGCTGAGGCAAAAGAAGACGGAAAAAATAATAATCTCATCCAGGACAAGTTTTAACTAAACTGATACATGCAGCGGTTCGGGTTGGAGCCCTGGCCGGGGACATTGAGTCGTGTTCTTGGGCAAGACACTTTACTCTCACAGTGCCTCTCTCCACCAAGGTGTGTAAATGGGTACCGGCGAATTTACTGCTGGGGTGTAACCCTGCGATGGACTAGCATCCCATCCAGGGGGGAGTAGAAATACTCCTAGTCGCTTCATTACTACGGAAACTGGAGATAAGCGCCGGCCTGATGAGCCAGTTAGGCTCGAATGCAGACTTTATCTTTTTATACATGCAGACAAGTGTGCTAGACTCTAGACCAAGCCATCAGGGTTATTGTGTTGTGTTGTTGGTTAAGATACTTAGCCTTTGCTTTCACAGTGCATCTCTCTACCCAACTGTATAAATTGGCAGTGGCAAATTTTAATGCTGGGGGAGGCAGGTAACCCTGTTGGCTGTGACGAACGAGCATATATCCAGACAGTAGAAATACCCTAACATGTAGTCTCTTTATGCTACAGAAACCAGGATAAACTCTGACCAGAAGAGACACTTTGACAGAGCAGCTATTTTCCGTGGCTTGTTACTTCAAATTCTCTATTGTGATCAACTCATGAAGTCTGAGCTGGTGAAACTTGTTTTGTAAATTGTGGATGCAGATCAGTGTGTTGAAATAGATACAAATTAGATTTTCCTTAACCCATTGACTCCTACATGTAATCTGGCCGTAACAGACCTTGATCTTTGTTCCGCTTCTGTCATCATCAGCTTTGACCAAAATAGGAATCCCATTTACCCCAGTTCTGCAGAAGGGAAAGAGCTTTCTAATGATACCCAGATGATATTGATTGGGCTAATGAAGCTTGAAATATGCATGAAAACGCTTAGAAATTTCTGCCAAAAACTATCCTTGGCTACTCCATGCTAATTATTTCCCCGTCTCATTGATGCTTTTGTGGCAATTCTTGAACCGAAAGCAAGCCCAGTAAAAGGCCAACAAAAGCATAAAAAAGATACGAGGAAAGGAGAAAGGAAAGCGAAAAATAAAACTAAAGAAATTGAAAAGCCTAAAGAGGTGGGTCACTTTCTTGTCCAAAAACTATCTTGAAAATTGATTTGTGCGCATGCCCGAGCTAAAATGTTGT
>OX393569.1:5925065-5970065 GCA_947652115.1 Blastomussa wellsi
AAAGCTCTTATTCGAAAATAATTTCATCCAGAGGAAAAATATGACAACTTGTGAAAGGAAACGACATTTTCTTGAAGTTGTCCCTAGCAGAACATTTACAAGGCAGCTAAGGGTATCAAATGGCCTTTGTGAGCAGAGCATTTTTCTTTGCAAGCATGAGCATTGAGAAAAATTAGCCTTACAAGCAAAAAAAACTTTGCAAAAAAAACTAACTCGCTAAAAACAGAGCATGCGAACACTAAAAAAGAAATGTAGCAAAAGCAATCGAGCAGCCACTAATATTCTGTGAGCATTCAGAGCAGACGCCTAATTTTGTGGGCACTGCAAGCTTTTGAGATATCATTCACCACCCCTTAGCTATGGTTACCCTGGCACTAAGCACTTAGTTCGGGTTGCACTATCGCCAGGGTAACCCTAGCAGCCTTGTAATCACGTCATTGTGCAAGGGCCAGGGTAAATTGAATACTCGCACATCCCTTCTTTTTGTCCACAACATGTTTACAATGCTGCTAGGAAATTATCACTGACAGCTTTTTGCAGCAACACATTCGATCTAAATGTTGTCACCACTGTCGGTACACGTTCGGTAACATAATCAATTCTAGTATCTCTGTCAAACACGTTCCAAACTAATCATTTTTGTGATTTAAGTGAGCTTAGAAATTAAAATCTGACTTTAATGGAACTAAATAAATACAAATAAGGTTTGGCAGTCCGATGTAAGTTGTCCCGTGAAGAAGGCTAGGGTTACCATTCCTGTAAATTTTTGCTTATAAACACGGGCTATCTTTGATTCTCTTGCAAGGGTTACCCTGGTTTAGGGTTTAGGTGTTAGCACGTACGTACCCTTGAAAGAATCGTAGTGAAGCTTTCGATTCCTCTTGTGTTGTACGCCATTTATGTGTTTTTTCCTCGTATGTGGAGTATCAGCAAAGGATCTGTTACAATATTCACAGTGATACCTTTTTCCCATCGTTGAAAACTAGATTTTGTCTAGATATTAATTATGCGATAAAGAAACATCTGAGAACTTTCAAGTGGACATCTTGCTTGGTGACCGCTCAAATATGGCGCTTTGTAGCCGCGCCTTTCTCTCCTCTGGCCTGGTAACCTGGGGGAGCCCGGTTGACTAAAATCAGACGAGATTCCGCAAGATTGTCATTGAGCAGGATAATTGTTTTATTATTCAACAAATTGCGAACGAAGTGCATTTTACAACTAGAAAAGTTTCAGTTATGAAGCGCTTAGCCTGCAGTGCAGGCGGAATTGGTGGATACGATCCCTTGAAAGAGGTTCTTTACATACCGGTAGGTGTCCTTGTTGTTCAGGCTATCTGGAATTAGAAAAACAGTGGAGAGTTGGGTCGAGGGAAAGTTTACCAAGCCAGTGGGAGGGAGAACAGAAAATTGGCGAGGGGAAGGGGAGCCCCTCGCGCTCGCTTCCGCGAATCCAAAATGGCGGCTAGCCTGCTAAACACTCGAACAAAGGAAACGGCCAACATCGCCTGCCCTGCAATTCTCCACTTTTATTTTTCTTTTTATATGCTGAAAAATCAAGTCACTCGTGGGCTTTTTCACGGGCTATGCTTCATATACCAAGTCAATATATGCACTTTTGTGCGTTCTATTTTGTGAAGTATTAGAGAGATTAAGCATGGCGTTCGTTTTTCCCGCGAACGGCAAAAATTCAACTTCTGAGGTTTGCCGTTAGGCGCTTGTACGCAGATATAGGTCGGTTTGCAGTTGTTGTGAACGGGTGATGTTTTCCCTATTTTTCGGAGAGATTTATATAAAAATCAGATGAAAAGGTAACAAAATGAAAGGCAGTCTCGCGTTTGCTGTTTACCGTATAAACGCCATGCTTAATCTCTCTATTGACTTGGTAAATGGCGCTCAGAACCTTGGTCCTGGCGTTTCCCAGTATAGGAAAGTAGTTCATGACCTATCCATACCGACTAAGTGAGCTTTCCATCCACTTAAATTGCCAAGCATGCGTAGTGGCATCATGTGTCAGCTTTCTCACACATTTGACGGGGGCAAAATCGGCTTTTACCAGATGTTCTCTCCGGAGGGTTGAGAAGATCTGGGTACGAGATTAATGTTGGCGGCACAAATGCACAAGGCCACTGCGATATCACAAGGCTTGTTTTGTTGCTCAGTGCTTAATTTTTATTTGAACTCTCCTTTCTTTTACAATACATTGCACCTACAACTGAGTAATTCAATAGAAATGGACTTCAGGTTTTTACAAAGTTTTCATTACTTTTTTTTAGCTCCGTACAAAGATATCTCCACTAGATGCGTTTCCCGCTATGCTCATAAGCGCGCGGCAAACGTTCATGCCAGGAAAGGCTCAATTTCTCAATTAAATCAAACAGCCTGAATCCACATTTGACAAAACACAATAACTTGGCAATTTGTAAACTAGTTGTATTAGCCGAAGGTTTTCTTATTAATAACTTCTCTACTTGAACAATATATAATTAGCATATAATTCTGATCTTTAAATTTCTTAACTAATATTGATTAACGTAAAGTTATTATAGACCTCTTTAGCTTCGTTTGTTTGTTGTACCATTTCAGACCACGTGATGTCACCCTTGAGAATTGTTGCTTTCAAATTAAAAAATCCACGTGAAAATGAATGAATAATTTTCAGATAGACAAAGGACAATAGACCAATTTCGATATTTTAAAATTCAGCCAAAAACAATAGACCTCAGAACGAGGCTCCGGGGTATAAATTATAGAGTTTGTGGGATTTATTCCCCGGAGCCTCGCAGTGATGTCTATTGTATTAGGCTGAATATTAAAATATCGAAATTGGTCTATTTCTCTAGAGAGCATCACATGATCTGAAATGGGCAATTTACATGCGAAGCTGAAGATGTCTATTGAAGGTAACTATTCCAAGTAACACTATCGGGCCCTGCATTTTTCCCTCGCTATTGGAATTAAGTGCAGGTTTCGTTACATACTTCACAAATAAAATAAAAGAAATTAGTAAACCTTTGACTAAACCTGAAGGCAGCAAGCCTGAAAATAGCCTCCTTCGAAGACGTCCTTTAAGCTGTCACACAAGCAAAAGAACGTCTAAGTAGGAGGCAAACCATTGTAGAACATCACTCAACAACATTAATGGGAACCACGGGCTTGGAAGTGAGGATGATTAAAAATGACGAGGTGGGAATAAATTTACAAAAGAAGCAACTTATGACACAGTCGAATGCAATAAGCCTACGATGTTAGAAAATAATTACGCATTAAATAATGAGCAACGTAACAAAAAGGCTAGAAATGTTTTTATTCGTCTCCATACATTCACACCCTTTCATTTCGAACAGTTGCCAACTAGATTGAAAATCAAAAATTCCACAAAAAATCCAATTTTAGCTTTCTACAATACAAAAGCAAACACCACCACATGAAAGTACTGTTCAATAGACTTAACAAACAGTATCACATAAAAGTTAGTACTACTCAATAGCTTTCATATTAAGTAACAGATTAGGATTTTATCCAGACTTAAAAGTTAGAACCACCTTGTGTAGCATACCAAACGGTACTACAAAACTACTCTATAGTTTTCAATTGGTCATGCACTCATAAAGGGGTTGTCTCTTGTTGTGATTTTCAGGGAAATCTTGATCTTAAATAAAGACAATTCCCCATAATAATATCACAGTAACTTTGTTTTCATGACCTGAATTCAAATCAATGTGAAGGTTGGAAGGGTCCACTTTGTGCCAATCCCTATCAAAACAGCAAGTCAAGGAGGCCGTTAAATATTTAAACATAGCTTTTCTACACATAGACAAACGTTTCTCACACAGGCAAATAGGCACTGGATAAACATCTCTCCCCTCAGGCCCGCACACATGTATCCGCCGTATCCGAAAACGGTTTTCATTTTAAAACGGAATTTTGTTTTTCCCGTTTTTCTTCTCTTTACAAAAAGAAAATTGCATCCAGACATATCGTTTTCGCTCGTCTAAAAGCCAGTATCCGTTTCTCTTTTAGAACGGATATTTTTTCATACGGATTAGCATTATTTTATAATTCTAAACTTCTCCTTCCCTTCCTCAAAAAACGTTTGATTGACAAAATTGTATTAGCAGACACTTTCACACTTTTGGACCATGTGAAGCTTTGATTTTCAAGACTGGTGGTAAAAGAAGCTCCATTGAAAAAGTTGTATTTTGAAATGACAAGCTTGGAAATGTAACCTGAAAGAAAATAACTGAAATGAGATATGCTATAAATCTAAAATACGCAAGGTGGCAGTGAAACATTCTTGTTTCGAAGGCTGTGAACAGCCAACTTACACACAAACGCGAAAGCGGCATTTTCAAAAATTTCCACTCTAGAGATCGGTTTCGAATAGTTGGGTTTTTGGATACCGTTTTCATCGGATATGTGTGGACTTAAGACCAATCTGCAAATGATAAGGGATACATGTGTAGGGGGCCTCAACGTACTGGATGACAAGGCAGTCTATTTTTTGGAGCACAAAAATGAAAAATACATATTAAAATGGCCTTTACAGAGAGCTACAATTTTTTTTTTGGGGGGGGGAAATCACTGCTTTTTTTTATTTTACACAGATATTAATGTGAAGTTTCTGGCGAGGATGAGAGTAAACATTATTATTAAGATATTACTCTAAGCCAGACACTTCATAATCTTCATGAAAAACTATAAACTTTACAATACATGTGACAGAGTTCAATGCCTTTTTCACAGTATCAAATAGATGCACATTTTTTTGAGCGTCCACCTAAAAGGAAAAGAAATACAGAAAAAATGTGTTATTCACCTTACACAATGATATGATTCAGTACTCTGGGTTATTTGATTGTGTAACACAACACCAGAGAAAGGATTAAAGATTAAAGGAGCTATGATATTTTGAATTTTTTTGGTGACAAACCAAATCCCCCTTAAATTAAAGGAAACCTTAAACTAACAGTTTACTACGGAAGAAAAACACCAAAGAGATGATAGCAGAGCAGAAAAGAACAAGGATAGTTAAGGATGGAGAAGACTGAGACAGATTACAAATGACGATTTTGGAAAAAATAGGCTAAATTTTTCAAAAGGCACAGTATACCTGAATTATTTTTTCCAACAGCATTTGCTCTCTCATTCGCTACTTCGAGGTCACATGACACTTGACAATAAAACCGTTTCCATCAAAAGACTGAGCGGACAACCATGCAAAGTGTGTGACACCAAGGTGCACTGATACACGTGAATGTTAACAGTAAAAATCTTTGTCGTACTATACAACAATCTCCGTGTACAGAAGGTACAGTAAAACCCGCATATAAGAACCTAGATTTTCCAAAGTTAGCCTAAACATGTTCTTATCTAATAATGCTTACAGGTTCTTAATTAGGTTCTTATTTTCTTAAGAAAAGTGACTGGTTTTCGGAAGTTGTAGTATATTATCACTTATAAATTAGCACACATTATATCTAAAATGACAGTGTATACAGTATACGAACTTTGCAATCTGGGTCATTTTCATTACTTGGTGAAGAGCTCATTTTCCTTGACGGCCAGATGGCCTTCAGATGAATCAATGGCATACACATTGACATACACAGTACACAGTCACAAGAAAATATTGAAACTGAGGAAATTATATATAATACAAATTCCATTTACCTCGTCAAATATTATCTCCAGTGCTTCATTGCTGCCCCAGGTGCATTCTACCAAAAGGTGACCCAGAGTAATGGGCAGTCTCAGAAAAGATAAGTTCTAAAGATCATAAGAATAAAGAGGTACAAACAAAGATAAAGTCTGTGTCGAGCCTAGTGAAGTGACTATGATTATTTAATCTACTCTACCCTGGGTGGAATTTGTCCAGCATTAGGGGCCGTTCATTATTTATGGGAGCGGGGGGGGGGGGGGGGGGGGGGGAAGGGTGAGAAAATGGGGGGACTTGAAATTTTAGCCACTGCAAAAAGGGGGGTCCTGAGATGAGATAGTTTGCAGCTCTCTAGAACCTCTAATTTCATTGGATCTTAATAGCACGCAGCTCTACTGTTTTAGGGCTAGGGTCCATTGTTACTGTTGTTTGTTTATCATTTTTTCAGCCAATACTGTGGGACCTGCGACCAAATCTCAAACAACCACGCCCTTTGGACAAAATATCACACTTTAAAAATACTATCACTTGCGATACAAAATTTAAGACGTGTACTTTCTTTAAGCCGAATACCAATTGTCAATATGCTCACTGTTGTGGAATTATAAAAAGATCCATACTTGATGTTTTGCTTCTCCAAAGGTTTTGGTGAGTAAACTTGATGGTTTAAAAACAACAAATACTTGCCAAGAATGAAGGGAATCGCTTCTCTGCAACAGCACTTTTTAAAAAATTTGTCTAGGGGAGCATGCCCCCAGAAATTCGGCCCTTTGGGCCTCACTGTTGACATCACTTTTTCACTCCATATCAACCAGAAACCTTGTCATATATGTAATAACTATGTAACAAATAGCATATTAGAAAGTGTGGTATTCATAATTCATAGCTCTTGGGAAATTTTATGTTACAGAGATTTGAGAAAATTAACCACTTTCATTTTCTGTTCTTGGTTTATTCCTCTACCATTTTATATTTCCAGTTGGGGGAATTGGGGGGGAAGGGGGTAAATAAATAAAATAGGGCGGACCAAATTTAGTTTCTGAAAGGGGGGTATTGAAAAATAAAGGAAAATTTGTTAATTTCTCACCCCCCCCCCCCCCCCAGCTACCGGGTAAGTGTCTTGCCCAAGAACACAATGCAGTACCCTGGCTGAGGCTGGAACTTGGACCATTCAATCCAAAGTCCTGGGCACTAGCCACCAGGCCACCATGCACCGCATAGTTTTTCTATGTAGTCATGTAAAATTGACTCTGAAAAGCCAATAAAGTATGTATGTATGAATGTAACTTAACTACAAATGCACTGAAAATAATATTACAGTGGAATTCTGATTTCTCAAACCTGCACAGATAACATAATTCGCTTGGAAAAATAGGGTGTACATGAAATGAGGGGTAAAAATAATTGCCATGTTTGACCGAGTGTGACAAATCCAAATGAAACAGACTCATGATATGAAACACTAGTATGAATGTTCTGTTGTTTTTCTGTAATTTTTCTGTTTATAAAAAATTAACAGTAGGTACCAGCAGTCCTTCGGCTTACAATCAAGACCACAAAAAACCAGCTCTCTCACATCAGCAAAACCTGATTTTATTGATGGTTGGCGTTATCATAATGTGATTTTAATACATACGATAAAGAGCGACATTTTAAGCACACACGCTTGTACTCTGTACCTTCACTCCCCTTGACCAGCAGTTGGGAAATAAGTGCACGACATGGAAAAATATCCAATTTGAAGTCCGAAAATATTAGTCTTTGGGCTGAATTGTGCATGCCTATCAGCCAAACGCAAAGCTCCACGAACAAGCAATCATGATCAATCATATAATGGAACTTTCTTGTGTCGTCAAAGACTCAAGGCATGAGAGAGTATTTTAATAGCACTATGTACATGTGCAATACCTTTCAGTTTTTCTTTTGGAAGGTCATCCAGCTCTGTTTCAAATCTAAATGGCTCCTCAGCAATAGGCTGTTAAAAAGACAAACACAAATTACACATACTTTCAGTTTATACTCAGGGCTGCAAGTAAGAATCATCCCTGTCTCCAAAACATTTCAAGAAAGCTGTTTGAATTGAGCTTCATGCCAAGAAATTCGAAAGAAAGTACGAAGAAATTTTTTTGTTTTCCTTTTTAGCTCATTACATCAAAAGAATCAATAAGATTGTTAATATTTACATAAAAAAAAACTTGCTAGTTGGCTTGCCAATTTGCTAGTAGGAAAATTGTCATTATTAAGACTTTGCTAGTGGACTAAAAAGTTTACTTAATAAGATCTTGAGATTTTCAATGAAGAGTTAGTTACATACCTCATCTTGAGGGTCATAGTACTGCTCTAGATAAGGATGAGCCAGCGATTCTTCTATTGTGATTCTCCTCTCGGGATTGAAGGTTAACATCTTTTCTAACAGATCTAGAGCTGTTAACAAACAAACAAACAAACAAACAAACAAAATTCATGTCATGAGATCTAGAGCTGTAACTTTAAGATAGTTTGTTTGGTATGCACCTGTACCACTGATGAAAGTACCGCTACTAGATTTTTGCTGGAGGGATCACGAGATTTATGAAAAGACAACCACAGCAAAAAATCTGGACGAGGTCACACATGCAGTGCTGTCAATAAGGGCCGGTAGCCGGCCGAAACAGCCGGCTACTGACCAATCTTTGGCCGGCTACTTTAGTCTCATTTTACTGTTAATTTTGGTAAGAAACTTAAAATAAGGAAAAAATCCCACAAAAATAATTGCAAAACATCGGGGTCAAGTATCTGAGCCTAAGAAAAGGCACATTTCTGGAGTTTTAAACGTATTAACCTTTCGGTGGAAGCGGTGAAAAGTCGAAGCAGATCGACGGCAGATCGAAGAGTCGTGGAACGCCTGGGACATTTTCACAAGACTAGAACCCAGACTTTCGCATGTGCCAAAATGGCGTCCGCGCCAAAGAAACCGAGGCAGACATTGCTGAGCTCGTTTTTTCACTCTCCATGGAGTGAACAAAGCAAAGGTACGGCCCTTTTTATTCATTTTCGCATTCATTACAAGCATAATGTAAAACCTTTGTATTTCTGTGATTTTAACGCTTGAATTCATGATATGCATAAAGCACACTTACAGGTTTCTTTGAACATAAAACATGGTTAATATAGTCTTAATTTTGGTTGTTCTTTAGGCCCAAATACTGTCAGGAAACCGTTGAAAATAGCATTTCCGAGCATCTAAATTTCAAAATTTTCTGGGAGGGCATGCCCCCAGACCCCCCTAGGAGGCTCGCGCCTTCGGCGCTCGAAATGTAGGCTGCCGCCTACTTTCCCATTGGCGCCGTCTACTTCAAAACTTATTGACAGCACTGACATGTAACAGTTGGTCTTAAAAGCTTTACTTCTGAACCGTGAGCCAAGTTCAAAGATCACCAAGAATGGCTGCATGTTTGGGAGATGTGAAAATGGAGGATTGTCATGTGTGTTGGTTGACGTACGGTGATTATAATGATTTGCATGCATACACTGTATGCTTCTAAAGCTCAAAACTCAGTGCTCGAAATTTTTGACTTGATACTCGAGACACAGTTCTTGAGAATTTTTGAGAACCGAATTTCAAAGATCGAGATGCTAGGGGTTGTCATCTTACTTTTGAGTGGTACTGTATCACAGCACCCCCAGTGAGTGTTGGACCCTGTATACAGCCTATTTTATTAGCCTTTGGCTAATGTACTTGAGAAAAGAGATGTTGAACCCTGTTATGCTGTCTGCTAGTGGTACAACATAAAATGCTTAAAGTACATAAAAGTTACCAGCCATTGCACAAAGTTAGAACCTAGATTTTTCTAGAAATGACAGTACACGTACAATTTTAAAAACTCAAAAATCTAAAAAAGCATTTTAGCAGCTAAAAGTTCACATATAGAGATGGTATTTATCTCAATGCATTTTTTATTACTTTGTGAAGAGCTTATTTCCTTTGATTTATAAATTTTTAGTTTTGAGTCTATTTGATAAAATACAAGTATTAAAGAACCTGCTTTGAAATTTTAGCCTAAACAGGTTCTAAATCGAATATTTTAGCTTAACAGGTTCTTAAATTCTAGGTACTTGCATGTATATGTCGGTTTTTACTGTAGTTGTTTAAGAGATGTTATACTGTACATAGTAGGTGGTGGCCACTGGAGAAAAATGGCTGAATATTACTGAAGGTTACACTATACCTAGTCAGAATTATTGCCTACAAGTACCTTTATCATCAGCATTGGCAAAAATCCGATCCCAAGGAACCTTTGGTTTGTAGGATAATGACTGAATATAACTACGAGCCTGTAAAAAAAAAACAACAAAATCCAATTATACAAATACATGTACAATTAGAACGATAAAGAAAGATGGTGAATATACAGTTCAGCAGTGAAATGCGGATGAGTAATATTCATTATAAATATTGTGAGTGGGGACAAAGAAAATCTGAGTCCAGGTCGACAAGAATTGAACTCAAATGTGACCCATGCCAACCTTGGATATGAACCTTGGCTGTGGCCTTGTTCACCACAAGTTCTCCATGGTCTGAAATTAACTTTTTTTATGCAGGCGCCAAGTGGCAACTGGACATTTTCCTGTCGCCAAATGAAAAAATCTGGTTGCCAAAAGTGGTTCGTAAAATTTTTGCTCCACAGCAAAACTTGAAAAAATTGAGTTCTGAAAAACGTTTCTTTAAGACTTGCATGTATGAAGGCATTAAACTAGTTGAAAAGGAGTTTTCGTTGAAAAAATAGCTTCTCTTAGTTTGAAGACTGACCAGTAGGCAGTACAAAGCCTACAAGAAGCCACAAGCGTACAAGCGGCCATATTGCTTGATCCCGGCCACTTACAAACAAATTGTGCCCACGGTATGGCTGTTAGATGAAACCACTGAAAATATTTTGTGACCAGCTGGTTGCAATTTCAGACCCTGGGTTCATTCTAAAACTCATTAATAACTTGTCAAGTTAAAACAAAGGACATCAGAACCATGACAATGATTTGAATAGGCTTTTATGATTTGATTTCTTCGTTTTCTTTGTACTGCAGTTTCAAATGAGAAGTTATTAGTGCTATCAAACACTCAAGAGAGTGTTTCATCACATCTCGATATTTGGAAATGTGATGAAACGCTGTCTTTTTCATTTGATACATTATGGCAAATGAGGGACAATCTGCACAGTGTTTGATACATGATACATTATGGCAAATGAGGGAATATCTGCACAGTGTTTGGGAGGTCAGGGCTTCGAGTTCTGTGGATTACTTTTATCTTTGTCCCACACTCACGCCACAATGAACATTACATCTTCCACAATGTAAAATTAATATATTTGAAATTTATAGAACAGGATGCCTATTTCTCAAAGAGCATTATTTTCTGGTTTATTAAGCACAATTATTTGACCTTTTCATTCATGATGCACATCAAATCCTCCTGCGATGGAGAACCCAAAATACCCAAGATGTGGTTCAACTGATCCAGGTCTGTACACAACTTTTGTCAAGGACATTTAGCCAACAGACACCTGCAATGCCCTAAGTCACCCATCAACTTCATACTCAAGACCTGCAGGAGGAAATGCTTTTTCCAAACAACACCCATGTCAGAGTGATTGGAATGATTGGGCTTGAAATATGCACAAAAAGCTTAGATTTTAGAGAAAAGATTTGGAAGAAAATTTCCCTCAACCACCCCTAAACACTCCATGGTGAGAATCCCTAATTCCCCCCATGAAACTTGCTTGAAGGGAATCATAGTTGTATTCACCACATGCATAGCATCTTAGAAACTCACACAAAGTGGAATAAAACTACTATAGTTCCCTTTGCGCAAGTCTCTGGGGACTGGGGGGTATTTCCTGGGGATTTCCTATTTGGATGATTCTTTCTCGGATAATATTCTTGAACTCATGGATGGCGGGTCCTGGTCGAATAAGAATGCCAAACAACACACGTCAATAAATCACCTAGTTTACACTGTACAATGTCTGTAAAGGATACAATGTTTTCCAGGAAACAGAGGGCGGTTAGACAACATCTCAGCAAGAATACAGCCCACAGACCAAATATCAATTGCCTTACTGTAACCCTTGGAATTGAGCATGATTTCAGGGGCTCTGTACCATCGGGTTGCAACGTATTCAGTCAGGAATCCAGTATGATCATGATCAGGGTCTGCCACACGAGCCAAGCCAAAATCACAAATCTGAGAAGATGGGAAAAAATATTAACCCTTTACTCCCCAAGAGTGACTTATAGATTTTACTCTGTCTAACGCCAGACGATTTTACTCTGTCAAAGGGAGACCCCTTGGGGCTTAAAGGGTTAAAAAACTATCTCCCTTAACCCTTTACTCCCCAAGAGTGACTTATAGATTTTACTCTGTCTAACGCCAGACGATTTTACTCTGTCAAAGGGAGACCCCTTGGGGCTTAAAGGGTTAAAGAAGGAGGCTCTCTTTAGATGTTTTGTACATGTACAACTGTAACAGTAGACAGCAAAACAAGAATAGTAGGCTGCTAGTTTCAACCCTGGTCAAAATGTCTTGGGAGACTTGTCAAACCTGGGCACAAAACATACATCTGAAACCTACAGTAGTTGTGAAAGGAAGCTTGAGAAAGGTGTTCTATTCAACATGTACATGTGCTATTGCAGTTGTCTTCCTTCCCCCAAGCATTGTTGATTGCGATGAAAATGATTTGAATGTCTGACATCAGCAATGCACCAGAGGGGAAGGGGTGGGGGGAGGAGGGAACATTACAACATTATTGTGAGATATTGCATTGGTGTCACAAGAGTTTTGAACAGGAAGGTAGATCTGCATCTCAATGCCTAGGAAAGGTTATACATGTACAGGTATTTGTGAAAGTTACTAAGTGGAAAATACTAATACGCTGGAGAGAAACTCAGCTGCAGTTGAATCCTGATAACTCTAACTCTCACAAACTATGACTCTGGATAACTTGAACCTCCTGCTAACTCAACAATAACAGGGGCAGATCCAGGATTTTTCTCAGGAGCGGGTGCACCACTAAGGAATGACTTAAAAGCAGAATGCAAGTTGTATTAAAAAGTTGCAAGTCATCTCAGCGAGGGGTTAGGGTTAGTGTTAGGGTAAGTGTGCACCTCCCCCCCCCCCCCAAATCCGCCCCTGAATAAATTTATTTACTCTTTACAATTCCCTTCCAGGTAATTCACTTACTCTTGATAACATGTTTCAAACAAACAACAACTTGGCAAAATATTATTATCTACCTTTAGGTCACAAGTCGTATTCAACAGAAGATTGCTGGGTTTCAAATCCCGATGAAGCACATTTGCCGAGTGGATGTACTTCAGTCCTCGCAGAATTTGGTACAAAAAGTAGCAGATGTGATCATTGCTTAGTTTCTGTGTCTTGAGTAGCTTATAAAGATCAGTCTCCATCAGACTCTGAACAATATAGCTGAATGAGAAGTCAAGGAAAAAGGCGCTCGAGTTTCCACAACGTGAAGCAGTTCATTTACATGTAAGCACAAACGTGGTAATAATAATAAAACTAAAAAATCACGTTAATACAGTATTATCAAGATATGCTAAAAATGATACAATAGGATATAATTTTAATTAAATTGATAAGTGATATTTAAAAATTAACCAATTTACAAATGACTGTTTAAAACGCTCCGTATTAACTTTTGTCACTGACTTCAAGTTTTCCTAAGCTCTCTTGATGAGTCTTTAACAGTACGCATTAACGCCTTAAGTGGATGCTTAGGTAGCTTCCTGACTTTTTAAAAAAACTTTCTTGTCGCTTTTCTCCAATAAATTATAAATACAGATATAGAGAGTTCACTTTTTATTATGTTCACATGATCCACATTGGGGTTATTTATAGATAACATCATTGCTAAATTAACTCAGGGTTTTCAATAAGGGCTGGCGGCCAGCAAAATTTGCCAGCTACTTCATGATTTCACCACATACTTTGATTACAAATTTGCATCAAATGAGACGAATGACATGAAACATTTCTCAACAAAACACGATGCTTGGATTGGCCAACATTTATTTATTACTAATATAATAAATTTAGTAATTTCAGATTCCAAAATTGCGACCGATACGATCACCAATGCGACTAAAATTTCATCTGTGGCGACTGGCGAGAAAAAGTTCAGGTTTTCTTTGTGTTGATGATGCATAATGACCCTTTTCTCAAACATTCTGTCCCTCCAGAAAACTGTATTGAAAGATATTTGCTTCTTAAAGTGCACCTAACCCCAAAATAGTTTTTTGCTAGAATAAACCTTTGTACGTTTGAAACGCATTGCACCTCTCGTTTCTCCTTTTTACCAAATTCTGGCTATTTATAGCATTCAAACGTTATGAAAAACTGTGCATCATTTGTTACATGGCCGAGTCAGAAGGGGCGTGGGTCTATTCCTGATTTCACGTCACAAAATGATTTGCATCACATCAACTCTTTGTAAACATGCATGCAAATCAGTTTGTGACGTCAAATCAGGAATAGACCCACGCCCCTTCTGACTCGGTCGTGGAACAAATGATGCACAGTTTATCGTAACTTTTGAATGCTATAAATAGTCAGAATTTGGTAAAAAGGTGCAATGCGTTTCAAATTGGTGCAAAGGTTTATTCTAGCGAAAAAATTATTTTGGGGTTAGGTGCACTTTAAGGTGGCTTACTACAGTTTTGAGGGAGTAAATGAGCCCATCTTTCATCTATTTTGTAAAATGTTCAGAAGTCTTTTATCTTTCTCTTATTGCTTTTTGTTACAGCATACAACCATTATTTGCAACATTTGTACAATAAAGCCGAACTCTCTGCTTAGTAACCTGGCACAACGAAAGCACATGCAGTCATTAGTTACCAATACTCAACCAATTTTATAGCTTGGTTACCAAGTTGTCCAAACAAGCATGGCACTTTCCTTTTTCGAATCGTTCTCAAAGATTCTTGACCTTTGGTGTTTTGCCTGCCTGCTAGAGCTGCTTTTCACCTTCCAAAGTTAGAAAGGTTTGTCTGGAATTAGTGAGTTTCATTTTGCAAGCCTGTTTCAAAAATTATGGACAGTACAGGTGTTGTTAAAACGATTGCGGACACGCAAGAAAATTAAAACTTCATGTTGAAACTTGCTGTGATTGTTTCATATATCCATAGAGTGGTAAAGTGATGACGTCACAAAAACCCAATTTATGAAATTATGGGATTTGCCGAGATATTCTGAAAGTACACAATAAAGAATGCTTACTTGCCAAAAATGAGCATCTTATTTCAAATTGGGGGTTGAGATATTGGCCCTTTCATGCTTCAGTGACTCCATACAAATCCTTGTAATTTTGTCTTGGTTCTAAACGGTTTAGAACCAAGACAAAATTACAAGGATTTGTATGGAGTCACTGAAGCATGAAAGGGCCAATATCTCGCCCCCAAATCGAAATAAGATGCTGATTTTTGGCAATTGGGCATTCTTCATCATGTACTTTCCGAAGATCTTAATGAATCCCATAATTTCAAAAATTTAAATATTTGTGACGTCACACTTTACCACTCTATAGTTCCTGAATGATAATTCTAAGAAATACAGTATGTTTTCCAGTAAAATCTGTACCTATAAATGAATAAAACTTAGTTTTTGGCCCCAAAATTGGGGGGTCGACTTATACACGAGGTCAACTAATACACGAGTAAATACGGTATTTGACCCAGAGTGCAAAAATGCATTTTAAGAGGTCCAAATTTTAAGAATCTCCCAGGAGCATGCTCCCGTACACCCCCACCCCAAGTTCAGGCCTTCGGCTCGAGTTGGCCCTTCACCGCCTGCTACTGAAGTTTTGCCGCCTACTCCGATTCTTATTGAAAACCCTCCTGAAATAATAAATATTTTCATTACTGTTTTACGTAGCTCAAGATTAGTTGATGTCCAAACTAGAGGAAAGAATATAACAGAGAACCTCACTGGAAAATTGTACAACCATATCATAGCAAAGTCAGAATTTGTCTATCTTTGTTTGAAAAAACAACACAATATTTTGAAATCAGGAAAGAAAAAAAAACGTGACCTGCTAGACCACAATCACAGCTCCATTTCAAGATGGGCTTAGAACAGGTTCCCACTTCTAAAGCTAATTATGGAGTATTTATTTTAAACAAAGATTGATTAGCACAACACTTTTAATTACGGGAATGCATTTATGTTTTAATTAAACAGAAATTTAAGATGCTAAAAGCTGACAGCTGTTTAAATGCGGGTTTTAAAACGGATAAAAACGACAGCAGTCAAGCTAGATAATTCGCCTGAATTTTCAAAAATAACACAATGTAGCAAAGAGAGAAAAAATAAAGGTAATTCCGATGAATAAAAAATGCTGATCTAAATACTAAACAACTATGTATGTACATGTACATACTGTAAGATAGTGAAGCTTAAATTATGGTTTATTCCAACAAATTGTCCACGAAATGTCGAGCTTTTGAAATGTCAACAATTTAATAGTGGATAAATATCGTGGGAGACGGTATGAAGATTTTTAGTCGCGTGCTTGGGAAAATCGATGGACTATTTGCTTTATCATGTAAAATGTATGTAACAATCGAATTTGGTATGGAACTGGCAATTTGCAAATTAAAGAGAGCCATGCTATGAACATGGCTACTGTTTGTCTAAATTTCTAGCGTTTCTCTAAAAGGATACACATCCTTCATGTCTTCTATGTTCGAAGCGCGGATTATGTCCATTATCCCAATGATCTGCAAGAGAAAATAGGACAAACGACAAATTAACAAGCATCGATGCCAAAGAAGATCGTGCACGCATATAGAAACGGGGAATATTAACTGGCTGAAACAATGTGTCAGAATTAGTCCAAAATGTTTTACTAAGTCTATGGAATGTTCCCATGTGCGTCACGTTCGTCTCAAGTGACTGTCTAAGCGGTATATCAATGATAGCCCCACTCGTACTAACATTTTCGTGTTTAAACCGACGCAAAATCTTGATCTCCCGTAACGTTCGCTGACAATACGTCTGATGTTCGAAAGGGCTGATTTTCTTGATTGCTACCCTCTGCCCCGTGGCATTATCCAACGCGGAGCTGTGTATTAAGAAGAAAAAGAGCAAAGAACACAGGAGTTATTTGACTGAAAAGTGCAAAAGCGAACAGCGCATATCAAGCTGTAAACGGATTTCAACTTATTTGAAACAGGAAACACCGAGGCTTGACAAAACTTTACGTACCAAACCATTCCATATGCCCCTTCCCCTATGTAACTAAGATTTGTATAGCGAGGTCCTACATCGAAAGCTTGGCCTCGAACAACCTCAGGCGGAGAAGGTGCCGCCATGTTTGAGAGCAGCTTCCGTTTCGTCTAGTGCACTGTATCGAGGCTGACGCGCCCTGCAGTCTGGAAAACCCTTCCCATCATGCAGCCAGTGCCGTGTAATTTAATTACATGGGTGGGTAGGGTGGGTACAAAACGAAGACCGAAGACCCCTTCAAAATCGTCTCGAAATCACTTTAAAACGGTTGTAACATGATTGTTTACCGAAGCAGAAACGAGGAACAACAAAATTTGCAGCTTTTGACTAATTTAACCAGGGTCTTCGTTTTGTACAAAACACAGCCTAAAGTACAAAACGAAGACCCTTCTAAATCGTCTCGAAATCACTTTAAAATGGCTGGAACAGGATTCTCGACCGAAGCAGAAACACAGAACAACAAGATTTGCGGTTTTTGGCTTAGTCGTTCCGATGCCTGTTTTTCGGCGCAGTCGTGGTATGGTCACGAACTTTGTACCTCGAAGAGGCTCAGTGGCAACCAGCTCAGCGCCTTCGATGACAGCACGGATGGAAACCAGCGGGTTGTTAAATCTGTTGTGCAAGATATGATTAGCAGCTGCGAGTTACCACCAACGGCCAGTAATTTGCTAATAACCCGAGGAGACAAATTGTATCAGCATGCAGCTGATCAACAGAGAACATTTCCGCTTACCTTACCTGAAATAGTCGGGGGTGATAAAGAAGCCGGTGAGTGAACCAGGGAGATTAACCCCCTGTTTTTTCCTCCCTCGCCTGCTTTCTTCGCACGCCTTCGACCATCTTCCATCGCTCAAGTTCTCACACACACGATCTCCAAAATCGAGGTACCGTTCTTGGATATTTCCTAGCGGATATCTGGAAACCGCTTACAGACCTCTGTACACTGGCAATACAAAGACGCGGACACAATTAACAATTTTGTTTATTATTTTATTTATTCAGCTTTCACTGAATAACAACTAAATAACACTGTGTAACAAATATCTTCAATATGAGTCCTCGTCATACTCGTGACATTCCAAGAGCAGCATCATTCCATAGAGCCAACTTCTCCACGTTCTCCATCTGCTCGGACGATGAAATGTGTTTTTTTTTTCGAACAAAGAAAATTATTACCCCTGAAACCACGCAAATCGTTCCTTCCGGTCCTCGGCGGTATCACCACAACATTCGGAGCCCTTTGGTCTACTCTACTCAGGGACGGGTCCAGAAGAAATGATCTCCTTCGTGAGCCAGGTTCAGTGTAAAATAATCCGCCATTTTGTTGATGTGCGCGTGCTAATTCGCGCGGTAATTTTGGTTCTTGTAAACGTTTTTAAGGTTTCCGCGTGCCAAGAATAGACCAATTCGACTAACGGGTTTACATTCTTGTTGCTAGCCAATTATATTCAGATCATCAGATGATTTATTTGGGAGGTTACAGTTGTTCTATTCGTGCAGATTTTCATCCACTCAGTTACGCGTGAAAAATGCAAAATTGTAACCTTCCAAATGAATAATTTCATGATCTGAATTGGGTAGAACCAAGGATGTAACACGCATGTTGGATTGATCGGATAGTTTATTAAGGTTTTTGTTCTTAGCTATCAGTAGCCCCGCCTTGCGGCAGGGCAACGAAAAATTAGTCTATAGAGTCATTCAGTTGTTCTCCTCCACGGAAATCTTTAGTAAAAGGCGAAAGATTTTTACGAGTTGAAGGAAAACCAGAGCTATCGATAACCGGTTGCAGACTTGCTCTACTTTGAATGTACTGCCCCAAAACATGTGGGACGCATAAACTTAGTACTCTCGCAAGTACGCATGCGTATAAGATTGCTCAGACTTGCAATGGCAGTGGGTTTAATGGTTCTAATGCAACTGGGCAGTTCCTTGAAGATAGTTGCTTTTCTAGCTTGAAGAACAGGCGATTTAGCGGAGCAGAACGCGCAGCGTGAGTGCATGCTTCGCGCTTCCCGCTCGCTCGTAGCCTGCGTAGCTGGCGGGATTCGCGACAAATTGCTTTTGTTTTTGGGGAGGCGAAGCCGTGAGAGAGTATTCGCGAGCAGCTCGCACCCTCAAATCCCGCCGGCTACGCAGGCTAGCTAGCTCGCGCTTCGTGCTCTGCCTCGTTAAACCGCCTGGGCTGCATGCAATTGTTAATTGAGCGACAGTAATAACAACAAACTATTTAAGAAGGTACTAAGCGTTTGGAAACAGTGCGATTGACGGGGTAAAACGTTCAAAAAAGAGCGGTATTGTTGTAGTTCTAACGATATTTCTTTTTTTTAGCTGTCAGGAGCCCCACCGTACGGCAGGGCAACGAAAAATTAGTCTACAGACTCATACAGTTGTTCTCCTCCACGGAAATCTTTAGTAAAAGGCGAAAGATTTATACGAGTTGAAGGAAAACCAGAGCTACTGTCAAATGCAGCAAACAGGTGGTACGTTGAATGCAATGTGCTAGAACATGTGGGACATACAACCCACTGGGAAAATTAAACGCATGCGTACTGAATACGTGCACGGAAGAACATGGAATGAGCGCACTCATTTCTTTTTGGAACTGAAAACTGCGTCTGAGACACACTGTAGGTGGTGGTTGCTGAGTGATCAAAGGCAAAAGTGTAGGGCGACTTTCTTGGTCTTCAGGTATAACTTAAACTGCGGCTCTCATGGACGGCCGTTAGGACTCCTTTTTTCTGTTTCTCATTCCCTTGAGCAAAGATGCATTTTTTTTAGTGAGATTTGACCTACATACTCAGAGATTTGCGAAGATGGCGTTAGCTACTATGTTTTATTTAAGAAATAAAGGAGCATTTGAGAACACGAGGGAAATGTAGAAAACACGAGCCGCAGGCGAGTATCATATATGGCTTAGGCTTCTTCATTTGCTTTATGATATAGATTTTATACTTGAAATTAGAAGCTTCTTCGACAATCTCTGCAGCTTGACTCAGAATTTTGTCCGGAATTTCTTTATAGAAAATGTTCGCCGCCATCCCTTGCGAATTTTCACTAGAGTAAAGCTGACGAAAAACAATAAAACACGCTTTTCTATGTTTTATACTCTGATAAAACACGGGTTTTTGACCAATCAAATCGCGCGCAGAGTCCTATCTATGACTATCTATATTACAACAGAAATTAATCATGCTGCTCCACTAACTATGGTCTGGCACTACCGTTCAAGTCGTTACGGCGCGCGCTGAAATGTTTGGAACAAAATTTGGGCGGTGTAGCAGGCACAGGTCTTGGATAAATGGTGACCGATTTACTTGGATTTTAACTTCCTAAAGCTCCCTTGTCTGGGTTTCTGAGTCAATCAGTTATGATATTTGCCAGTTCCATTCTCCTTGGATGAAGCCTTGCAGTTTACTTTATTAAAAACATATCTATATTTATTTATTTATTAAGAAAATTCTGACGGATTTGCGTAAAACGGTGTAAACTGAGTAGGATAATGTCAAGAGAAAGGAGTTTAGGTTTGCAATTACTAGTGTCAGTGAAACATGGAAGATAGTGTCCGATTTGAAAAACTGTAAAAATGAGTAGCCGTCGAACAGGCTCTCCAGTAGAGAATTCTGGCGAAAATAATTTGGCGACGTGACAATCAATCATAATGTAAACTTCGCTTATTACTTGGAAAACAAAGTGTGCGTCAAATACAATAGAAAGGAGTTCGATTCCCGGACCGGGGGCCTTATGTGGGTTGAGTTAGTTGTTGATTCTCGTCCTTGCTCCGAATTCTCTGGTTTTTCTGCTTCCACAAAAATCAACACTTCTAAATTCCAATTCTATCAGGATTCGAGGGCCACGGTGCTTATAATTTATCTACCTCGTGAGCTAATCCAAATAGGAAAAGTCACCATTTTGTTTATGTGCGTGCGCTAAATCACGCGTAAAATTCTGCGCAGTAAGGATGCACAATGGAATACTATGGAAGCACTGTTTCCAAAAATACAATAAAAAGATAGGTCACCACCGACCGGTTAGCTCAGTTGGTAGAGCGTCGGACTACCATGCGGGAGGTCTTGAGCTGGAACCTCAGACCGAACAAACACTCAGGGTCTTAAAATAACTGAGGAGGACGTGCTTCCTTTGCAATGACATCTGCAAATGGTTAGATGTTCTAGTCCTCTCAGATAAGGACGATAAAACTGTAGGCCCCGTCTCCTGTATCGCGTTCAACAGGGGACGTTAAAGAACCCACACACGAAGAGTAGAGTAGGGAACGGAGTTCCCGGTGTTGTGGTGTGGCTTTTGTGCACCTTCGAAAACTTTATACACGAGCCTCTGGCTCGGGGGAACTGATCAACCACTTCCCGCTCTTCGAAGTAAAATATTTGCCTTTTTTATTTGCCTTTGTCACCGCGCTCGTAAAAGTGTGATGGGTCAATCTTACTATTAATTCCTGTAACAAATTTTCGTATCACGTTTTCCCGAGTTTCCTTCGCTGAAATATTGAGAAAAGGTGACAGAGGGTATATATAGTTATTTTGCTTTACCTGGTGCTCATTCTGTAGGAAAATCTATGAGACCAAATTTTAAGGAAGCAAAAAAAAAAACAAACTTGCAAAAACCGAAGAAACTGCCTTTAAAACACCTATGGTTTTGACCGTTCCGGAAGTCGTCTGTACTCTGTAAAGATTTTGGAAAATTCCACCAAAGAAAATTGAAGAAAATCGCATTTAAAAACACATAAACACTAAAAGTCACATTTCTTTGGGTAGCCTCAATTCAAGAGTTCAATCCATTAATGTATTAGAGACCGAGGACGACTGCGAGTACGAGATTTACTTGAAGTTTTTTGGCGCGTACTAACAAAATAGCGACTCCACCAGAAAACTTCATTTTCGTTTTTTATGCGCTGCAAACTTATTAGCACGTTCACTTTTATTGAAGGCAGTGAGACTTCTCCTAATCGCAAGTTGATTAAACTACTAACATTTTGATAACTTGTTTTCACCACTACGAGTTTCAGTGAGAACTTGTGTCGCAGTCGCAGTTGGAGAAAATAAAAAGCTTGTGGTGCACTTTAATATATTTTAATTAAGCAGCATGGTATTACCTCTGTTACTTACCCTGGCAGACATTGCTGAATAGAAACTCGTAAGTATCCGTATGTAACTCCTATGTATTTGTATGTTACCCGTATGTTAGACGTATGTTACTCGTATGTTAGTCGTATGTTACTCGCATGTTAGTCGTATGTTACTCGTATGTTAGTCGCATGTTAAGGTCGGGACACACTATGCGACAAATCGCTGCGACACGTCGCCGGGACAAGTCACTTCGTCTGTACTGCTCCAGCGACAGGTCGCTGCGACAAGACTCTTGATTGGTGCACGCAAGCGAATTTGGAAGCGGAGAAATGTGAACTAGAAAAAAAATTGACATTCCCTCATTGGTTGATTTAAATTTTGTCGCAGCGATTTGTCGCAGAAGCCGCACACACGCTGCGACAAGGCTGCTTGTGCTTATTTTGTCGCTGCGATCTGTCGCACGAATTCAAGCTAGTTTGAATTCGTGCGACAGATCGCAGCGACAAAATTCCGTCGCAGCGACAAAGATTTTCACATGTCACACGAGGCGATTTGTTGCAGCAACCTGTCGCGGCGGCGTGTCGCAGCGATTTGTCGCATAGTGTGTCCCGACCTTTAGTCTTATGTATTCGTATGTACCAGTTTGTTCCGTATGTTACTGTCTCGTAGTGCTTAAACGCAGACACTCGTTTGCTTGGATTCTTCAAAAAGAAAAGCCGTTATTTATTTTTTATTTATTTATTCAGCTTCCACTGCATAAAAACTGAAAAAGATTTAAATCATATACAGTGAGGTGGTCTACGACAGGCCAGACCGCAATTTTACGTTTGTTACTTAATGAATGCTGACGTGGGTAAAAACTCATTTCATAATTATCTTACATTATTTTAGAATTTTTGCATGTTGGTGAAAGTTCTGAAGGATTAAAGTTGTAATGACAGCTACACAGTTCAGTAAGAGAGAGATTAATTGTAACCTCGTACATTGCCTTTGAGTTGATGAACGAATATGAAATAAATGAAGAGTGCTTATAGCCATTTAGTAAACCGACACGATTCCCAAGATTAATGGAAATTCAAGCTTGTCAAAACATTTCCGTTTAAATGTGTTATTAACGTATCTGTTTCAAGCAATATTTAATGCACACGAGCGAATCAAATACAGTATTTAGTGATTTGCATAGTATATGATTCCTTTTTAGATTAAAGCGACGTACTACTCACTTTGAAAACACTGATCATTATATTCCGTGTACAACTATGGATTAATGCTTGTCAAAGAAAGCTTAATTATTTTTATTTGTTCAGTGTCTATATGATGGTAATTAAAATTCTGTGCTACAAGAAAAGAAGACAGACAATGTTTTTCCTGCTGGAAACAGTTTAGCTCATTTGCTAACATCTCGAAAATGAAATAAGGACTCTATAAAATCCCCTTTCCAGTATTAAATAAACATGAACACGCGTGCAAATTGGCATTCAACATTCTACCTGGCAAGCTTGGATGTTCCCACATGATAAATATTCCACTTTGCTTGGCAACGAAGACAAAAGTCGCGTTCTCAAAAACAACTTGCACTGCACGAAGTAAAATGATCCAGACTGTTTTATAAGCAAATACGTATTTGTTGTTTGGACGCGTTACGGCTCTTTTCAATTTTCATTACAAGAAAATTGTTAAGAGCAATTATTATGGCGGTGATCCAACGGTTGTCAAAAAGAAATTATCATTTCAAAAAACAAGTGGTGCCATTGAATATTTTATAGCATGATCCATAATTTTCACCGGCACGAAACTCATCTTGTGCTACTTTTGGAGTAAAGAGAGTTACTCCATGTAATCTAGGGCAGTTAATCGTGCAGTTCTGTTTCGATGTTGCATGAGTTTGTGGCGTAATTTAGTGGTTTGTGATGTTGACCCAGGGGGGATAGATACCGTATCGTATAAATTATGCAAACTGGCAACACCTGACTCGGAGCCCTTGTGAAAACCCGTATTATGAATTGTTGGTATAAAATCACAGACAAAACACTGCAGCTGAACATATTCAGTCTATTTTAACTGAATCGAAGGAAACATTGGGAAATCCATTGTCGCGATCGAGAAGTTGTTTGAAACAGAAACAATTGATAAACATGTTATCCCCGTATACCGTATTTTTTGACGGGTACTGGTTCGACACGAGCCTACCGAGCATTTTCGTGTACGTAATCGTGTCGGCGTTTACAGTTTTCTCAAATATGCTTCTCTGTGTGGCTTATTGGAAGGATCCTTTCCGAGAATTAAGACGCGCCCAAAACTACTATGTTCTTAACTTGGCCATCGCCGATCTAATCATGGGAGCTATTTCAGAGCCTCTTCTTATCGTCACGTACTGGAATAACCACAATGCTATCTATTTCATCCATTATCTATTCGCCATCGTCTCTGGGTCTTGCTCATTACTGAACATAACAGCGCTCTCTGTAATCCGCTATTTTGCTGTGAAACAGCCATTTCTGACTCAAATCATCGTTAACGAACGCAGCGTGCTGATAAGTATTGGCTTCATTTGGGTTATATCTATTCACTATGCGGTGATTCCTTTGGCCGGATGGAGAGACAAGGCGTTTCAGCTTTATTTGTACGTTTTAGCTTGCATGATTCCAACTGTCGTATTTACGGGCGCTTATTTTCTGGTGTACCTTGCGATACATCGCCATACAGTCACGATCAAGAGTCTCGGAGAAGGGAAAAGTTTGGCTTTCGAAAACGCTCTTCGCACAGAGAAAGCGGCAACGCGTACGGTTTTGTTAGTTCTGCTGGTATTTCTTGTGTCATGGGCTCCCTTTTTGACCACCGATTTTTTAATAGTGCAATGCGATCACTGCAGAAACGAACAATTTCACCTCGCACGGGACATCACCCTTTCCTTGGTATACTTCAGCAGCGGGATAAATCCCGCGATTTACGCGTGGCGAGTCAAGGCATTCAGAAGAGCTTTTATGCGGGTGACTGGTATTAGCGGAAAGCGACCTATAGATCGGACCCAAGCCGTATGGAAAAGAGTGACTAATCGGGCTGCGTCATGCAAGCTGCCTTCCCTGAACAGGTATAGGAGCGCAAGCTGGAATGTGATAGATCCCAACTGTTCCACAGGACATGTGAATGAAAGTATAGAACTTAGTTAAAAGACTGAGTTAGTTATTTTCTGATCCAGAACACCTGCCTCAATGGCAAAACAAAAATTGGATAAACTACGCGTGTAAAGTATGCTGTAACCCACTGTTTTATTTTGCTTCTATTTTGAAAACTAAATAGGTACAAACGTGTTTGTATTCAGAGTTAAATACCTAATACTTCTGTTCTTTCATTTTTGCGGGTATAGGTACACTGATTAGAAGAGATCGATAGTTTCACTTCAATACAATAACGAGTCAAATCGCCGTTTACTTCATATTTGTTCACGCGTTTAGTTTACATGAAGAAATTATTAATTATCATACATTGTGGTGTCCATAAAAACCAAAAAAAATAAACAATTATTTGTAAAATAGATTCATAAAAGGTTGCAAACTTTACTATTCACTCAAATTAGCGTAGATCCCAGTGAACAACTTTTCGTAAACAAAAGACCTAAATCAACAGTTCTCGCGGATTGGATAAAATTCTACGCACAAGCAATTTGTTGTCATTAAAACGACAGGCGAGAGCAAAAAGTTAGAAAAAGCCATCAACTCGAATCAGATATGATTGTAAGAAGGGAAAGCCAATAAATGATAATATACACAACCCCAATTTAATTTCTGCCAATTATTATTTGGAAGGAAAATGTCACGTAAACAATTCCAAACTGACATGTCTTAGCAGGGTTTCTGGCCATCGTTGTTGTCAGATGAAAGAAAGAATGACAGAAGTGGAGCTCAAAGCCCTAGCCTCCTTGCAGCTAAGGGTTCAGTGTAAGGGCAATAGTTAATGGCTAAATAGTTACTGCCGGAAAAGTGGTTTTGAGACAGTAAAAAGGGAGGAACACATTTCTACCTGTGTCTTTTTACTACTTATAAATTCAAATGCCTTGAGTTAGACAGTATCAACAGGGCCAAGGATGCGAAAAAGACAAAACAATCCAAAATAAGGGAGTGAAAATGTTAAGATTCTCGACTCTTCTTCGGGTTAGGCCAAGGTCGAGAGGACAATATGGAAGTTTACAACTTAAACCATGTTAAATGCTTCGTGGTCTCCTTGCCAAACAAGATGAAAACTGAGTGGGCCCTAGCTGTGATATTGGCCTACCAACTGTTTTGATCATTTTGCCAAGATATTCCACCTACAGAATTCAATTTTCAGCACTACAGAATTAACACATTGTGACATGGCTTTGCGTGTGCGCAAAAATCAATCAGCAGCCCACAAACTCCCCTAAATACCTTTGTAGCTGTTGGGAGCATTTAATTGCTGATAGATATTAAGCCAATTTCTGCTTCGCAAAGCAACAATGCTTTTTTTCTGATGAGGCGAAGGTTATGATTTCAAGTTTTCATTGCGCGCCGTTTTGCAGCCAGCGGTAGCGTACAAGGCTCAAACATGACACACAATATGATTAAACTTCTGAAAAACCAAGCAAAACAAGTATTTTTGGGGGGGGGGAGGGGAGTGGAAAGAAGCACACATTTTAGACATGCTTTTGAACGCATACAACGCGAGAGAGCGAACGTAGTGATACTCAATTATTTAATCAGATTCAAATGAAAAAGCGACCTTAAACCCAAACATGAGACCAGATCACAGGCTAGCAATTCTTATCAATCTGACATCGATGCATGCCACATAAATTTTTTATATAAGAATGGACAGTTGTGGACTATGTGGGATACCGATTATTGTCCAATAATTTGCTCAGCGAGCGTTGCAGAATTGCGCGGCAAAAATCTTTCTGCATGCACGGTAGGACACTGCACGTATGTGCACGCTATCTAGAACCCAGCTGTTCCAAAGCGAACTTTTAAACGATTGGATCACAATTTTCAGTGAGGTCCTATAACAGTATGTGGAAGCTATGCCACAATTTCGCTTTCGGAATTTCGAGAGTGGAAAGTTAGTTTCTCGATTCTTCTTCTGCTTCTGCCAAGGTCGAGAGGACAATATAAGCAAGATTACAACTGAAACCATGTTAATTCAACTTAAATGGCTTTTGGTCTCTTTGCCAAACAACTGCTGAAAAGCTTAATTATGACAAGCGTGGGCCCTGTGATATTGGCCTACGAAAATATAATTTGCGAGAGGAAATTTCTGCAGCTGTTCCAAAGCGAGTTTTGAAACAATCAGATCACAGTTTTCAGTGAGGTCCTGTACAAGTATGTCGCTTTCCGAATTTCGTCCAACGATTGACATTAAGTTTCCTAAGTTTACAGAGCAAAAGCTTTTTGAATATTATTAAAATAACATCGGTAAAACTGTTTTGACTTACTCTTGATGGATTTTAAAAGGACATGATTAACGTAAGTACTCAGAATAGGAGTTTTACAACCATGTTTGATAAGAATCGTGGTTCCGATTTGTTTTCTCCACATATTAAAAATCTTGACTGACAGCTAGAGTTTATTTTCGATGCGTCAATTTCCATAACATGGATTAGTACTGATCTCTAGCTAAATGAGATCTGGATTGTTTGTCATCAAACAGGGCCCTAAGAATTATTATAATCTTTACTACTAACTTTCAATGTTTCTTTCAATGTTTCTTTTAAAAGGACATGATTATTTTCCTGTTTTTACTGGGCCTCATTCGTGCATTTTAAAACGCTTTCAATATTAGTTTATGTTTTGTTTAAGTTAAACGTGACTATAAAAAATGCAGCTGTCAGTTAGTGCTTAAGGCAAAAAGTATTTTCGATCATAATTGTAGAGCATGCAACTAATTTTTTATTTTCAAAGCCAGATTGCGAAATAACATCACCCACTTAAAACATGAGCTGAAAATGAAAAAAAAAAGAGAGATAAAATGGAGCCAGCCAAGGCACCCGCTAGACCGAAGGATGAAATGCTAACGGAATCAAATATTCTTATTTAAAGTTATCTCGCTGCCTTCAAAATGGCCTCGTAATTTTCGGAAACCCGTCCCTCGCATATTTCGCTTAATGACATTAACATTTAGCCACGTACGCTTGCTAGACGTTTTGGGGTGCCTTGTTACCCCCCGCCCCCATCTCCCTTAACCCCCCACCCCGCCACGAATTCGAAATATCGTGACGCGGAATTTGCATTTTAATTTATATAACTATTAACAACCGGCTGAAAACATTTCGTGTTACTAATGTTTTAGCAATAATATTTTGCACACGGAAACCTTTGGAGAAATTTTTTTAATAAAACTAAAGCGAGTTTATTTCAAAACACACCGTATACCATCAATCAAATACGAGACTGGCCTAAAGAGTACTTGGATTGAATAATAAATATTACAATTTTCACGAAAATGTACGGTATTTTGGCTGGTTGTGTTTCAAGACATAAACTTTAATATGACTGGGTGTGCTCCAAATAGTAGTCCCATTTTTGGAAACGCTAATAAACTTGATCCCATATTTTCTACTTCACAAATACTAAATGTTAAGATGTCATGTCGTTACTGATGAGAAAATAAATAATCATGGTTCACACACAGGTGCAAGAATGCACACCCGCATTTTAGTCGACGTGACCACACGCTGTAAGTTTGCACAATATAAATTCATAAAAAAGTTGGATGGTAACTTAATCACGTAGCTAAAAAAATAAATTGCAGCTCTCAAAAGTAAAATAATGAACAGAAAAATAAACATGCTAAAATCAAAGCAGATCGAAGTCGATGCTTGAGTCAGAGATTGGATAGCCGGAGGGCATGATGGCTGACAGTTATGTCAGTTCATTGCAAATATATAGTGGACACGTTCGTTGAAATTATTAAGTTGGAAATCACCTAAATTAATTACTTTTCTAGCACTTCGCGTGTCGTTTGTCGCAGACTTGTTCAAGTTGAAAGGCATTTAACGAAGATGGCGCGCGCACGTCCGACTATAAAGTCGTGGGGATTTGGCAGCGAAACGATCATTCTCGGCCATCTCAGTTTACGTGCCCTCATAAACTAAAACTTGCTCACTGAAGGTGAAAGTAAACCCTCACACTTTGCACTCCATAATATGCACTTTTATTTTGTATAGAAAGCAGCGACAACTCCCCACTCCCCACATACAGGCCCACAGTGAAAAAGGCACTTTGTCACGTATCTTAAAATTATTTCATAAGCGCGTGTTGGATACGAGTTTGCTGCAACTACGAGAAAAACCGCAAGACGCGCGAGTGGAATATAATTGTTTATTAGGCCCTGTTTACAAGGGGGTAGGGCTACCCTAGCGTTACCCTTTTTGCTTGTCAATATTTCAGTCGGGGGAACGAATGCACCGAAGCACTCGAGGTGTTTCCGACTTTTTTATCCAACCAAAAACTAGCGCGAGAGTTTTTCATGAATACAGGCGAGTGCGTCGCGATAAAATGGAAGCATATAATTTTATTCTTTTGTCATGCAAAATACTTGCACGAATTTGAATTCAAAATCTGTTGTATTTTTAATATATGCTTGATTTTATCCCGACCTGCGCAAGTGTTTTTTGAAACTTCGAACTGGCTTATATATCATGGCTAGTTTTGAGGATGTCTGGTGATCTCCCAGGGAGCTCTGTGCTTGTGGTTTTGTCGCTCGTGCGCGTGTGTCCATTCTTTTCTATTAGCGTGAGATCCTTTGGGGGGTGGGCTGCGCAACGAGATACAGTGGAACCCCATTAATACCGTCACCAACGGCCTATAAAAATTTGGCCATATAAACGGGGTGGGGTCAAATTTGACAGATACACTTGCACTTCTAATCATCTGTAAATTCTTTTATAAACATCCAGAAATACAGAAACTTTAACCCATGCATACAATATTAAGCAATGGAACTTTGATTCGATTGTTTTGACAATTACGAAATTTGGTTCGAGTGGTCGTATTAACCCGTAAGGTGGAGTTCCACTCATAAGCATATGGGCAGACAGTCCAATCACATCAGCCGTTTTAAACGTGCTAACGATAAAGGATTATAAAACGGCTGATGTGATTGGACTCCCTTTGTTTGATTTCAGCGAATCAAATCGTGTGTCCCCAGAGCCACTTTTTCCTCGTGCACAGGTCCAGCCGGCGAAGAGGGAGAAGCGGCTCTGGGAACGAGAATGAATAATTATTAGCTTAGAATACACATTTGCAATTTAGGTACCTTGGGTGCCAGAGCCTTTTTTCTTTGTCTTGAAGTTTCCTCCATGCCACGAGAAAACCTCTGCTACCCAGGGTATAATTTAGGTTATGTTCCGTCTGGAATCTTAGCTACATTTTAATGTATTATTCGTACTTGGTTAGTTACTATTTTGTTTTTACGAAGTGCAGCTATGTCCACACATTGTGTAGCCCCGGACAGACTTAAGGGCGACCTAATATAACGTGCCTTTAAATCAACAGACTGGGCGTATATTAAAGTGAAGGTATTTTACAAGTTGGGATTTAAAATTACGAAAATATCTCGAGCAGTCCCACTGAACGGTAATGGTTTAATTGAAAAGTTTAGAAAATGTACACAGTACTCCTGTTGTAGAAATATGAAAAGGGCACCATTTTTATAAGTAAATAGGAAAGGGTTAACTTTACTGCCAACAACGATTTAGTATAAAAGGGTAAGGGGTTTGGATCTCGGAACTGAGCCTCCCTGTTTGAAACCAGTTATGAATACCACCCGGGCAACAACGAGGACAACGTGTAAACAACATAACAACTGCCAATGCACCTTATTCCAAAATGGCTGCCATCTTGATATTCTTTTGTTGGTATTCAAATTAGCCCTTCTTGCCTCGTCTTCAAGCTCAAAAATCAAAAGAATATTTTTTCTTGAACGAGGCAACAAGGGCCAATTCGTATGTGCATGAATGAGCGGCCATTTTGGAATAAGGTGTATTTTCATCTTGACCCGTCAGTAAAAATTCTTTTGTGCGAGACTCACATTTTCGGCCCCACAACTTAGACCGAGTTCTGATGTCATCATAACAGCGCCTAAGCTCTGGGAAACTCCGGCTCATCCTCGGTGTAAAAACCTGTGAAACTCACAAGTGACGTAAAACAAAGAACGAACAAGACAACAAAGACCTCAAAACAATATGGGGCAGAAAAATAATAGCTCAGAAACAAAGAAAAAAGTCACAGGTTTTTACACCGAGGTAAATCCGAAACTCCACACAATTTTTGATCGACCAAGCAATCTGGCTATATTGACTCTACAGCGCATGCTCCCTAGCCAGGTGGAATTTGCACAACACGGACGGGAAATCATGCTTAACCATCCTCCTCTGATTTTGGTTTATTCTTGCCTTTTTGGTGTTTGTCTAGACTATTTAAAGGACCATAGTCAGCTTCCACCGTTTTCAATGCTATCAAAATTGTGAAACGAAAGGTGGAGGTGTTCAATTATCTCTAGAACGTTTAATTTCTCAGTGATCTCTTTCGTTTCAATACACGACGCGTAAAATTAGCAAAACAAGGGCGTGGCTTACTAGGCCCATTGGCAGTTTGACGGGGCGAAAGGAAGTAAACTGGGCAAAAAATTGGAGAGGCGAAATACAACTCCCCCTGGGTCTCTGAGGACGTTCGCTATCTTAACTCGATTACATACAAACACAGATAATATTTTTAATGTACATTAGTGTAAGTATAGGTAATCACATGAGGCCAAGTACTATTAAGGATTAATTGCACGAGAGTTGTCAAAATTTTCCAAAATTGCCCGAGTCGCGAAGCGACGAGGGCAATTTGGAAAATTTTGAAAAGTCAAGTGCAATTAATCCTTAATAGTACGAGGTCTCATGGGATTACTTGTTTATCAATAAAGGGCAAAATTTATACGAAGGAAAATCACGCGCGCAGTCTATTTTTATCTGGGAAGCCTGTTTAGCGCTACGGCAATTAATGGATTAGCCAATCATTAACAGGTAATCATGCCCTCTCTTGATTACTAAAAATGCCCTCGATTAAGAAAAAATGCCCTCTCTCTCAACCAATCAGCGCTCAGTAATTTTGCCCTTTATTGATAAAACGATTTAGCGTGATCAACTTCAGTCCGCGAACGAAAGGCGGCTATTGTAAGTGGATAAACCTGATTGCTTCGTCGCACCATCATTTTACGTATGCCGAGTACCCGAACAAATGCCCTGCGGAACTGCGTTACTTTCCATGCGTAAAGTAGCGGGTTCACACACGAACTGAAGTACGTTAAAGTAAGGGTAACATCCCGGGCGACGTGAAAACCGTACGTCCTACACTTGATACACTGAACCATTATCAAATCAGCCAGCAGGAACGGAAACCAAAACGATAAAAATACTACCAGAACTATTAACATAGTCTTTGTGGTGGATTTTTCTCTTGTAACGGCGTTTTTCAACGCTGTATTTCCCATGGTAGGTCCTTGCATGAGCGTTCTGGTGTGCGCTCGAATTGATCTAAATATTCCTCCATAGGCCATAAATATGACAACGCTTGGTAGAAAACAACCTAAGGCGTAGAGATAAATCTGGTATCTTTGGTCTGCCCAGCCCACTAACGGCAGAAGCGAAAAATGAACCGCGTAAATCCATATTATCGCTATGGAAACCAAAATGCGACGTCGTGTCATCATTCCTTGGAAATTGAGTGGCATTTTGACAGCGAAGTAGCGATGAATTGATAGCGCCGCCATGTTTAAAAGCGAAGACACTCCCGAAATGATAGCAAAGAGGTAATGAGCGACGAACACCGTTTCGCTGTCGTTCCAGTAAGTTCCAATGAGCAGAGTCTCTGCGGCAATTCCCATCAAGAGATCAGAAACCCCTAAACTAATGATGTAGTAATTCTGCAGCGTGCGCAGCTGATGGTAAGGGTCTTTGATGAAAGCCGCGCAAACAAGAACGTTACCGAAGATTGTAAACAATGAGATAAAAACGTAGAATATCATGCTTGTAAGGTTTGTGTGGAACCAGTAGCCTTCGAAAAACATTGTTTGATGCCAGAATCCGCTATTTAGACTTGTACTGGAGACTGATATAAAACTTCGATGGCTCAGAGCATGACAAAATGATAGTGGATCGTTCTGTCTTCAAAATGTACCCAACTGACTGAGTTCCAAAGTTTAACGTTTCAGCAATAAAAACTCACCAATGCGTTTTTGTTTCAGCATGGGATTCTATTTTCACGCGCTTTTTCGTCGGCAGCACTCTTTGTGGTCTATGTAGCACCTTTACAATACTTCGTCTCACAGAGTGCTCCCGTTGAACTGCGTAGACTGGTTTTACGTAATGGGCCTTTTTATCACACCAATTAATGAATCAAGTCATTCCCAGCTCCAGTCTAGGTTTCTGTTAGAAAGTGCTAATTATAAGCCCGGGTACCAGTTCAATTTTCAGCTCTCAGGCAATATTTCCTTAATTGCCAAGAAAAACTGCGCGCCAACACAGAACACTGAACAGTATGTCAGCAGCCTGAACAGTGTAAAAATGTACTCACGCAGAAATGACTGGAAGCTTCACAGAGGCTAAGCAGTTTAGTTGCTGTACTTCTCTCTTAATAATAAATCGCAGTACACACAAACTTAAAAGTGATGTCCTATGTTGCTTCTCCTTCTGTTCGGTCTATATATCCCACAGAGCTCCAAGTCAACGGGAGGTCGACGATCACTTAACAACGATCTCAATCGTGCGCCAAAAACACAGTTCTTCGATGGACGATTCACGTCACTTTTGGTGAAAAGACATGTCTGATATTTCTTGACCAGGCCATTTTTTCCTGTCTTCTCAGCTTGCTTTCCGCTTTGCTTTGTCAATCACAAAAGATCACGACAATATCTGTATTCTGTAAACTAAATGACAAATAACGAAGCAGGTGAAATATTTTGAAAATGAATTAGGAAGCTTATTATGTCACGGGCAAAATAGTAAGGTAATTACGTTTTCCGATGAGTTAAAAATAAGATTAAAATAAGAATCTTAAGTTACAGGATTTCTTACATGGAAACAATTTTTAATTATTTAATCAGTTAAAAACAATTTACGTTTTTTTGTTCGAATTTGATCCAAAGAAGATTAGTTTTTCTTGAACAATTTTTTTGAGACCCAATTGTTTGAACTTTATATCTTTTCCGTAAATCTGTCATCTAATGTTCTCTTGGTCTTTGACAGTAATTGTCGCGATCGGGAACTAATGAGGCAGAAACGCCCGCCATGTTTGCATGTCAGAAAATTCTAAAATTATTTTCCGCCATTGAGTGTCAAATTTCAAATCGGATAAGAGCCGACAATGGCAAAATCAGCATCCGATTAATTTCGGCTTTTTAATTATTTCAGATAAAAAGAAAATGGCGAAAATGTAAAACACTAAATTTGAACATAACATCACAGTAACTAATTACACAGCTTAAACAAAATGAAAGCTCGGTACGTTA
This sequence comes from Blastomussa wellsi, assembly GCA_947652115.1. Taxonomy (NCBI): domain Eukaryota; kingdom Metazoa; phylum Cnidaria; class Anthozoa; order Scleractinia; family Plerogyridae; genus Blastomussa; species Blastomussa wellsi. Next base: position 5,959,584 of record OX393569.1, read on the forward strand.
AAATGAAAAACATACTTTTTCGGAAAAGATTTGGAAATGATTAAAATATAACCCGTTTGTTCACCTAGGGGAGGTCCCCATTTACGACAACTTCAATTTTGCGGTTTGCAAGGTTGCTAAGATTTTAAAATCATGAAATATATACATGAAAAGGTTATATCATGGTAACAAGACATTCAGGTGAAGTATTTCTATTTATAAAATCCATTAGTTCAGAGTTTATTGTTTACAGGAAAGCCATGTAAACAAAACACAGAAACGCTTCAAATAAAAATTGCGCCCCGCGAACCAGGCTCTGTTGAAGAAAATCCCTCGGACCAATTTACTTTGAGCTAAGCACAGTCGACTTCATATCAATCGATTTAACGATATGGTGCAAATGAATATGATTATTAGTATGGGGTGCATTAGATTGCAATGTATGCTTGACAAACACAACACTGCTAAAACCCGAATTCAAGTCCAGACACCTGTCTTGTCGCAAGGTCGATAATATCTGTATCGCCTAACAAACAACAAGATGACATTTTCTTATATACACCAACTCGGGCTTGCGGTCCTTGCGCTAGCGATATCCTGTTGTTCTCTTTATTATTAATCCGTCTTGACCATGCATTCCTGTCAAAATATAACCCAATTGCAAAAAGAAGGTGATGGAAAATCGATGAAACGATAGCAACAACGGTTCTAAAAAGTCGAAGAAATAAAGTATACAGAATTAGTTCTTGATACTTTGGAAAGACAACCTGTGGGCAAAAGGAAAATCGGCCAGCTGATCCTTACTGAAACAAAATTACAATAAAATTATTTTGCTTATGGCTATTTTTACAAAGCGAAACCGACAAATGTTTAATACTCCTTACAAAGTTATTACTCGTTCAGGCAATTTATAAATTGGAGAGAGATTGACTGAAATGATCGCAGCGTGTACCAATGGGACATCTCGTTCAAGCAGCTTATTCATTATACTAAAATAGGCACAAACATGCAGGTGATCTGTGTACACGCAGTTATGTTTTAAATTTCAAGAAGATGAATTTGCCACTTTAATTTGATTTTGTTGATTACTGACGCGGCTGGAAACGAAAGCAGGAAATTATAAGCTATTTATAATTGCACAAGTTAATGTCTCGTATACAGTTGCGCGGTATTTGAAATCGCCTGACATAAATTTCTTAAACTAATAATCTCAAAATCGTATAGCTTGTACATGTTTTTAGAAACTTTCGTTATTAGAACGCAAATCATTCAGGAAAGAAATATCGCCCTCCAGCTTACCCAACATTAAGAAAATACAAATTTAGCTTCAAAAAGTCAAGAAAATACATCACTTCCGTTCATAAACATAGCTTCCCGCGTGCCAACTTTGAAATCCACAATTTTCAAATGACGCATACTGGGTACCGTTTTGTCCATTGTAATCGACATCAAGGATCCGATGTCGTCAATGCCTCTTTTCTAACTGATCCACTTGATGGACCTGCATATCCGATATATTAGTCAAATGAACTTGCTGGTCAAATTTCAGGTTTCAAATTTCAAATTTCTGTAACTGAGCTTTGGAGGAGTGCCGCAGGTTATGGTGTAGCTAGCCTGAATTTCAGTCGCGTCTTCTCCCGAGAAAGGACGTCTTTTCTCGGGATCACGGCGATCAGAAGACGTCTGCAGAAATTCAGACAAGTCAGTGGCTAGCCCGGCAGAGTGCGGTTTTGAGTTTAATTCCCGCCAATATGTTATCCAAAATGGCGGATCGTATACCAATGGTGAAAAAAGACTTTTAATTAAAGCATAGAAAGTTAAAAGATAGCTACTGAAATTGAACTAGGTTAAATTTATTTAGTAAGTGCTTAGAAACGAAAACAGGAACATCTTTGTGGAAGCAACTCTGAACTGGCGAAGCTTTTTGGGGCTTTCGCTCAATACCTATCCATCACCCACGAGTAATCACTCATTATTTTAACTGGAGTATAAGCACTAAGAATTGAAAACGTACTATTAAAAAACCCTCCAAACATTTTACCAAAATAACTGTAGTTTTCAATTTTGCATTCATATACTGATAAAATCCCACTTAACTGATTCAAAATATTAGGCTTTATCGGCGAAAAAGGAAAATTTTGGTCCAGGACGGCTATTAAGGCGGAAATTAATTTCTGTATCTGAAGTGTAACCAAGTTTGTAATTCAGTACCGCCATGTAGTATAATCATTTCGGCCAGCTCCAAGGCTTAAGACTCACGTATATGAAACGAATGGTCACGTTTTGCCAATCATGTTGTTACAAAACACAGAAGCAGGGCCCTTAAGATGTTATACATCTAGTAACGCAACGACCAAGCAACAACTTTATTAATTTGCCAAAATGAAAATTTCCAATTAGGTTTATCTGGTCGCTGTGCACGAATGTCAAACGACAAGCTTCGGCTTGTCAAAACTCAGAATCCGTTTGATTTTTACCGGGTGTCACTTTTTTAACAACTGGTACAACAGCTTGCTTGTTCAAAGGGAAAGCTTTGAAGCTACCTCATATTGCGCGCGCAAACAGGCAAAGTAAATTTCCAATGCGTATATGTACGAACAGCTAATAAATAAGGGTTGTTTCTCACCTTCGTTATAGGAATAATCGCTGATAAAAATATTGTAGTCACTACGCATTGCGTATTTTGAGAACGGAGTGACGAGATCAGATAAATTTAAACGGTGATTTCACCTTAGGACAACAAAAGCAAAAAGGAATTTGGTTATTACGGATCACGAATTCAAACGAATAAACAGCACTAAGCAGCATTTACCGAATACAGCTCTGAACTATACCATACGCATGAAGAGTATTCCTCGAAAAACGTCATGGACAGGAACTTATAACATAAAGCATTGTCTTAGGGAAGGAATTAAGTGCAGCTACAAGTGGATTACAAAGCTTTAATATATTCTATATTCCACCAGCTTCGCTTTTTCTAATGGTTGCTGTCAGACATCTGTCCCGAATGTTAACCTAAAAATTAAACTCAAAGTGTTGTTGATGGATTTTCGATTACTCATACGACATGTACTCATTTATATAAGGGTTTTATTGCTGTTCGAAGTCATGACAAACATCGAAAGTCCTCCTCCAAAAGCACACCGCCACCCCCCCCCCCCCGACATGTATTCATTTATATAACGGTTTAGTGCTGTTCGAAATCATGACAAAAATCGAAAGTCCTCCTCCAAAAGCACACCGCCACCTCCCCCCGACATGTATTCATTTATATAAGGGTTTAGTGCTGTTCGAAATCATGACAAAAATCGAAAGTCCTCCTCCAAGAGCACACTGCCACCTCCCCCCCGACATGTATTCATTTATATAAGGGTTTAGTGCTGTTCGAAATCATGACAAAAATCGAAAGTCCTCCTCCAAAAGCACACCGCCACCTCCCCCCCCGACATGTATTCATTTATATAAGGGTTTAGTGCTGTTCGAAATCATGACAAAAATCGAAAGTCCTCCTCCAAAAGCACACCGCCACCCCCCCCCCCGACATGTATTCATTTATATAAGGGTTTAGTGCTGTTCGAAATCATGACAAAAATCAAAAGTCCTCCTCCAAAAGCACACCGACAAACCCCCCCCCCCCCCACCCCTTCACGGAAATTACTTTGGCTTATTCTGTAACAAAAACTGAAACCTAAGTAAGTAAGTACTTTTATAGCTTTTAGGCAGACAAATACTTGATGTTTCTCTTCTATCGAATAAACCAATAAAAAAGGATAAAGTACTCGTGCGTAATCTTTTTATGTTCAGTGAATGCAGGAAAAAAAAATAAAGCCGTAGAGGTAGAATATTATTTTCCCTGGTGGACTTTCCAACAACAGTATTAAAATCATATAACTTGGTTTTATCAACTGGGTTGATAATGTCAATTGGCCACCGTAAAGAGATTCAAGAGCTGACGTTTCGAGCGTTAGCCCTTCGTCGGAGCGAATCTCTTTACGGTGGCCAATTGACATTATCAACCCAGTTGATAAAACCAAATTATATTGTTATACTTCCCACCGACGCAGCACCACAGTTTCTTTAGAAACTTACCCCCAGTATTAAAATCACACACCTTGAAAGCACCTATATGGGATCATTAAACAGCCACATGTTTCCCTTTTTCTTGTAAGACGTGTTTCGACTTACGAGAGTCTGAACAACCATATCCCCTGGATATGCCGAGCAGAAAACAAACGCTCAAGTTGGACAACATTAATTCAATACTTGAACAGCAACAGAACAAATGCCCTCATTCCCCCGCAATATCATTCTCTCACAATGTGGTTAAAGATCACTGCAAGAAAACCTTATGAAAGTAAACAATTTTAATAAAAGCATTTATTGAGAGCGTTGGTGATGATGCGTATCCGAAATCTGTCAGAGCCATTGTTTTCACTTGTCCAGTCCTAACTAGAGCAGATCGAAAAGGGCCATTCGCCATTTTCGCATTGCCCATAATTCACCTTGTTTGCCCCCCCCCCCCCCCCCACCCCCAACAACAACAAAAAAATTTTGCATAAGCATTGTCTTCATATTCTCTTGGGACGACTGTAATACCCAGGAGAATTGGGAAACAAAGGTTATGCAAAATTTTGGGGGGCAAACAAGGTGTATTATGGGCAATGCGAAAATGGTCAATGGGGACGAGAACAATATGGCATCATCCATTTCAAAAAGCTTGGTTCAGTATGACATTTTAAAACGTAAAAAATCGCATGGAGTTTACTAAAGGGAAATTAGCGGCGAGGTCAGCTATGATGAGCCGTCTAGAAAAGCCTTCACGATCGTAGGTTTCTTGAAAGAATTGGCACCATAATTCTTGAAGAAGATTAGTTGTACACAACATGTACTGGTCGTACTTGCCGTACTGCTAGCCTTGCAGTTTTAATTGATTTTTCAACTACGAATTTTTCAATACAAATTTACGCTTATGAGAGGAGAAACGCCTTGTAGAATGTTAAAAGCAAGACCACGAGCAGCTCCGATAGGTTCTGTATCTATTCTATAATAATATCTCAAATGTATTTGCTCCAGCGTCCAGAGTCCAATTCCTGATTACAGAATTTTTATTTTTTTAATCTCCCAGCATCCTTTGGAGTCGTACAACAACATGAACATGGCGATCGCGACATTGCACCATAGCGATGTAAACTGTAGTAGAAGTAGTAGTATTTCTCTTCACATATTTTCATGCCACTTCCTAATAGTCATTCATGTTTTGTCGAGCTAACATCAGAAGATACGAGAGGCAAAATAGTAAACGATTTGCTGCAAACAGAAGTCTAACTGGCCTGGAAATCGAAAGGAAGGCGTGATCGATTCAAATTAAATATGGCTGAATGTATGGAATTGCTAAATCCAGCTACCCAGGAAGAACAGCAAGAAGAATTGACCGTTTTGCGGTCGATCTTTGAAGACGATCTTCAAATGCTCCAAGAAGGGGATGGGCAAGTTAACATTTCCTTCAACTTGACTGTTAAAGTCAACATCCCTTTGGAAAGAATTGATTTCGAAGCTTTCATTCCAATTCCTGGAGCGTTTGACGGCGAAAGAAGTTCTACGATTAAAAGCATAAGTGAGTCTGACAATGAACCTGGAACTGATCGCAAAGAAGGTGAAGAAAATGCCACTAAGTCCAAGAGCGAGAATCACATCGACATCCAAGAAATCGGAATGGAAACGGGCGCTAGCTCTGTGAATGAAAATGAAAACATTCCTGTTTCTTCTCCCAACAGTTTTGCTGGGAGAGGAAAACCTGGTTTCTCACGAACCCCGTCTCAGAGGCACTTGCATGTGCGAGCTGGAATCCAGTACTTAACTCCGATGCATCTAACGTGTACATTTCCCCCACTGTACCCCACAGAATGCCCACCTGAATTAACCCTAAGTTGCCTGTGGCTGACAAGAAACCACATACAAGAGCTGCAAGACAAGCTGATGAGTTTATGGACAGAAACTCCCTATCTACCCATAGTTTTCACTTGGGTAGATTGGTTGCAAAATTATGCATATGAATATCTGCACCTGGGTTCACACTTGGTTTTGAAAGACACAAATGAAGAAAATGAAGAGGTGGAACAAAGTGGTGGATTTAGTACGAAGCTGCAGACAGCTTTATTAACAATTTTTGAGTATGATCTTGACACGCAAAGGCAGGTGTTTCGACAGAGCACTCACTTGTGTGAAATTTGCTTTGACGAAAGGGATGGATCAGAATTTCACTATTTAGATGAATGTAGGCACTTCTTCTGCCATGACTGCTTAAAAGCACATTGCGAATTGCATGTTGAAGGTGGAACTGTACTAAACCTTTTGTGTCCAAACCATGATTGTCAAACTACGATTCCACCAGAGGTTCTTCAAGATGTCCTTGATGCAGACAAGCTTGAACGATGGGAAAGACTGCTTCTAAGCAAGACTTTGGATGTTATGGGAGATGTTGTTTACTGTCCAAGATGTAATGTGGCGGTCGTCATTGATGAAGACGAATCTTCCAGGCTTGCGCACTGTGCAAATTGCTTCTTTGCATTTTGTACAGAATGTTATGAACCATGGCATGCTAGACAGCAGTGCCTGGAAGAGGAATCGGACTCTGAAGATGAGGAGAGTACAAAGAACAGCAACCAAAGTTCAAAGAAGAAGAAAGGTAAAGGTTCTGAAGCAGGAGCTGCAAGTGGGAAAGCTGCCGAAATGTCTCTCAGAAGACAGCAGAAATTGCAAAGAGAAAAAGAACGCAGAAAAGAGATGAGCAACCTGTCTTTTATTCGGATGATGAAACAACAGGGCAACTACCAGTACTGTCCAAAGTGTCGCATGGCTGTGGAGAGGATCTCTGGCTGTGACATGATGCACTGCTCACAATGCCGTGCTCAATTCTGCTGGAGATGTGGTATGTAAAAGAATGTTTAATTTCATTATTATCGTATTGATCCATGATCTTTCATAAAACAGATACAGTATTAGGCCAATGCAAGAGGAGGTTGTGGGTTCAATTCCCAGACTGGACGAACACTCAGGGTCTTAAAATAACTGAGGAGAAAGTGCTGCCTTTGTAATAAAATCTGCAAATGGTTAGCAAGGCTTGCTCTAAGAAAAATTAAAAGGAGCCCAAAGGTTGCAAACCCTGAGATCCAGGGTGCCCAACACTAAACCTTATAGGAAAAAAAGTAAGTTTATCTGGTCGCCCAAAGGCAAAAGTTAGTTGCCTGAGGCTCCTGGGCACTCTTAGAGCACAGGCCTGGGTTAGACTTTCTAGTCTTCTTGGATGAGGATGATAAACGTAGGCCCCGTCTCACAGTACTTGTGTGGGATGTTAAAGAACCCACACACTGTTGGAATATAGAAGGAGGTGTAGTCCCCGGTGTGGTGGTCTTCCACTTATTCAGTTCTTGGGGCACCTGTGAATCCTACTATTCTTCATATTTGTAAACTGGCTGCTGTTAGCGCCTATAATGCAGTCTGGAATGTCGCCCACGAATTGTCGTAAAGCGCTTTGAGACGTTGTGAAAAAGCGCTATATAAATGCTACATGTTATTATTATTATTATTATTATTATTAATTTAGTAGGCCATGGGTGCTTGTTTACTAGGAGAGTTGTTGTGTGTATCAGGATTTGCGTTACACGTACCTTTTTGTGGGGGGGGGGGAGGTAGGTGGATGGTGCTTTTAGATGGGATGTTGGGGGTTTGGGGGTGGGGGATATTGGTTCCCTTTTACCTCACCTCTGTTTCAACATGAGTCTAAGTGTGAAGCCATTGATATGAAAAATGAGTTTGCTTTACATGTACATGAAATTGAACGTGTAGGTGAAACATATTTTCGTATGAATGGTTCTGCACTTAGACTCCTTTTGACATTGAGGCAATGGAGAACTCAGAAATGGCTTATTCAAATGCCTATTAGTCATGCATGCTATTCAGGCAATACATGCAGTTCACAGCTGTAGTAGGACAAACATACCAGTAGTTAACTATTTTAGTCTATATACTGTACCACCCACCCATGGGAACATTAATTTCAAAACATGTGTGATATACAGTTAGTATTACTGACTATTACTCTAATTTTTTAATTTGCTCCAAATACATGTTCTAGGAAAGGCAATTTCAGGATATGACCACTTTGGAAACTGTGGAAGAGAAACTCGATTTTTGCCTCCACGTGTTAGGGAGCCAACGTTAGGGGAGACCATGATTGAGGAGTACAGGAAGGCCAACCCAAAGAAATTGCTGCGGACTAAAGTGTGCCCCCGTTGTCATCAAAAGTGTCTTAAAGAAAACAATAACAATAACCATCTAAAATGCTGGGCGTGTAAAACAGACTTTTGTTATCAATGCGGGAAGGAAATTAAGGGAGCAGTGACAATGCACTTTACAGCTGCAAGTTCGTGCACACAACACTCCGATGACTGACTTTTTAAGATTGTTCTAATGTGAATTTTAGCGTAATGCTATTTATGTTAGACTGTGTAATCAGAGCGTGTGTAACTTACATGATACAGGCTCAAGTCAACTATTGACTTTTCTTGGGCAGGGTTGGGCAAAAATTATTTTACTTTCACAATAATATTGGCCTCTTTCTGGTCATATGAAGAAACAGGTACCCAGAAATGCATTGGCAAAAAGCAATACTAGGTCAAGCATAGTTTGGTACATGTAAATGTTATAATAGCACATGTTAATACAACCATTCCCGTCTCCAGGGATCGAGACTTCTGGCTGACTCCAACACCAGAAATACTGTACATGATTTATGGGCTCATTCTCAAATCTCATGAATCTGATTGGCTGAACATTACAGAATAAGTACACTGCACATGTTAAAAAATTGGGACCAGCAGTTCAAAAGGATTGCAAACTCTTGTGACTAGAATGGTGCACGCATAAACATGTGGTGGACACAAGCACTGAATCACTGTCAGCGAATGTACTGCATGCAACACCTGGAGGTGGGGGCCGGGGGGGGGGGGGGGGGGTGTAGGACTTGTATGAAAGGGACAGGGATAAATTATTGTTTTGAGTTCAGAGTACCTTCAGAGCAAAAAGTAAATTACCGTAATATTATTAATTTTGTAAAAAAAAATGCAATTAGATAATCCACTGAGTAAGGCTTTGATATTAGGCTTTGTTCTCTACTTCACCTGTGAAATCAATAAATTATTTGGTATCCTTCACATACCCTGCGTTTATTAATAATTTTTTGTGGTTGTTGTGAGTGTATGATAAATATAATTTGGTTTTATCAACTGGGTTGATAATGTCAATTGGCCACCGTAAAGAGATTCAAGAGCTGACGTTTCGAGCGTTTCGAATCGATTCGCTCCGACGAAGGGCTAACGCTCGAAACGTCAGCTCTTGAATCTCTTTACGGTGGCCAATTGACATTATCAACCCAGTTGATAAAACCAAATTATATTGTTATACTTCCCACCGACGCAGCACCACAGTTTCGTTAGAAACTTACCCCCTCTATTCAGTGTATGATAAAGCCTGGTTCACGCTTGTGGAATTAGCATAACACAAGACCACACAAGTGAAATAAGCACAAGCGCTAGCACAAGAAAAAAGGAAAATGTTTCTTTTTCTTGCGCGTTTGCTTGTGCTTATTTCACTTGTGTTATGTTTATTTCACAAGTGTGAACCAGGATTCCGTAGGCCACAGTACAGTCCAGTCGGACTTCCGGCCTTAAATATTCCACAGCGGATGGCGCCGGATGACATATTGTTCCACGAAAGGTTCAACAGGATTTGGCAGTAGTGGAAGGGAACCAGGCGCCCATCGCAAAGATGACAAGAAAAATGTAACCATGAGCGATAACCGAGAGGAAGAAGACGAAACGGAAGCGAGCGGTTTCTAGAAAGAGTGAAAACGAGGACCTACCGGAGTTTTGTCCTCAGTAACAGGTTCTCTACAGCGTAGTTTTTCACGATCTGTGCCTCGTAGGCACTGGGATGTGCGATCTGACATACAGCACTTCACTCCTGTGCATCTAACATGTGCATTTCCCCTACCCCTAAGTTGCCTCTGGCTCGTCAGAAGCCATTGTGCACGTGTGCATCTGTATGCCCTCGCTAACGTTTTGATGCGTTTTCGTCATAAACGAACCACTAATCGAACAAGCGGATCTAGGGGAGGGGTGCAGGGGTGCACACCCTTCCCCCTACTTAGATGACCTGTGGCCTTCTGATAATATTCTGCAAGAAAAAGCGAAACGTCATTCCTTAGGGGTGCACACCCTTAAGCAAAAATCCTGGATCCGCCGCTGTCATGCAGAAGTTTTCGATCACAGTTAGCAAAGGGATTTGAAAATGCTCCCAAGAGTGGATTGTTTTGAAATACTACACGCGTTTTCTTGTGTGGACGGCGAAAGCGGTGCTTTTCAAAAACGCAGGTGTCATGTCGTGACTTAGACTTGCCCCAAGTCGCTCGTTTTTTCTTTGTATCGATGGACATGGTAGAGTTAT
>OX393569.1:5975065-5980065 GCA_947652115.1 Blastomussa wellsi
TCCGGTGTTCCTTATTTTAGTACATGCCGGTTTTTTTTTAGTATTCCATGTGCTCGTTGCATGCTACAACGGTCAGTTTCAATTGACTGTCAAAAGTAATTCGCTTTTCGTTGGTTGCAATTGGCTTTTGCATTTCTGCGCTTGTTGATTGGTTCAAACATCCCGCGCGCCACTTTCCAGCCAAGCAGAAGTAAAACCAAAACCAATCGCGAGTGGCGCGCGCAGGTTTTCCCGCGCTTTGTGCCGGGTGCATGTGTTTGCTTTAAGATGGGATTGGTGCACTGGATTGTCTTGGTCTGTGTCCTTTGATTTTTGACTAGCCAAAGTGATTACGTCGGTTCTGGTCTTACGATACTCGATCGAAAACCTCTCTGGCCCCATTTGTTACGAATATTAAACATGGTCGCGCGACTCCACCCATACGGCAAAATGAGATGATCGATGGGGAGGGGTGGGGCATACTGGAGGGTCTAAGTGGAATGATACCTTTAATGGTTGACGCTTAATTAAACACATTGATGTTGAAGGACTGATTGCAAACATTAATTTTAAACCGTTTGGTGGTTCACGTGTAATTCTTGAGCTTGACGTTTGGCGGGTAAAATTTTTCCATTGTTTTCGTTGATGGTAATTCTTTTGGCCGTTTGGCGGTTACTCCATTCAGACCCTTTCACTGGACGAGTTTCAGGGACGGGTCAGATGAAATTAAACATGCAACCTTTCAACGGGTACGAACCAACAATGCAATATTTTGGTTACTGATTCATGAGCAACTGCGCGACCGTTTAAATAAGCGAACAATACAATGAGAACAATGCGTGTTTACTCTATGTGTTTACAACATAAAACATGAAATAAGTCTGATTCTACAACTAAGCTGAAACTTGAGTTTAAAATATTGAGAACGAAGCGGATACTCAAAGGAAACTTTACCTTAAAGTCCTTTAATTACACTCGATTTGGTCAATGACCCGAAAAAAATAGCGATACCAAAATCTTAGCCACGTCAATAAACACAAGAGTGCTAATACTCGATTCAGTGAGATTCAACAAACAGTCTTCAAGGCCATGTTTCCCCGAGTCAGAAACACACATGATCTGTTCGGTCGTTTGGCTTGTCTACTTTTTTGTTTTACTCTACAGTTTCCTATGAAGGATAGGGCGTCATGCCAAGTACTCGTCACCTCGCCAACGAGAGGAGACTTTGCTACTTGTGAACTTACAACTGAAGAAAAGGAGAAGTTTTTGAGCGAACACAACAAATTTCGCGGAATGGTTAACCCACCCGCCGCCGACATGGAATATTTGGTAAGTGCTATGAAATAAATGAAGTTTTTCGCAAGACAGGGAGTTAACGTCACTTCGATATTTACATATGCATGGTCGATTTTCTCTCAAACTTGGTTTCGGTAAAAAAAAAAACCATTACTTTAGCCTGCATCAATTGATAGAATGTACACTAGTAATGGAGCTTATCATCATTATCGTGATTTTCTTTTTTTTCGAAGGATTTTTCAAAATTACCAGTAACCGACGTTTGAAAACAAAAGCAACCAAGTCAATGGAATTTGAATAGCAGTAAATTTATGGGTTTTGTAATGACATAAAGTGGTACTACGATGGAAAAGTTTTGTTCTTGTTCTCTTTCGATTCCGATTTTATATTTGGCAAGAATGCACCATGCCAATTATTGCGCCTCAATTTTCAAAATTAGTCCGTTTTTTAACGACGATTTCTTGTTTAAACTGTCCGCTATTACCAGATTCTGCTTCAGTCGAGTGGCATTGAGAGAGCTGGATCGAGAGAGAAAATGACGTCATCTACTCACCAGTTTAATTTTTACTGTTTGAACCAGCATATTTGGTATGCAAAACAGCAACTTGCTTCTAAATGCTCGTGCTGCATACTTAAACCAGCCGGGTTCACACATTGCAAAAATAAACTGGCGAGTAGATGACGTAATTTTCTATCCTCCTTATACATTTCCCAAAATTTTTCATTGTTTCTTTTACTGCTTTTGATCGCAATAAAGTTAACCAGGATTTGAAGATTTCTTCAATTTCACCTATGTGCTTATCTGACCGTTTTTATGACATTTTCTTTAAATTTGTGCCCTGTTTTTAACTGATTTTAACTTTTGCTGACTGTTCCATTGTTTGTAAAGGAACGTTCCTCGAGTATCGATTGTTCCTTATTTTTGGGTTCCTTTTGACCTTAAGAGGACCAGCTTTTTTACAATTTAGGATCAAAATGTTCTCTTTCAAGGAAAACAAGAACATTTTGTTCCGAGTTCACAACTGTGAATGGAACAAATTGTTCCCAAATTGACGATTTAGGACTGTTTTGTTCCGAGTTCCTATCTGTGAATGAAACAAATTGTTCCCAAATTAATGATTTAGGACTGTTTTGTTCCGAGTTCCGATCAGTGAGTGGAACAAATTGTTCCCAAATTGATGATTTAGGACTGTTTTGTTCCGAGTTCCGATCAGTGATTGGAACAAATTGTTCCCAAGTTGATGATTTAGGACTGTTTTGTTCCGAGTTCCGATCAGTGAATGGAACAAATTGTTCCCAAATTGATGATTTAGGACTTTTTTGGTCCGAGTTCCTATCTGTGCATGGGACAAATTGTTCCCAAATTGGTGATTTAGGACTGTTTTGTTCCGAGTTCCGATCAGTGCATGGAACAAATTGTTCCCAAATTGATGATTTAGGACTGTTTTGTTCCGAGTTCCCGTCTGTATATGGAATACATTGTTCCCAAATTGATGATTTAGGTCTTTTTTGTTCCGAGTTCCTGTCTGTGCATCGTTCCCAGATTGACAATTTAGGAACTATTTTATGATCGTTTTGTTCCGAGTTCCTATCTGTGTGTGGAACACATTGTTCCCAAATTGATCATTTAAGACCGTTTTGTTCCGAGTTCCCATCTGTGCACTGTTCCCAGATTGACAATTTAGGAACAATTTTATGATCGTTTTGTTCCGAGTTCCTGTCTGTTCGTGGAACACATTGTTCCCAAATTGATGATTTAGGACTATTTTGTTCCGCGTTCGTATCTGTGTGTGGAACACATTGTTCCCAAATTGATCATTTAAGACCGTTTTGTTCCGAGTTCCTATCTGTTCGTGGAACACATTGTTCCCAAACTGATGATTCAGGACTAGTTTGTTCCGAGTTCCTATCTTTGAATGGAACGGTTTGTTCCCAAATTGATAATTTAGGACTGTTTGTTCCGAGTGGAACGTTTTGTTCCCAAATTGGAATTTTAGGAACAAATTAAGGCCATGCAGATTTGATCTGAATCCTGTTTGTTCACGGACCATTTAGTTCCTAAATTGGATTGTCCTTTTGAAGGAAGACAATTGCAAACATTAGGGCTCGCACAGACTTGTTTGGGTAAGTTGAATACGGTTTTACTCACATATGCTGTTCATGAATTTTGCTCAATAGTAATAGGGACAGGCAAGCGTGGGCATGTTTTAGGCAGGTTTAAGCATGCATGGAGTTCTTTTAGCTGTCATTGGTCCCTTGCTCTCGGCTAGGATGTAAAAGCGACCGTCTTGGACAAATGCTTTTCAAAGGGAAAAATGAGCAAAAAGAGCAAAGTCAATTGGTGAGATATCGATGGCGCGTCGCCAAAACCGAAACGGCTTCACTTGGAAAAGGATGAAACCGACAATTTGTATCATTGTCCAATACAAGAGTGTGACCATGATGGATTTCAAAGTCAGAGAGGGTGTAGAAAACATGTTAACACCAAACACAGTTGGTTCATTTATTTTGACCAAAAACCTGACCTGGAAGGACTCGTCACAAGTTCCAAGGCAGATTCCGATGGTGGTAAATCGAGTAAAATGACAATCCAGACTGGGCGAATATTGCCTTCATTTTCGACTTCCTGCCAGATTGGCGAATCATTGACGAAATGGTTGACTGGAAGTGGTGGTGGTTGCAAGAAAGATCATGTGGCCCAGCAGATAGTCAAGAGGTGTTTCAAATTTCTCAAATTTTGCTGCGAAGATGAAGAGGAATTGAGCTTTGAAGTGGTGAACTTCAGCCTGTGTTCTCATAGTCTGTTGTTCAAGTTTATCGACTACTTGCAAGATGAATGCAAGCTCGGACACGGTGGACGATTGGGCTACATTAATGCCATCTCTGAATTAATCGACTTCCAAAAAATAAATGGCGCATCAGACGCAGTTCTTCGGAACTTATCCTCAACGGAGTTGTACCTCAAAAGAGTGCGCAAGACAGTGGCAAAGATGATGAGACTGCAATGGACGCAAGATCTAGACATCGAAACTCTGGATGCCAAGGGTCACTGGGCAACCATGGAAGAACTGCTAGAAGTGGTGACATTTCATTTGCCGCGTTACGAAAACACCGTGAAGACGTGCAAAACTACTCCAGGTGAAGTTAATTCCTCGGACTTAACATTTGCCACGAAATTTGTGGCAGTATATTTGTTCATCAAGGTGAAGGGATCTCGGCCTATGACTTATCAGTACTTGACAGTGGACATGGTTAAAACAGCGAAGGAGAACGGGGGATTCATTGACCAGAAACAGTTCAAGACGGCTAGCAAGTATGGATTTGATTCATTGATTCTGACCGATGCAAGCATGAACGTGCTCGATAGTTACGTCAATTTCGTAAGGCCGCTACTTAAACCCCAGTGCCAGTTCGTTCTGGTCACGAGAAATGGAGGCCAACACAGCAAATTGGGCGACGTCATGAGTAAACTCGTGTTCGATGCAATTGGAAAGTACATTCATCCGACGCGCTATCGTCAAATTGTCGAAACTCAAAGCCTGGATAAGCTAACCAGCAAAGAGCAAAGAATTTTGTCAGAAGACCAAAAACACAGTTCAGCCGTTGCCAAAGTTCACTATCAAAAGCAGAGATCGCGCGAAGTTGCTGTGAAGGCTCACGAGTGTCTACAAAAGCTTCAAGGTAGCAAGGGTTCAGAGGTGGAGGAAGATGTACAGGCGAGGATT
>OX393569.1:5985065-6044807 GCA_947652115.1 Blastomussa wellsi
TACATTCTCAAAAACGCTATTTTGAACGTAACCTGCTTTATGTTCTTAGGAGAATGTGCTGACTTCGACAAAGATTGCGGGACGGGTTTTCCAAAATCAATGTGTTCTTCACACCCAGAGTTAATGGAGAGAATGTGTCCAAAGATGTGCAACTTATGCAGTAAGTCGGACAACATTCGCATGTGCCATGATGGCTTGCGAAGGCTAGATCTTTCCGTCTTTTGTATTATATTACAGCAAGTTCAGTGGTCTGGATAAAAAACTTTTACTGTAAACAAGTGAATCTTAAGTAGGTGAACAGAGAAGGATTCTAATTACGCCAAAATTCGTTGCCATGGCAACTGAAAAAAGAGGTAAAAATGCCTTGTTTGGACCGCTTGAGAATAGAAACTTAAAACTAATCAGTGAAAATTATTGTTCTCGGTATAGTTTGGTTTAATCGGCAGGTGAAAAAAAATTAAGAAAATTTAAAATCTCTGATGGGGCGATGTAGCAGCTCTCGCAAGGTTTTACATAAATGGCTCGATACCCTGCGTAAAAATAATAGAACAAACAGGAACAATGCCCCTAGCCCCTAAAACAATAGCAACTGATACCAGTAGAATTACAAGCTTACGAGAGCTGCTGCACTTGCTCCGAATCTTTCCTTCGGCTAACGATATTTTAAAATGGGCAAAAATGTCTCTTATGTATACCATGTGAGGAACTTGCAGTTGCAATCATGATAATAAAAGAACTCGGATGAATAATAGCGTCTTAATTAATCGACATGAAGACACAGCTAACACGGCCAGTTTTAAATGTCGATATTACAGTCGATACTACTGTGCAGTCCACATGAATGATGTTTACAATATGAGCCATTCGATTTCCTCATGTAAGGTGAGGGAGGGAGGCTCTCTCAAAGCTCCCACACTGCCTTGCCTTCCGCAAATGTTGAAAATTCGACAATCTCTCATATGCGAAATATTACAGTATTTCCGGATCGTTATGACAATCCTCAGTCAAGAGAAAATCAGTGAAAGCGATCGTTTAAAAAATAATTTTTATAAAATAACTGAGATACTACGGTTGTGACGTTTTAGTTTCCTGAATATTTTTAAGCAATAGATTACTTTTTCCGTGTTTACTTCGCCTCGTCTAAAGACTCGGAGCTTTGGGAGAATTCTCGAAAGTTATGCAAACCCGAGACGTAGTCGAGGGTTTTCACTAACTCTGAATTCTTCCAACCCCCCAGGTGTTAAAAAGTCCTCTATTACTTAAATTAATATTAAGTCTATTTTGAGTTATCCAAAAATAACACAAACACCTAATCTGTCATGTTTGTCCTCTCAGAGTGTCCACTGAAATGTCAAAATGGTGGAACAGTGAACCTTCAGAACTGTGTTTGCTCTTGTCCTTCTGGCTGGAGGGGTATGGACTGTTCAGGTAAACTACACGAAGTAGAATCCGCATTATGACGGAAGGGCGATACAAGACCACCAGTAGAGAACATCTATTATTTAGTTCCATGAATTAAAACACCCTTTACTCTGGTTGAAAACAGCCTCGATGCTCAAACTATCTAGTGTCGAAAGAATGCTTCCTTAATACATTACGAAGGACCGCTACTTGGGGGGGGGGGGGGGGGGTAATATGACATGGTGCGGCGCAACCGGGGGGTGCGGTGCACCATAAGCGAAAATTGAAATGTGGAGAAATGGGAATTGGTGAATGGGAATGGGTGAAAGGGGACTTTTGGTAACTTACAAATAGCTAAGGTTATTTTAGAATGGAACAACACTGCTAAACAGAGTGAGTTAAATTGATGAGAAAATTACGCTCTATAAATTTGATTATTCATCAACTGGAGTCAATAAATAATGGCGTTCTTTTCCATTCTTTCGTAGCTAAGGAATGTCCGCCTGGCTACTACGGAGAAAACTGTGAAAGTAAGCATTCATTTCCCTGACTCGTCCCCAGCCGTCTCTCATTCTCCGAAGGGAGCGTGAGTCGACTGGGGGAAACTAAAGAAGCAAGGTATGATGGAAAATGAGAATGAGAGACGGCTGGGGACGAGTCAGTTCATTTCCTCTCCTTATCCGATGACCTCATCGACAGAAAATTAATTATTGTCTGTTTAAGGTTTTCAATGCCCTTCTAACCGGGTCGCAACCTCGCACCCAGGGCATTTCACTGATAATTTGGAAAAGAAAAAGCCCTGGGGACGCGGTTGACCGGGTGGCTTGAATCTTTGGAAGAAAAACTGGGGACAAAGAATTAGGCCTTTATTCATTTCTCTTTTTTTGGAGTGTAAATCTTTAGTGTGTATTTTCTTTTTTTATCTGATTAGCCTGGCCCCCCTCGATTAGCACTGCTACCTGCGGTGCCAGGCGATTGAAATTTTATTGGAACAAATATTGTTTTTTTAGTTTGCCTTTCCCTTTCTCGATGTTCCTAGAAACGATTAAAGCGACTATATCATCACCGACTTTCCTTGCCACAGATAATATAATAAATAAATTATAACTGGACTATCAATGGGTTCTCCTTTCATTCTGTTGACCCTACACATAACAAATTGTCACAAAAGAAAGCGGTGCTTTGATTGGAAACAAAAGACGATACAACGAAAGTAAATAGTTCTTCAAGGCGATGTCTGTTTTCAGATCGTTGTTACGACCGTGTTGGGAAAGAAACTTGTGAGTGGCGAGTGAAGAATGGGCACGACTGTAAAGCAAGTTACATGAAGAATGATTGTGCGGCCACATGTGGATATTGTGGTAAGGACTAATTTCTTTCACTCGTATTTTACGTTAACAACAGGAGTGACAGGTTAAGAGTTGCTCATACTTTACAAAACTGCAGAATGTCGGTAAAAAACTGACCAATCAGTTTTCACGAACAAGACTTATAACACTCGACTGACAAAAACGCTTTACACGACTCTGATAATATCTTCCGCTCAGGTTGTCGAAACGTCAGTCACTGTCACAGACAACAGTCCTTCTCAGGACTACCCTCACCCGGACGATCAAACTATACGATCGACTGTTACCCCCGGGTTCAAACCATTTACTGTAATGGTCGTCAAGGTTAAGGTGAAGTCTGCACATGAGCCAAGTTGCCCATCAGGCCGGAGCTTATCACGGTTTCTTTAGCAGGAAGCGACTAGGTGTATTTCTGCTCCCCCCTGAATGGGATGCTAGTCCATCGCAGGGTTACCCCGCAACTTATTTCGTCAGTACCCATTTATACACCTGGGTAAAGAGAGGCACTGTGAGAGTAAAGTGTCTTGTCCAAGAACACAACGCAGTGCCCCGGCCAGGTCTCGAACCCGGACTGTCCGAGCCGGAGTCACGCGCGCTAACCATTAGGCTACCGCGCCTTCCAATATCAATACTATAATGTCGGTAGTCTTGTTGATTTCACGATTTCACAAGAGGGAGCCGCGCGTAACGAAGTTGATTCGTATTTCACACTCATCACGCGCGACGAGTGTCAATCACGTTAAACTTATCACCTGCGAATAGGGTATTAACATGTAATTTTTTGAGGGATTATTGTTTATTGGCGCCCGCGTGGGGCGGCCCGAGCGCGAAGCGCGAGGGTCACAAATGACACTACAAGGGTGCCAATAAACAATATTCCCGATAAAAGTCATGTTAATGTCATTATTATCCATATACAAGGCCAAATAACATCCTGATGACTCACAAATTTAATAATGTTTTCAAGAATACGAGTAAGAACTTACTTCGCGCTGGAAATGTTATAACTGTAAAAGCCGCGCGCGCGGACCGATATGTTCTGAACAGGAACTTTGCCGATATAGCTACGAAGTCTCTGAAAATAATCGTCAATGAGTTAAGAACTCATAGATAATCAATATTTAACGAACTTACAATTTCCAGTTGATTGTCGGTGTAAAATTGCCGCAGTTCTTCAATCAAGTGAACGACGTTTCGCTTCTTGTAAAGACGACAATAACTTGCTTTCTTTGTTTCTTCTGGATCGTGCTCTTGCTTCTGGCCTATCTTCAAGTCTAAATCCGAATTTTTTGTCTGTCGCTTCAAACGGTCTGAACGTAATCTGATTGGTGTAAATTCATCACGGGAACCAATTAGCGGCCCGCACAGCGTGTGTTTGGCGATCAATTTGACCGAGTATGTGGATAATAATGTGAATTACTAGTCACATGCGATGAGTTGCAATCACGTTTGCACAATTTGTGTGATCACGTTCACGCGTGAAAGTGTGAACCATCGTGTGAGAAGTGTGAATCAAGATTCGCGCATAAAGCAATTGGGTACTGCAGTGTTGCAGGACCTTGCATTATGCCTTGAGTGAAAGAATCCGATTCAACTGATGCTTGGAAATTTCCCTGCAGCTGCAGTGTGAAATTTTTTCTCGGTTTGTGCGTGCTTGGCTTTTAATAATAATCCGCACAAGCCTGTTCGTCTAAAGGCGAAAAGTATATGCTAAGCAAGGTTTCATATTTTCAGAATTGTTCCACTTTTGCATTCCTAAACAAACGTGCGCTTTGGTCTGACAATGTGGCAAAATTGATCACGTGTTATTTACCTTTAGACGATGGCAGTAAAAAGACAACAACGCCAGCTCCAATGGCTGCTGCCCCAACATCAGCCCCGATAACACGTAAGAGCTCCCTCATAAACATTGATTGATAACTGATAACGGTGCAGGTTATTACCGCTTAATCCCAGACGTTTCCGTCCTTTAAAGAGGCTTAGTTGGCATGATAATATTTGGTTTTATCAACTGGGTTGATAATGTGAATTGGCCACCGTAAAGAGATTCAAGAGCTGACGTTTCGAGCGTTAGCCCTTCGTCGGAGCGAATGACTATTGCCATGACTAACTATTTCCAAGAACTAAGCAATCTTAGTAATGCGTAAAATTGCTTTCAAATCAAGGGAACCCTTGAAATAATCGTTTGTCAAAGCAGACAAACTCCAAACGAGGTAACAATAGACTGAGACAAAACAAGAATGGATTTGAATAAGGAAAATTGAGAAGGATCATAATTGGCAAATTTTAAAATTTAGACTAAACCTTTCAATATGTGTAATCAGGCTTGGGGCACTAATTGCAAAATACGGACTGGATCTCTCAAACAAAGAAGCCAGGTCGCAGTTGTGATCAGGTAATACGGAAGCGAGGCATTTCGATCAGAAACAGAAGCGGAGCATTTTTGTCAGGGACTGCAAGGAAGCGAGACATTTTAGACCAGAAACACTGAAGCAAGGCATTTTCGTCAGGAACACGGAAGCGAGGCCCTTTAGATCAGAGACATGCGAGCGAGTTAATTTAAGGATACTGCTTAAAGCAGCTACGTCACGATATTTTGATTAATTGGTGGTTTTCACTGTCACGCAATTAAAAACTAAATTCGAAACAATTCAACTACAGAAGCTAAGAATTTCAGCGAGTGTAGATGATAAATAAATAAAAAATATCTCCAAATCTCAGGCCTGTGCAGTGTGCCGTTCGCGAGTTATTTGCCAAAACGTTCCACGCAAATTTACAAAGCCCAGTATGGAGACGCCATATTTGTGTCCCTCTTAGGGGTGATGCCAGAGAAACCATCTGGAACTCAAGTGCACCATAATAGCGACTTCTTTTGGCTCATGAGCTATTATACTTCCACATAAACACCAGTTATTATATCTTAAATGTTCAAACTGCTGAAAATCGAAAGGATAGGCTTTTTCTAAACAAAACAGCTTTGTCACGGCATTCAGCTTGATGTCAAATATGGCGGAAAACTCAAATATTCAAAATGCTCTGTTTTCAAAACGAAGGGCACTATCGAGCTGAAAATTTGCGAAAAGACATATTTTTAGTTCACCTTACACCTAGTGGCAACGAAAATTTAACAGACCTAGCGAATTTCGATTTCAGAATTTTATTACGTCACATGAAAACCACGAATAAGATAAGATAACATGATAAGAACTTTATTATCGTGTCGTGATCGCTAGCATACAGTGTATACTAATTGGGGACACCTAGCTACAATTACTTATCTAGTGATTCATTTGTTGCGACAAACTAAATTACCTTAAAATGAAGGAAACTTCAAAATAACAGTTTAGAAAGGACGAAAAACACCAAGGAGGTGATACTAAACCAAAAAGGAACAAGGATGATTAACGAAGGAGAAGATTGAGACGGATTGCAAATGACAGGCCATTTTTTTTCAAAGTACACAAACTGTGACGTAGCTCCTTTGAATGTAAATGCAAGCAACGAAATGGACTTACATTTAATGAATGGATCACTTTTAATTTTATTAACAGTTTCTCCTAGCGTTTCTCCAGCACCTCCTACGCCTGTTGCGCCTGAAGGTAGGCATGAGAGTCCGTTTCCTGGGTACTTCATTCCTTTGGTATGTAATTAAAACAACGTTTCAATTGAGTATTATGCAATAACTGAGAAAATTCTCACTCGCACATTGGACGAGAGCTATGATCAATCAGACTGTAGAACATGAAAATAACGTAGCATGTGGAAAAACAAAACAAAAATTTACAAAACATGTTTCGACATTCTCATGTCATCTTCAGTTGCAAGTGAGCCTTAACGGTTGTACATTTGAAGTTCCATATTAAAGTACGTTAAAAACTTACGTTTACAATTTGAATATGATATACACGGGAAACAAAAATTGCGCGCGTATAACAAGAAAAATAAAATAAAAGACAAAAGAACGAACAACAAAAATTACGAAAAATGTGAGAGGCTGTCCCGTCTTTTGTACATTAATTTACAGTGTGTTTAGCTGACAAACATTCTGGCTGCGGAAGTTGGGCGGCTGTAGGTGAATGTGAAAGGAACGCGCTGTGGATGTTACCGAATTGTTGTTTCAGCTGTAGATACCACAAGGCGCCAAAAGGTACAAAGTTAATTTATTCCTTATTGCATTCGTCCGTCCGTCCGTCTAACATGCGAAGGCTCTCAAAGTGCCTTTGTGTCGGAAATGATTTTACTGAAGAGACAAGTATTTTTCTAACTCGAAATAATAGATATAAATAAAAAATTATAACTCTTCGCAGAATGCATCGATTCAGCTCCAAACTGCCCTTTGTGGGCTTACAATGGAGAATGCGAAGATAACCGATCATGGATGACTAAGAACTGCAGAAAAAGTTGTAACGTGTGTGGAGGTGAGATCAATATATGAAAACCTGCCAGACATGAGAATTTGAAGAATCGATAGGTGTGAATCAGGGTTCAAAGCATGCATCAGGGGTGATCCTTATGGTCATTTAGGTGCACCCCAATACCTTGTCCCAGATGCATGCGCGAGATTCTGCCGCAATTGGGAAGTAATATGTCAAACGCGAGAAAAAGTGTTTTATTTGGATATCCAAACACCGAGAAGAGACGACGACGATAGCCGATGAAACACTGTCTCGAGTGTCGAACAAAAATATAAACGAAGAAATAAATAGACCATTTCCGAGTTCGCTTGAGCCTCTATATTTCGAGGCGAGTCTAAGTGCAAAGTCTTTGTAATGAAAATGAGTTTTCTTTCATATGGAAAGCAAAACTAATTACCATCACAAAACTTTCGCACTTAAACTCGCTTTTAAATACAGGCTCAAGGGAACTCGGAAACGACCCATTTGTCAAAATCTATGCTAATTAAGACCGGGTATCCAGACCTCCTTCACGGTTATGATAATATAGATAAATTATTAATAAATTTGAGAAGTATAAATATCATGCCATATCGCTTTACTGCAAAATGAGAATTTCAAGTTCAAGTAAGAAGTAAAACAGTGCAGCGGGCCAATTCGTCCCACCCTTGCCAAAGGCTTGTTATATCGGTTCCTGTCCGTGCGGATGTAGCCGCATTAGGTGACAAGAACTTTCTCTTTTTCCTCCTGCAAGAGATACTAGTTCATTTTAAGCCTGGGCCACACAGGCGACATATCGGTAGTATGAACATCGGCATAAGTTCTTATGTTTAAAAGACTTAAAAAATGGAAGCCACCATGTTGAAATTCTGCCGAGGTGGACTCGGCACGAAAACTTTTGCCACGCTCTGATTGGTTCTTTAGTATGTCGTTATGTCAAAGTTGTTCACACCTGTTTTAACAGAAACGTAATGTCATAACTACATATCGTTGTGTCTCGATGTTTACACTGCTAAAATAACGACATAACGACCCTCTTGTTATGTAGTGATGCTTATGTCGTTATGTCTTTTCCTTATATCGTTATGTTCATGTAGCTTTATGTCATTATGCTCCTATTATGCTGTTGCGTTGTAGTGTTCACACTGGTGGCCTAAAACTCCAATGTGAGGTCTTTTTAGCATTCACCTGATTTGCATGACCCAATGTCGCTTAATTAAGTGTCAACCAGGCCCGAGGGTACTGCACTGTAGTAGGAAAAGTGTTTTACCAAGTCAGAACACAACGCAGTAAAGCCTGGTTCACACTAGCGACATAACGACATGGACATAAGGAAAAGATCAATCTTTTCCTTATGTCGTTATGTTCATGTAGCTTTATGTCATTATGTTCCTACTATGTCGTTATGTTGTGTTGTTCACACTGGTGACATAAAACATAAGTGTAAGGTCTTTTTTGCATTTGCGTGACCTTGTCATTTTGTTGGCCTTATGTCGCCAGTGTGAACCAGGCTTAACCCCGACCAGGACTCGAACTTCGACCGTTCGATCTGGAGACTAATGAGCAAAGAATTAAGCCGGCCCACCACGCCTCCAACCGCATTTTTGTCATCTTTAAGATTGCAACGATACAGACGTCAAATGTCCATCTTGGGCTTTGTTGGGCCAGTGCAGCTCAGGGGACAGAAAAACATGGATGAACACAAACTGTAGAAGAAGCTGCGGCTTGTGCAAAGGTGGGAGCTTTTAGTTAAAGCGACAGTGCCGTATCTTTTACTTTCCGATGACTTTTTGGGCATACGGTTTACAGCTTTTGCCCCAATAAATACAAATCTTGCAAGGATCCCTGAGAAATCGCCATCCCTCCTCTCCAAGCAGATAACACGGGTGGGCTTGGGTTAAAAACCGAAATAAACGTTTTGCCAATTTGTGAAAAGTTTTTGTTTTGGGTTAATACATACACGGATTGGAATGTAAAATAAGCAGAGCAGGAGTTCAATAAGTGAATAATGATTCCCTGCACGAAGTGGAGTCAGCCATGGGTCAGTTATGGTGCGCGAGTTCCGCAAAAGTATGATGATGATGCCTTTTATAACTCCGTCTCGGAGCATAGGCCACAGATAAAGCGCCCCCACCCTCCTCTGTCCCTGGCCTTCTGTTCAATCTGATTCCAGGTGTAGCCTTTCAGCTGGATGGTCCTTTCTGTGTCTCTTTTCCAAGTGTTTCGTGGTCTTCCTCGCCGCCTACTTCCCTGAGGGTTCCAGCCCAATGCTTGCCGCGCTATGCAGGTGTTTGATCTCCTAAGTATATGCCCGATCCATGTCCACTTTCTTTTCTTAATCTGTTCTTTGACGGGTAGTTGACCTGTAGTCTCCCACAGGGAAACATTGCTGATAGTATCTGGCCAGTAAATCTGGAGTATTCTGCGCAGACATCTGTTGATGAAGGTCTGAAGTTTTGACACGGTCTTCTCTGTCATTCTCCATGTTTCTGAACCATAGAGTAGCACGGGCTTAACATTTGAGTCGAATATTCTAATTTTAGTGGCTGTTGTTATTTCCCTCGATCTCCAGATGTTCCCTAGGATAATAAATGCGCTACGTGCTTTCCCTATCCTTGCCTGTACGTCCTCGTCTGTTCCTCCAGTGATGTTTATGACACTACCTAAATATGTGAAGGATGTTACATCTTCTATGTCACGGTTTGCTATGCTGATGTGCTCATTGGACTTGCTATTCACCCTCATGATCTTTGTCTTGTCAGTATTGATTTTGAGTCCTAGTTTTGATGAGATAGATTCGAGTTTTGAGGTTTTTGCTTGCATCTGGGAGTGGGTGTGAGACAAAAGTGCCAAGTCGTCGGCAAAGTCCAGGTCTTCAAGTTGGTCAACAAGGTTCCACTGTATGCCATTCCTAGAGTCAGATGTTGTCTCCTTCGTTGCCCAGTCAATGGCAAGAAGGAAAAGGAACGGCGATAGAAGACATCCCTGCCTTACACCCGTTTTAATACTGAACTTTTCGGTTAAACCACTATCATGCAAAATGCGACAGCTCGTGCCCTCGTATGTGTTCTTTACTAATGATATGATCTTTCTGGGAATTCCGTAGCTGGCCATCAGGTCCCACAAGGTGTTTCTGTCCAGGCTATCGAACGCTTTCTCATAATCTATAAAATTTATATAGAGTGGGGTCCTCCATTCAAGTGATTGTTCTACGATTATACGAAGGGTGGCTATTTGGTCTGATGTCGATCTGGATTGTCTAAAACCCGCCTGATTTTCTCGTAGTATCTCATCCACCACTTCCCTCATGCGTTCAAGGATAATGCGATTTAGAACTTTCCCTAATACTAATTGACCGTAAACTCGGGATGAAAACTACTCGGCGCGCAATTTGTAATCGTTTCTTAAATTTTCAATCATCTTATTATACTAATTTTTTTCCTGTAACTGTTAAATTGTCAAAGATTTTTAAAAATGTTTTCACAGTCTATGACAGATACAATGAATGTCCAGCCTGGTCTGCGATGGACGAATGTAGAAAGTCTAACTGGACCTGGATGGTAGATAACTGTCCTCGGAGCTGTGACGTGCCTTGTAAGTAGCATAAAAAGCAAGCAATCAATGAGTGTTGAGGGCAAATCTGCGCATTAATTGGTTCTCTACAAGGGCTTGCGCAACCACGGCGGCGACACTCACGACACAATTTATTAGTGTTAGCGCTAATTTTGCTTGAATGAGTAAGCGTGCAGCGCATTATTGAATTCAAACTAGAAACCTGAAAATTCGCCGTCGTGTTTTAATTAATAACGCTCTCCATACAACGCAGAATTTGCTCAGGTTCATTTGTATAGGACCACTTAGAAAAGTACAGAGCTATTGTTCTGCTCGTTCAATCTTTTGTTTGGCGACAACCTCGTTGATTTCGTAAGGTCACTTTTTACAATTAGAAAACGATCGAAATATACACAGTTAGGTCAAGAAAGTAACTCACCCCATGACGAAAAAGTTTTTTGCGTATGTCTCTACGTGATGTAAAATTAAGCATTCGCGTACAAACTCTAAAAAATCCAAAATCAATTTATTACGTCGTCACGTGTGACGAGTTGCCCTCAATGTCTGAGCTACAGGGCTCATGTAAAAAATGCATGACAGCAATAAAAAGATAAATAAAAGACCAGAGAATAAAGATGGCTAATTTAAGTAACATTTGCATAATATCAATATATCCAAATACGGTACTTACATATCCAAATATGGTACTTAGAAATGAATGCGTAAACGCTGTGAGAGCGAGTTACACCAGTTTCAAACCTTTATTAGTTTCTGGTTTGAGCTCATCACCTTTCCTAGTTTCAGAATCCTCTTTTTGCGGTGGAAAAGCAAATGGTAATTACCAGGCCCCCAGTAGGTGCCAAGGATACATTGCGTGTTCAAATGGCGTCACAAGTCACGTGGCCTGTTCCGCGGGAAAGAAGTTTGACACGGTTAAAAGAATTTGTGAGTCAGCGAATCGAGCCATCTGTAAAGTGTTTATTCCGAGTAAAACGTCGAAGTCGTGGAAGATGATTGCAACGTTGTAAAAAGAGCATTCACGTATCATGATTAGGGTTGCCGGACTTGCCGAACAGAAGGGCATATATGAATGATTGTCCGAAAAAATGAACAGTTTTTGAGTTAAAATGTTTATTTGCTACAATTTAGAAATTTCATTTTATATCGATCAGCAGGTAGGAAAATATATCGCACGAGCATTAAATTAATTTTCATAAGTTTTGTTCAATAAATCAATGAAAGGCCAGTTAATCGGCAAGAAATCTCGTTAAATTCTTCAAGACAACCACGCATTGGCCTTGGAGCTTTGAAATGCTATGGCAACCGACTGTTTTCAAGTTCACTGACGACATAAAAACGCGTAGGGGCAACTATGGTGAACATTAATGACGCTGCCAATTCAAAGTACACAGGTGCACAAGGTACTCACGTTACACAGCAGATGATCGCAAAAACACCCTTTCAGTCCAAGCTCAGCTCGTTTGATTTCCTAGACACTTGGCTGGCTATCACGAGTTGAGGGGCAGGTAACAGGACGACCAAGGCGAAGATAGGCAGTGCATCTCCTTTCTGGTCTCTTGTGGTTTCACAAGCCGACAGATAGGTTTCGTCTCATCCTCGGTGTAAAACCCTACGAAACTCACGAGTGACGTAAAACAAAGAACGAACAAGACAACAAAGAACCTAGAAGCAATATAGAACAGAAAAACAAAAGATCAAAAACAATGAAAAAAGTCACAGGTTATTACACTGAGATAAACCCTAGGTTTCTATTTACCGAAGCAAAGAAGCAGTAAAGCCAAGAAGAGAGGCTTTAATCACACATTTACTGAATTACTATCAAAATCACTAGAGTGGTAAAACAGCGGTTAGAAATTTGAAATCGTGGTTTTGTGTTTGCGAGCGTCCTGTCAGCAATGATGTGATTTTAACGGTCGCTTCATGGTCATGGTCATGGTTAACATCGTTTTTCCAGAATTTGTCACAACAAACTCACGGCATGTATCCAGGATGAAAGAAGGCAGATTTTGTTTCATTTTAATGGATTTCATACAGTGTCCACATGATAAATTTTTTTAACTCACGTGATCGAGATTGGCGCAGTGCGAGACGAAATTTAGCGACTGCATTTTACCACTCTAGCGATTCTGATAGTATGGGCCGACCATCACCTCTGCAGGGAATTTACATAAAAAGGAAACTAAATTCAGCAGTCTAAAAACATGTCCGATAAATATCCATTCCAATTGCAGGTGTTCTCGAGTGTTACTCGGAAAAAATTTATCTGTTCCTTTTTCCAGCACATGATCCATAATTTTTTCCCATTCAGCAATTAGAAAAAACAACAAACGAGCGCCGGAAAAAAGGACTTGTAAACCGTACATTGAAATCCACTCTTCTCAACGAGACTCGAGCCTTCGTCGAGCAGTTCCTTTAGTCGCCCTTCCGAGTCTCAATCGGCCAGCGCCAGAATAGTATGTTTTCAGTGACACTGAACTCCAGTGAAAAAACGTATACCGAAACATTTTGCCAACCAGCAACATTTGCGCTGGGGAACAGATGAAGTGAAGAACAGACTCGTTGGGTGCCCCTGACGTCATGAGAAATTTAAGCTGTGAACTAGCCAGCTGTGTATGCAGACGGATCAACGACTGTTGTTTAGCGTCGCCAAAATTCAGAGGAAATCCGTCACGCTCAGAAATTATATGTGGACAATCATGTTAGCTTTTGCGCAAAAATA
The DNA here is from genome assembly GCA_947652115.1 of Blastomussa wellsi. Lineage (NCBI taxonomy): Eukaryota > Metazoa > Cnidaria > Anthozoa > Scleractinia > Plerogyridae > Blastomussa > Blastomussa wellsi. Next base: position 5,998,502 of record OX393569.1, read on the forward strand.
GCACAACCATCACTTCTGATTAGAGCCGCCATCTTGAATAATTTGGAATGCTAACTCTGGGGCCGGGAGAGGGCAAAAAGGCTATAGGTGCCGCTCGCCAATAGGCCATTTCCAAGTTCCCTTTTCCGAGTTCCCTTTTCCCTTTGTTTCAAAACGAGTTCAAGCGGAAGCTATTAATATGGAAATGAGCTCGTTTTGCATGAGAATGAAGATTCAGGTAAACCACATTTTCATAACAATGGCTTAGCACTTAGACTCGTTTTGACACTGAGGCAAAAGAGAACTCGGAAATGGCCTATCATCAGATCCAATCAATCCAAGATGGCGACTCCACAGTACTACTAGTACAATATGACTTGCCGATGCCTTCACTGATTTCATGCCAAAAAATGAGGGACTGCTTCAGCCTCAAGCTCACTGTTTTTATGGCAAAATAATTTCCCTTACCTTGCGCGCTTAGGAAGCACTGGCATCTGGGAACTCGTCTTACCTTCCGATAAAAAGTTCGACGTGTTCGCACAATGAATGTGAATTAAACTATGTCGTGGCGGCTGGTACAGTAACACCATGGCCAACTGAAACAAAATTGAACTTAGCACTTTCTCGCCGCCATAAAAATCCCATAATATGGACCATCTAACGTTCGACAGAATGCTTGCGGAGATTGCATTGCAGTGCACACACTGTGCAAGCTCCGCCGACTATTTGTCCTTTGGGAGTAAAACACAATAGGTGTGATAGTCAGCATACTGCATGTTTCTAATTACGACCAATTACCATTTACATCACACCTTTCCCGAACAGATTGCTGGCATGGTTTCCAGTTTAAATTAATTTTGTTATTTCTGAGCGGGGTCAAACAACTGGAAAACAAAATATTTTGACAATTGTACATTGGAGATTTCTTTAATTTCCAAAAGGAATTTGTTGCTTTCAGCCTTTTAGTTTATAAAATACTTAAATATGAGAAGTTGTTTTCACGTTGTTTTAAAGAGTAATTATTCCAAATTTATGTTTAACAAAATCTACTATTTTACTTCTAAATGTGATGTTTGTGCGCCCATTGGCAGACCACATTTGTGCGTTGTGTGTCTGGAAGAATCAAAGCATTTAATTTTTTTTCTGATTTTGCAAAAAAATTCCCCCTCGCCCCTTGGCGGAACCTCATGGCTAATTTGCATAACGAACTTCATGAATGCCGTCACCAAACATACCAACCGATAACCTGTGGCTACCAGTATCAATTGGGCGTCCATAATAACACTGTCAGTTGATCCTAAAATTTAATCCTGTAAAACAGTCCGATTTAAAATTTAATTTTGTAAATCGTGCCGTTATAATTATACTGATTAATCGAATTTAAAATAGATTGAGTGAATTTTGTTAAACTTTCAAAGTAACTTACTAATTGAACAATGAATATTTTAACAGGTACCAAACCCCCAAAACATTTGATACACCAGCAAATTCGCGCAAGTAACGAATCACGAGAAAAATAGTGAGAGCACAAAAAGACGAATTACAAAACGTTTATTTCAGCCGTCATAACTAAAAGCCGAAGTCAAAGGAGCTACTTTTGATTATTTTTGTAGTTCACTTTTGATTGAAATTATTCACCCTGTAGGCTATTGATTTTGAATGCATAGTAGGAAGAAGTCAGGCTTGGACGGAAGCGTGAGTTTGGTTAATTTTAAACCTTTTTTTGACGCGTTGAAGGGACTGGACAGGCTAAACATAATTTTAAATGACGCGCTTTGATTGACGGTGAGAGGAGCAACGCATCAGCCCTTTTGTCAAAATATAAACAACAAACAAAACCAGTAGTAAATGTTTTCCTTGGGTAAGACCAACTCACGAGATTCAATGCTGTACTATGAAATGTTTGCTGCGATTTTCGCGCTTCTTCTTGGCACAAGAGACAGAGTATTAGGAATGGGTCGGATAAAGCCGTCACGAGGGGACTTTGCCATTAGCGAACTTTCTGCGGAACTGAAGGAAAAATTCTTGGACGAACATAACAAGTTTCGCGGGATGGTTGATCCACCTGCTGCAGACATGGAGTATCTGGTAAGTAAACAGCATTGCATGCAGGCCCGGTTTTGTGTTAATATAGCGACGGACTGAGAATCACACGTCTGGTCCGGGAGATTGTTAACTTAAAAACATGGGCTCTTGACTTTTTATATGCCAGCTTTAAAGTGACATGACCCAATCAAAGGTTGGATAAGTGACCTCCTTGTTCCTCAATCCAGACGAAGGAGGCTAAATGAATGTTTTTTTTTTCTGTTAGAACAAGGGCCGAATAAGTTTGAGCGGTATACAAGCTCTCAGGATATCTTGTACCATTCTCTAACTAACGTTTGTCAGTCAGATCGAGTAAAACAAAGATAATATTTGTTGGTGACTAACACTTCCAAGTCTCTTCTCTGTCTGTACTTTAACTAGTCACAGCAACTTACATTCTGCTACAACGCTTCCTACATCTGGATTTTGATGCCCGAAATTGAAATCAAGTTTAATAACATAGAATGTAATCCAATATGTTTGCAGTTCTGGGATGAAAATCTCGCCAACTTGGCCCAGATGTGGTCAAATCAGTGTGTGTGGGAACACGGCTTTGTTGAATTCGGCAACGAATATCCTCACGCTGTTCGTTTCAAAAGAGTAGGTATGTCAAATGACTTGTCATCCAGAAGCGCAGTTTGTTAGAATAATGAGGTGTGTCAATAGACCAATTTACAGTTCTGTGAAATGTAACCAGGCCTCTGCATGAAAGCGAGGCTAGGGGTGATGTTGTCATGATGAAGTCCAGAAACTAGATAGCATAACAACATAAGGATTTACATATCAAAAGCAAGAGGGTTTGTATCTAAACAAGGTCACCTTCAGCCTCACTTCCACTCAAAGGCTTGGTAACTAAGCACAGAACTGTAAAATGGCCTATTCAGTTGTCATCCAGACACGCAGTTTGTTAGTCTGAGAATAATGAGTTGGTATATCAATTCACTTGTCATCCAGCCTACCCTGCGAACAGAGGTCCCTTCGACCATGGGCACTCAACGGAATATTTCGGTAAAGTATCTGTTCGGATGGAAGTTTGCCTAAAAATTTCGAAATTTTTTTGCCGAGCGATCCCCGATTTTCGGAATTGAAACATACGGAAAAACGATCTTATAAACATGATCGTTGAAACAGTGATAATAGTTGAGTTTGTTTTGTAGACACCTGGGCAAAGGAAACCGATTTAAATTAAACTGTCGTCGGATGTCAGACGTAAATGGAACAACGTAAACGCTCAATGCGTCCTTCTAAGCTAACGGGCACACGGTTCAAAATTACGTGCTATCTTCCTAGTGGGCAAGGAACGCGCTGGACATCCAAAACGGAGCGACGTCAACCAGTCATGTTTGACTTTTCGCTTGTTTTGGGTGTCCCAATGCCTGGGTCTCTCCCAGAACTCAAAATGGGCCTGTTAATAACTAATCAACCAAGATACTCGTGGTACCATTTTTATCCGACGATTTTCAATACAGGTCAAAATCTAGCGCGACAGTGGGGCGTACTTGCAAACCCGGATGACCGCGTGAAGCCTTGGTACGCCGAGCACCAGTACTATTCGTACAGCAAGTTCGCGAATCCCATGGGAGCTGCTTGTTCCAAAGAGCCATGCGGGCATTACACACAGGTAAAAAGAAAAAACGGTTTAACATTTATTACAGAGACGCATTAACCGTAAAATTCGATCGAAACTACATTCGGGATCCATAGATATAGATTGGGGCATCCCCTGCCTTTACCCTGTTATCGTGTTTGTACCAAACACTGGGCAGAGATAAGTGGGGAGGAGGAAAGAAATGCTATTAAACACGAAAAAGAAAACTTCTTATGGCATAAACTATTCAAGAGTTTCTTACAAAATGAAGACGAAAGGAGCCAAGCTGCCGGAGTTGATTCTTTTCGTTTTTGTCTGTAAAGTAAACAAAAATTACACGGCGGCGTGAAGATATCATTTTTTTTTTCTGGCGTTAAAAATACGATTTTACTCGTGCACTGCGTACATCCGTAAAACATTGTTTTTATTACTCGAAAATGAAATTCATATCTTCCGGCGCCGGCGTATAAATTTCTCCATTAAAGCTTTTCGTTAAAAGTGTTATAACTTATGTGTTCTATTAAAGCTTGCATGGGCAAAGACGAAACACATAGGATGTGGACTGAAGTGGTGCGACAAGGACTTTGGCATACCCCACCCCTGGATCCCTGGGGAGACAATTGTCACTTGCGACTATGGTCCAACGTAAGTCTAGTGTACATTACTTTGTAAATACATGCTAGTAAGAAGACTTGGGAAAGATTTCGACTCAATTAAAGGGCCATTGTCACGATAATCCACATGCGGAGCCTTAATTCGCACAGAAAGTGTTTTAACCAACAGAAATTTCGCAAGGTTGCACACTGCACGCTGCTACGAACCACCGTGGCCTTCTGCGATTGTTTTGGAGTTTTCTCGTGCGCACGAACACCTCTTTGTCTAGCCTCATCCCTTTGTTTTAGCTTTCGTCCCGAGCTTGCCCTTATATTGCATTGGCATCGATCATTGCATCTCTTCCTTCCCACTCAGTGGAGTAGCCTCCACCTCTCTGGAACAACTATATTTTCATTGGGCCTATGTAAGCGCCTCTATTTAACAATTAGATTCCATGTTGCCGTGTGTCTGTTCAGTAATGGATCACTGATGACGTCAAAATGTGGTAAGAACAAAAAAGTGGCACACGAGGAAATAGCCGCGTGTGTCACTGATGTTCTTACCACATTTTGACGTCTTCTGTGATCTATTCCTGAACAGAAACCCAACAACATGGAATCCATCTGTTTTATATAATGAAGAAACAAAATTTAAACTTCATCAGTGCGTGTGTCCATTAATAGATCATAGGTAGGAATCAATCAAAATGCGAGCATAATTGGTAAAAGGTAAGTCTGCAGTCGGGCCTAGTGGCCCATTAGGCCGGAGCTTATCCCGGTTTCTGTACCATGAAGCGACAGAGATTATTTCTACTCCCCCCTGGATGGGATGCCAGTCCATCCCCCAGCAGTAAATTCGCCGGTATCCATTTATACACCCTGGTGAAAGGCACTGTGAGAGTAATGTGTCTTGCCCAAGAACACAACGCAGTGCTTCGGCTAGAGACTCGAACCCGGATCTCGAACTCGAACCCGGATCCGGAGTCCAGCGCACTAACCATTAGGCCACTGCGCCTCCCATAAGCATAATTGGGCTTATTATATAATTTTGTCCAGGCCTAGAGGTATTGTTGTGACGCATTATCTATTTTTTTTAGAACTAGTGACATGTCTCGATCCGAGAAGTTGGTGGCGACCCTCCACAGAGTCCAGTAAAACACTATAACTGATCTAGTTGATCATATCTACATGGAATAAGAGATGGCGAAAAAGTGTCTCGACAATAGTGTCTCCAAGAGCTAGCCTAGTAGCTTTATAGAGATCTAACTAGTGCACGCTGTGTTGAAAATCGTAAAATCGTCTCATAATGTGTTGTGATAAAGTTTGAACATAAAACATTCCTTTTTTTCACTTTTTTTAAGAGGCAATATAATCGGTGAATATCCGTATAAGAAAGGAACTCCATGTACTAAATGCGCCTCTGGTAAAGGATTCTGCTACAAAAATCTATGTAGTAAGTATGATTTCAATAGTTTGAGTAAAGACGATGTCTGATATCGATCAGTGCTAACGAGTCTCACCTGCCGAATAATAAGGCTGTAAACATAGTAGTTTGTATCCCCCAGAAGGAGAGGGAGGTAACACGAAAACCTACCGTTAAACTTATAATTAATTTTCCAGCTCGCTCTGTAACTTGACTTCCAGTAGAATATTAAATACGTGTGTCTCTGTGTTCACTGTTGCAACAAATTATGGCACCTCTTACATTTTTTAATGCAAAGCCCCGGTCAGAGGATCGCAACATTTGAACGCAACATATCGCAACATTGTTGCGGAAAACATGTTGCACACGTTTGGCCACCCTGTTGCGAGATGTTGCAACATGTGGCGTGTTTTTGACTCAAGTTTAAAAATGGTCAAATTTTCCACACAACATTTGTGGATGTTGCTTGATGTTGGACACGTTTGCCCACGTACGCACATTGTTGCGCTGGGGCATGCGCACTAGTTTGATTTGCAATTTCCAAGCGCTAGCGCTCTTTGCAACGTGCATAAAAGCGCTACTGACAAGAATCGCCATCAACTCCGAACGTCGCGTCAACAGCTTGGACAAGAGGAGCATGACATTGGCTGAGAAACGTATAAGCGGCCTTTTAGTTGACCAGAAAATGAGCAGCGAATTAATAAACATCACCCTTCGCAAGCACCTCCGTTCCAACAATTCCTTTGTCTTATCTTTTACCTCTTTTCACCCTCTTTCGTCAATCACCAGAAGGAGCGCTAGTGAAAGAGCCACAAATTTTCGACGCCAACGTCATTTACATTTGAGCACGCCAGATATAATTCGCAATATGTTGTGTGATGTTGTGGCAGATGTTGCATGCGTTTGGCCAGGTCTTTCCCAACATGTAGCAACATGTTCCAACAATGTAGCGATATGTTGCGTTCAAATGTTGCGATCGTTTGGCCGAAATTTGACATTTTTTATAAATCGCGTTGACTAGGATCACATTTTGTAAATCAAGACGAAATGTTGACCAGTATGCCCACAAGAAGGGTTAGTAGTGAACATAATATTAAACTGAAAGCAAACTGATGTTTCAATGGTTTCGCTGTAATTCAAGTTATTTTTTTGAAGGGGACTGCGATAACTTCGATAGTGAATGCGGTAAAAGTCTGACCCAGGAAATGTGCTTTTCAAACCGTGATTTAATGGCCAAGAAATGTCCAAAGATGTGCAACTTATGCGGTAAGTTAACCGTCGCCGATAATATCGAACTTCAAAAAAGGAAATAACAAAATACGTTTAGCTGCCGGAAAAACAGTTGAAAGAGAGTGATTTCTGTTATGAAATATCTTAACAAAAATGTTTAAAAAAATCGGAGCTTAGCTTCTAGGTTGATTGATTGATTTAGCTGCTCGTGTTTTTGGCGATTAAATATCTTGTATGTTGCCTCATCTATGCAAAAAGTCAGGCTACAGCCCTAATTTACAAATCCAAGACTGATGCATGAAAGCTTTCTATCTTTCAATCTTATCATCCTTACAGAGTGCCCTTTAAAATGTCAAAATGGTGGGACAATTAACCTTCAGGACTGTGTGTGTTTGTGCCCTTCTGGCTGGAAGGGAATGGACTGTTCAGGTAACTATGTGACTTGGTATGATAACTAAGTAATGCAACAATTCTCTACTTGCACAATCCCATAATACACCGCTTCTACCCCGAAAAAATTTGCATTGGCATTGTTTTAGATTTCCCTTGGGACATCTTCATGTCACAGGAGAAATAGACCAATTCCGATATATTAATATTCTAACATGTCACCGAGGCTTGGGGGAATAAAACAAAAGATTTTGCATCGAGGCTTAGGGATGAAGAGATAATTTCTTTTGTTTTATTCCCCTAAGCCTCGGCGCCATGTTAGAATTTTAATATATCGGAATTGGTCCATTGCGAACAATGATTATGCAAACTTTTGGGGGGTAAAAGAGGTGTATTATGGGATTTGTGCAAGTAGAGAATATGGGATGCTGGTGAAAACTACATGAAGTTGTTACTGAACACGTTGAACAATTATAGTTTTATATGTGTTTTCTTTTTCATTTGAAAGTTTCGCATTTACCAATCTATTTCATTTAGAAAAAGAATGTCCTCCTGGATACTACGGAGAAAACTGTAAAAGTAAGTTTATTAAAATGCTCGGAGTTAATAATGTGACACGGAAAACGTTACCTTTATCAAAAAAAATTAAAAAGTTTAAAAACTAAAAATTAAAAAAAGTACTTTAAAAACTTTATCTTTATCAAAAATCTTTATCCTTAATTTGTCTTTATTTGGGTTTTACTATACACATATATCTCTGACAAAACAGTAAATTTCTTGCGTGCATGCGGACATAATTTCTCTTTGCACTATATTGAAAGAATGAACATTCTGGAGGGATTTTTCATACCAGTTTTCAAAGGTAACTTTCAAATTGAACAGTTGTAGAAATTTATCAAAGTAGAAATCACTCTATGTCAATTGTATTACTAATTTTATTAACGCATATCTCAAAAAGTCACAAATCAACTTGGGCGATGTAGCAGCTCTAGTAAGGTCTCACATAAATGGCTCGATACCCTCCGTGAAAACAGCAGAACAAACAACAGGAACAATGCCCCTAGCCCTTAAAACAATAGCAACTGCTACCAGTAGAATTACAAGCTTACGAGAGCTGCTACACTACCGATCAACTTCGAGAATCGGTCCCACGGGATTGAAACCCTATCATACTATACTTAATATAACACTAATTCGAATCATTTTTAGCACGTTGTTTTGACGCCGCTGGCAAGATCACGTGCGAGTGGCGAGTGAAGAATGGGCACGACTGTAAGGCGTACTACATGAAGATAGACTGCGCTGCCACGTGTGGATACTGCGGTATTGACATGCTTCATGACAAATAAAATATATCAAAAATATAAAATATATCAAACACGGGAGACAGTGTTTCGTCACATTTCCAAACACCTCGAAGTTCGTCAAAAATACTCCGCTTTTCGGTGTTTAGAAATGTGATGAAACACTGTCTCTCGTGTTTGATATATTACATCACAATTCTTGTGAAAGCGTCCAAGAGTTGTCTTCTGCCCTTTTACTCTACATGTACACTGAATTTATGACAAAAATATACATATTCTACAATGATCAAGCTATCTTTGGATTTTTTTGATGTCGTTCTATTTAACAATTAGACTATGAGCCCGAGTTTTCCATGAGCGAATGGTCAACGAAGCGCAGCCGAGTTGACTATCGCTCATAGAAAACGAGGGTGAGTAGTCTAATTGTTTTAGTAGAAACTCTAAAGGGTTACATTCCAAAAGCTACAATTTTTAAGTATTTTTTAGCCAAAAATCAAGAAAAATCTTGCATTCAAAGAGCAACGCGCGCGCGATCGTTTTCTATCGGCGAATAGAAAACAGTGGGAGAACCAATCAGATTCGCGGATTTCCAATAGAACAAAGCTGAGTTTCTACTAAATATCTTTAGATGACGGAAGTAAAATTACCACCACTACAGCAGCTCCTGTGACAACTTCCCCAACACCACCCCCAACAATAAAAGCGACAACAAGTAAGTGTGTTTGCAAACTAATCGGCTCAGATATGATGAGAGCAAGTGATTACAGTTTTTTATAACTTAGTGCAAATGACAGGAAGTTCTTTTCTTTTATTTCATTAGCGTAACGACAACTTTGGACATTTCAACACCCCTCCCAAATTGTGTGCAAACCCTTTTTTATTCACAGCTAAAACAGTTGACTTAGTTTTTCGTCAATTCATATATTTTCGAGGTTCTCAGAAATTTCCTATTTAGTTTTTTTCCATTGATTATACGTATTCTAACGATTCATTCGAGCCCTCGTGGTATCAACTTACGACCCTAAATACGACACTAAATAAAAATTTAATAGTAATAACAACCGTTTAAAGTTCAAATGTTGAACAGTGATATTGCAGATATCGATGCTGATTGGACTGTACTTTTTCAAATATGTGAAGCGGAGAAACCAGTGCTATTAAAAATGATTTTATATATACTTTACATCGTGCACCCAAGCTCACGCTTCATTTTTAAACGCTATTATTTATTTGTTAACAGCTACAGTTCTAACAAGTGAAATCCCAAATTTCCCTGTGTCTGGACCGCAAGGTATGTCGGGAATGTAAAAGAGACTAACATCTTTATAGCAATGAATACAAACGCTTTCGTTTTCTAAATATATGGATGCCGGTTCTTTAATTAATTTTTGGTTCAGGTCAATGCAGATTGTTACAATCTTTGTGTTACCTGTAACAAAAATCTAAAAAAATAGGACACCGACCTTCCGGGCGAAATAAGTTCAAACGGAACGAAAATCTGAAGCCGGTTTCAGTTACCAATTTGCACGACCATCCTCGGAGGTGGATTGTTCGGATTGCAATCTAGATTAGTCCAGAAATGGAACAGAAAATCCAATTTCGATCGCGGACAAGAAACAAAGGCCATATACCAACGTCTCTCTTGGTGTCTTTAGCGGCTTGTTGGATTTCATTCCCTGCACGCCGAGAGGGCTGTTCTGAGTTTCGAGGCGAGGACTTCCATATGTTGGTGCCATAGCAAAACAGAGATCTGTGTTAGTAGTATCTTGATACCGCGGACAGCAGATGACTCAAAATATCGAAACTACGTCTGTTTGATAAAACAGCCCGGAGATTATGATTAGAAACGTATTGTGTAAAAGTCTGCATACGAGCCTAGCGGCTCATCAAGCCGGTGCTTATCCCGGTTTCCATAGCATGAAGTTACAGAGAGTATTTCTACTCACCCGTGGATGGGATGCGAGTTCATCACAGCGTTACCCTCCCCCCCCCCCTGTAAACATAATTATGTGTCGCAATAAACAGCCATTTGTCATGTTTATGTTTCCAGAGTGCAAGGCCGACTCACATTCGCGCTGTGAAGTGTGGGCAGCTTTTGGCGAGTGTGAAAAGAACGGGCTATGGATGATACCAAATTGCTGCGTCAGCTGTAAATATCACCAGGCGCCAAAAGGTATTTGAAACCCCGAAACGGTTAAAACCCACTCAATAAAAGACTAACATTACAAAATGAACATTGTTAAGCCTGGTTTTCACTAGCGACGGAGTCGGAGTCGTAAGCGGAATCATAAGCACGACGGAATCGGAGTCGGAAGAAACAGAACGTTACCATTTTCTTCCAATTCCGCTTATGTCTCCGTCCGACTCGCTTATGATCTAGTGAGAACAAGATTGTCGGAGTCGCAAGCAGAAACGGAAGAATAAACCAATCACATTGCTAGTTTCAGGCACTCCGAGTAATTCCTTTCTGCTTGTGACTCCGACAGTCGGAAAACGGTCTTCACTAGAACGTAAGCGACGGAGTCATCAGCAGAATCGGAACTCTGCTTCCGACTCCGTCAATTTTGATTTTCACTAGATCATAACGCTTGCGACTCCGCTTAACACTCCGACTCTGTCGCTAGTGAAAACCAGGCTTTATCTGTATACATATTTTCAGAATGCAAGGATGCATCTCCAAGCTGCCCTCTGTGGGCACAGGTTGGAGAGTGTGAGAAAAACCGGCTGTGGATGTTTCAAAACTGCAGACAAAGCTGCACTCAATGCGGAGGTGAGATCAATTGAGACTAAAAGCGTGATTAGTTCAAAATCGAGAGAGTTCAGTTCGTCACTATATCTCTCTGGAACCTACTGTTTCCCAACCAGCCGGGCATAAGTATCTCTCCTAATGCCTGTGGGTACTGGATTATAAAACGACCTTCTATGCCTTTACTGTGTTAATAGATTGTAAAGACAAAGATGCCAAATGTCCTTCGTGGGCGTTACTAAAACAGTGCAAGTCTGGCGACAGGATGGTTTGGATGAACGCAAACTGTAGAAAAAGCTGTGGCTTGTGCAAAGGTAAGAATATCTGTTTGTGAGTATTGAACTTGTTCTCGTGCGTGATGCTTGAAACACTGTTTTGACCTCTTACTTGCTTACTTACTTGATACACTATATAACCTATAGCTACGTGGCTTAAGGTAACAATAGTCTCTCCTTTATCACTGTATTGTGCAGCCTGTTGTGCATGCCCCATAAGAATTTTAACTCACTGACAGTTCGGCGCCAGGTGATTTTTGGCCAAACAGGTTTCCTTTTGCAAGGTAGTGTCCAACGCAAAACCAACCTTAGGGATAACGATCTGTTTTCGTCACAGGATTCTTCAAATGGCCTCCGGCATGCACGTTAACAGTTTCAATTAAATCAGTTTAGGAGCAGGATTTTTACTGCTTTATTTTAGATATTTTTTACATCGAGTAATAGAGATGATATGAATTTACAGCTAAGCTTGTACATTTTATACATTTCCATTCAGTTTTTAATTAGGGTTTTACGTAAATTGTTCATGAGCAGATTTTAAATAAATTTTTAATTGTGGCTATGTTGAAGAGGGAAGCAAACTCAAACTATCTTGTTGATTGATGGCGTAAGTGAATGGAAAGTGAATCAATACTATAAATGTTCTTCTAGTTTCTAAAACTGGTATCAAATACATTCAAAGGCAATCTAAGGTAGAAATATCTCAAAAATTTGTAGAAGTTTAAGCCACTTTATCATATTTTCACAGTCTATGACAGACATGAAGAATGTCCCGCTTGGTTTGCGATGGATGAATGCAAAAACTCCAACTGGACCTGGATGGTAGATAACTGTCCTCGGAGCTGTGACGTGCCTTGTAAGTTGATGGGATAAACTGCAGAAACTGAGCGACTCAACCCTTCAGCTCTAAGAGCGATAGACATAAACAGTAGATTATCAAGTAGATAATTAACAATTATTCCACCAGGCGCACAGCGCGAAGTTGGCTATAACCATCTCAGATCCAACGAGCGCGAGTGGAATAATTGTTTTATTAAAAACGCCCCAAAAATATTGTAAAAAAATTGCGAACAATGCATTCTCTTGTAAGAGAAGAGGCAAGGCCCGAACGGTTTAAATCTTTTTCCCGTTCCTTCGCCAATTCAGAAACTCTGATTGTGCAGCCAAATCGTGTAGGTTAAGGTTGGGTCTGTTTCCGAGCCTGGTTGTCAATCGGGCCGGAGATTACGATATCATGAAGCGACTAAGAGTATTCCTACCCTCCCCACCCCCCATCCCTTCCAGATGGGATGCTAGCGCTAGTCCATCGCAGCACTATGAGAATAGTGTCTTTCCCAAGAACAACTCAGTAAACCTGATCAGGGCTCGAATCAGGAGCGCCGCCCTGGGCGCACTAATTTAAATATTAGTCCAACTCGTCTCTCAAATGTTACAAATGCAATGTTGTAATCAATCGATATGACTTTATTTCCTAGTATAGTATAACAAGCAAAGAAGTCTACAAACCTAAAATAAATTATTCAGCCGTCCCATAAATGACAAAGAACATATATGGCCTCTTGTTTAGTTTCAGAAGCCTCGTTTTGCGGTGGGAAAGCAAACGGAAATTACCAGGCTCCAACCACGTGCCAAGCATACATTGCGTGTTCAAATGGCGTCACAAGTCACGTGGCCTGTCCCGCGGGAAAGAAGTTTGACACGGTTAAAAGAATTTGTGAGCCAGGGGCTCGTGCAAACTGTACAGTGGTTTGTCCGATAAGTTAGTTAATCACAGCGACGAAATGTAAATAGGTCAAGGGCGTAGCCGGCGGGGGGGGGAAGGGGGGGTGGGGGTGGGGTTGGACCCCCTTGTGAGATTTTTAAGCAAACAAGTAAAACACCGTGTGGATGTCAAAAACATGACAATCTAATGAGTACCCTGAGTGTGAAGCCATTTGCGCAAGTCTACAAGGCTAGAGTATTGTATTAGAAACCCAACCAGCAGCGTTTTTATACATAACATTAATAAAATTCTACAAGCATACTTATGAAAAAGCTGCAATCTGATTGCTAAGTGACTCTATACTAGCAGTCAGTGTGTAGTGGCTGAAGGTCGTCTACAAAATGGCGACATTTTCTCGTTTCTCCGAAGATCAGTTGGAAGTTTAAAAATATTTACTGGATAATTCGATTTCCGAGAAAACTAAAAGAAGGATATTCACCGTGTTTCGCGAGTTTAAAACGTCAAAATGAAAATACGAACGTGCATTCACAGCTGAAATTTTCAAATGACAATTCAGTTCCGCGCGTGATTTTGCTAAAGCTGCTAGTTTGTAGGTGGAGATATAATTGAATATCATTTCATTTGAAGGGAAATGAGTTAGCCCGCGAGAATTCTGCTACTAAAACAATTACAAACAAATTGAAATCTCGAGCGAATAATCTAGTAATTGTTAAAAGTAGTTTTGCTATTTTATACTGTAACAGAAACGTGAAACTCAAGGCCAACATGAAATTAAAATTTGGAAGTTTCATTTGCGCTATTAGGATTGTCAGCTTTAGGAAATCTATAATTTACATTATACTGATTTCAAAAATTCCACATTGAAGATTTTGTAAACCTTAAGTATCAATAAAAATAACCCTCATAAAAATGTTAACCACTAATTTAGATGTGGGGAAGTGGGGCCTTACTTGCCACTATTTATAGTGTGCGTCAGTTATGTACATTTAAATTAAATACAATTTACTCTGTTATAGAAAGAGCATGCGTAATGTTCTCTTGATAGTCTGGTTTGTGCGTTTACATGCTGTTTATACTTAACGTTAAAGATATTTAGTTAAGAGTTGTGTTCAAATTTCCATAATGCTTTCATTGGGAAAAATTTATTATAATCGTAAATCCTGTTTACAATTTAAGTTTTCAGTTTAGTCCTCGACGTATACCTTTAACAAGCAACATGTCGTTCCCTTGACAACCATATGAAACCTTATTGAAAGTTTATAACACCGTTTGCCACTGAATAATTCCCTTTCTGTGTCACCCAAACACTTTATTCCAATGCGACACAGTTCTCTCGATTAGAAACACTCTCTTAGCATTATCCCTTGGGCTGTACATGTATTCCGCATTAGCTTGTCGCAGCAATGCAAAACTCCTTGCGCAAGGCGTTGTTATACAAAAATGCAAATCTGACAGTGACTTTAATTTCTTTGCTGTATTTAAGCTCCCTAACAGTAGAACAAAAACAGGCTCAGTTATTGTAGACGCTGCGCACCGCACTAACAATTAAAGTTTAACCAAACACCGAAGTTGAAGAAGTTAAAAGATAAAAGATAAAACCGAATGCTACTTGAAGCTGCTGATCAAACCCAGAGCGGACGATCGCCTTCATCTAGCTTTTCGTTAATCAGCTTTCAAACAAGCGAGGCTGGCGTTGAGAGAGAAAATGCCTGGTTACACAAGGGTGCGATAAGGAGATTTCTAAAGGCCAAGCTAATGCTAGGATTACCCCTCTTATTTACTGTTTGTAAGTTTAACGTTTGCGTAGTGTGGCCGCCTAAGACGGACCGGTTTTCGTACGAAATTTCTATCATTCGTTGCTAAAAGCATTACCTGGTACCTTTACTTGTGCCCAAGATACTCCGGATGGGCTAACATTAAGATATCAAACGCATTGTGGCTCAGAGAGCAAACCATAATGAATTTCTGGCGACATATTTCAAGGAATGACTCTAGAATCTGAAAAAACTGCCTAGTTTTTTCAAATTTAAATCCATTTCCATCCTTACCATCCTAAGTGATAGGCGGCAATAAATGGTTTCAGTGTGGTGACAAAGTGCTAGGTAACAAAACTACATCATTATTTTTGAGTTTCCATTGATGCAGGAACATATTTCAGCATTTTAAAATGACGCCAAAATACCGTGACAGTGCTACTTTAAAGCCTAAACCCGTGCAGCCATTGTAGCACTGCGCGAAAAGCCAAATATCCGGGCCAGAATTCGCTCAAATACGACTCGGCACACGCCTCGTATACTGAAATTTTCCGACGTATTCTAGTACGCCTGATTCGAAATACACCTGGGATATCCTATTAGGATCCGGCCTGTTTTTCCATATTCAAATTGAACACTCCGGGTGTGCATCACGTATTCAATATTGAATACTCGTGAATACACCAGGGGCACTTCACGTATTCAAATCGAATACTCTTGAATACTCCAGGTGTACTTCACTTATAGCGTACGCCTTGTCAATGAATACTCTAGGATTATATGGCATCACACTGACATATTCGAGGCTACAATACTCTAGAGTATTTTTTCATTTGGCGCAGTGTAGAAAGATATATTTTCAGTTGTACAATAGATGTAAATATAATGTGAGGGAATGGGAAATGCCGCGCCTCTGAAAAGAGATTAAATGATAACCGAAAAAACACATTCTATAATGCTCTCAATTCGTTTTACCTCTTTAGTAGTTCATTTTAACTTGATTAAACGTTATTTCAAATTCATTTTTTCTTTGGAATTGGAGGCAATTGTATACCTTATCAAAGATATCTTCCTTCATGTTTTCAACTATTTAATTTACCGATCCATACCTCAAAATTATCGTGCAATATGGTTCTTTTTTGACATCAAGTCCTTTTCATGTGAACATCTGACGTTTTGCGGCAAGTCGCAGAATCCCTTGACACGGTTAAATAGTGTTCCATTAGGGCACATTTCGTGTCGAGTAACTCCCCCAGCACAAGATACAAAGCCTGTGCATATCCGGGGGATAGGGTAGTTGCCATCTTTCTTCTCACTTGCACAAAACTGTACTTCTGAAACTACAGGTAGAAATAATGAAAGTTTTAGCTCAACTTTGCATGAGAGCCGAAATGAGACTCTTATGTGAAAGTTATGGAATGTTAGCTAAAGATTTAAATAAATGTAAAATATTAAGCTAACACGTTGACGTGTTGTGGCTCGTCTTCATTTTTACCCCGTTGACACAACACTAGAAAATCGGCCATGTGAACGCATCGGAATATTAGATACCCTTAGGCTAAAAGGAACCAAAACACGAGTTTGTCGTCCCTGAAACTTATGAAAAGCATTCCCCTTATCAGCCACGGTGCGTTTAGGTACAACCAAAACCTAAAAGGTAATTTACAGGAACCAGTAATAAAGCTTTTTACACTATCACGTAGAATGATGTACTTGAATAGCATGCATGCGCAAGAAGTGTAAATAACTGGATACGAAAAATATTTATGTCCTCCCCAACAAATTTGCATCTTTTTTTCCCGAACAGGAATCAACAATAATATCGTTAATATCTATTTAATTTTATTTTCCCACAATATTGTAAATTAATGAAGTTACGTAAGGAATAAAAAACAGAAAAAAATAAAATAAAAATCCTGCATGAGGTACTCACGTGGTATTTCGCAACTCAGTGGACAGTTGTCTCGCATCCATGTCCAGTTGGATTTCATGCACTCGCCCCGCGCTGCCCAAGCCGGACAGTAGTCGAGCCTGTCATAAACTGTCGAGTTGGAAGAAGATAATAGTAAACAGAATTGAGCTTGAATTCTTTGCGAAGGGGTTTGCAGGCTAAAATGAGAAGCTGGGGCCATGCCTGGACCACACTAAGAAGTCTAGCGCAGGACAGACAAATGGTTAGACATTCTAGTTTTCTCGGATAAGGACGATAAACCGTAGGTCCCGTCTCCTGCATCTTCAGTGTTAGGGTAAGCAGGGCTTGTTAAAGAACCCACGCACTTCTCGCAAAGAGTAGGGAACAAGGTTCCCGGTGCTTAACATAGGGATAACCTCACTGCACCTTTCCCCCTTTGACGGACTTGTCCAATAAAAATTGAGTATGAGTATGACTGTGAGTATGGAGAGCTGAACACAGCAATGGCCAATGCTCCACCAGGGCTAAACAAAGCCTCTAGCCCTGATAACAATAAAGTCTATTGTCAAGAAAAACGAATGAAAAGAGGTTTATATGAGGTGTTGGATTACCCTTTATCTCGCGTGTTCGCATTTTAACCCAATAACATTTAGTGTCGACAGCACATTCTCGACAAATTCTTTATTACTTTACAGCAGATAAAGGTAGAGAGAGAGAGAGAGGAAAGTACTCCGCTGTCAATGAGAAAGTTTCCTACCTTGACACAAGCCACAGCTTTGCGAACAGTTTGTTAACATCGTGTGCCGCTGGTCGCCTTCAGTGCACTGTCTTTCTAAGGCTAAATCAGCGCACTGCGAACCATCATCCTTACAAACTACGAAACATGAAGACAGGTTAATAAAGTTGACTCTCTGTTTGTTGTCATTTTGGGTATGAAGTTGTAGTGGAGGACGGCCAAACGGACTTTTGCTTGTCAAAGAAAAGAAATATATACTCCCCTTAAAATATCATTACACAATGAAGGAGGCCTGCCATGAGCAAATACCGAAAACTGAACATTAACTTCAGTAATGGGCTTGATGTATATAAACATTTTCCACTCGATACTTGTAAATGTATGGAGAGCTGTGAGGAGAATTTGCTGAATTACTATATGGCAAGGAAATTCCGAGCGTTCTGATTGGTTCTTTCTTGGTCGGGATTTTGCCACACGGACCGTTTCCATAGAAACGGTCCTCAGTCGCGTATTTTTTTGTAAAGTTGGATAATTTAAAATTTGCAACTATAATTGCGGACATAAAACGTATATAAATACTCTAATCTAAAAAAAATGTTTTAAAAATCGTGGCTGCTTGTTCTTTCGGAGTTCGTAGTATCAAAACATGTTACGGCGGAAAACCTCTGAATTCAAGTCACCGAAAGTGCGTCAGTTTTTAACAAGCATGCACGACCCGAGTGCCATATAATAAACTACTTACCAACCTGTAGCTTGCTCGAGCCGTACTGGGGGATATTGACCCTCGGTAGTTTTTGTGTGGACCTCGCTGCACTCGGTCCATACTTCCACGACCTCGGGCCAATATTCCTCAGTACGGCCCTCGCGCTCGTTAGTAAGAGGTTATCATTCATGCTGTGTAATTGACAAAGAGGGAGTTTGGTGGTGGTGGGGGGGGGGGGGGGGGGCGGAAGTACTGCAAAGACGTACCTCCGCATTGATTACAGCTCTTCTTACAGTTTTCCAGCATCCAGAATCGGTCTCTTGTACACTCTCCAGCCAAAGCCCAAAATGGGCATTTGAGTGGGTTACTGTCTTTGCATTCTAACAGAAAAAAGACAAAATATTTCATTACGATTATTATAAATACCACGAGTCACTTGTATTTTCATAGACGTACCTCTACCATAGATAATACGCTTACTAAATTTCGGCGGAAATAAGGTGGCACGATGGGAAGGTTGGGTGTAATTGATACCGTCGACTGTACTTTCTGTGGTATCGTATAAACGGGTATTACAGGCAAATGGCACGCTCAGCAGCAATAAGGAGAATCTGTATGGTGACGTACCTTTACCAACAGAAGTGCCCATAAGTCGTTTGCATGTTCGACAGCAGTACTTGTTTATCCGCTTTGACTTATTGCATTTTCCGATGACTGACCACAAACTGCATTTGCTGGGATTCTTATCTCTGCAATCTACAACTGAAGATTAGTGAAAAATGCTCAGTTTTGGAGGTTGGAAGAGGGAAGGCAGCTCGCTTAGCCCAATATTTTTTTACCCCGATCCGGGTGCAGAGTACAGCCCCGCCCAAAAGGGGTTCCATTTTAGGCTGGTGACTTACAAAAGGATAGCGGTTTTACGAGTTCAAATAAAGAAAAGGGTGAGGAAAGCTGTCATCTGATTCATCTAAGTACTTCAAAGGGATTTTTAAGTGAAAAGGGCGTTACCCTACCCGTCATAAATGATATACTTGGGGAGCTTAAGCAAACCACGACGGCAACGTCAAGGAGAACGTCGCAAAACAAAAGATTTTTATTAGCACTACAATAGCTCTGCACGTGCGTTATAATTCTTTGTACATTGCTTCACCGTCCTCTGCAAAACAAAAACGTGAAATGATCAAATTCTGAGTACTTTGGAGAACGTGAACCTCGACGGCTAAATTTTCGTTTTTCTGTTTGAAAAGAAACGCCGTCCTTATATTTTCTACAAGAACTACGTTTGAATATCAAGGCAATTGCGAGATTCGTGCGTAAAATATAAATTCATTTTTAAGCAGGCGTCGTCCTAGCAGTCGCCCTCGTCATTGCTTAAGCTCCCTAATAATGTAATGATAAGTGTTTGGATCTTGGGGCGAAGTCTCACAATACCAAAGGTTGAGTACCCCGGGAATTATCCGAGGTATCTTAGAAGGCAAGGGCTTAATAAAGCTTTTAACGGGACTCTGGTTCTGCTGCAACATGTGAAGCCTGGCATATCTGAAGTCTTAAAATTAATAGGTTATTTCCAAGAAGCTGTGTTTTGCTGTTTCAAGACGAGTCTTGGTGGAAATGACTCGATTTGAAACAGAGGTAGAACGCAACTCTAAAATGACTTATTTAATTACTGTTCTTGTTATGACTACCCTAGAGAAGCCGAAAACGTCATTACTTACGTGTCACCGAGTCATCTCCAATGTCTTTTTCTGATAAGGAAACGTATTTAAAAACTTCTTTTAACTGGCCAAGGGTCATGTTCAAAGGATTCAGAAATTGCGTGACTGGTAGAACGCTTGACGATTGCGTGACTGGTAGAACGCTTGACGAGTTGTCAGAGATGACACTGGGCGACTCAGTAGCAGCCAAGTTAGAGGCCGTTACAGGGCTAATGGGCAACTTGGTTACGTTAACCTTTGCAGTTCTGTTGGATAACACAACAGACCCAGCAACATACGGTTTTGTAGCAGCGGCATTAGCGGGAACTGTCACGCTTGAAGTGTTCCTTGGTGCTGGCGGCTTCATAACTGGGAGCGTGACAGGAAGATGAACAGGCGGGACCCTTGTTTGAAGTTTCAATTGAGGCTTTGGTGTTGTGAGGAGAAGAGTTGGCTTAGGCGTGGAGGCAGTTTGGCTACCTGAGAAGAGAGAATAAGGTTCAGGAATCTTTGTACGACACAACCTCATTCCTAAAGCCCCTCATTGTCGATGAAAGAAGAGAAACTGCACTTGAAAAAAGACGTACAAAGTAAAGCCAGGTGCTTATTAGCTCCGCTTTCTGTAACATGAAGCGGCCCTAAGTATTGCTACACCTCCCCCACCCTCCACCCCTGGTCCATCGCAGGTTACTCCCCAGCATTCTGTCAAGTTGCCCCAACAATTCGCTGTTACCCATTTATACCCATGGCTTGAGAGAGACACTGTGACAGTTAAACTGCTTTGCCCAAAATCACGGCACAACACCCGGCCAGGGCTCGAATGCGAACCGTTCGATTGGGATATAATTTGGTTTTATCAACTGGGTTGATAATGTCAATTGGCCACCGTAAAGAGATTCAAGAGCTGACGTTTCGAGCGTTAGCCCTTCGTCGGAGCGAATCCGACGAAGTCACTTGTTGAAATACCACGAGTCACTTGTATTTTCATAGACGTACCTCTACCATAGATAATACGCTTACTAAATTTCGGCGGAAATATAAGGACGGCGTTTCTTTTCAAACAGAAAAACGAAAATTTAGCCGTCGAGGTTCACGTCAGCAATTGAATCTCTTTACGGTGGCCAATTGACATTATCAACCCAGTTGATAAAACCAAATTATATTGTTATACTTCCCACCGACGCAGCACCACAGTTTCTTTAGAAACTTACCCCCTCCGTTCGATTGGGAGTCAAGCGTTCTAATCATTAGGCCGCCCCGCCCTTCACAATCGAGGTAAAGCATCAAAAACATGCTCTGATCATAGTCGGATGATAATATTTTCCCCCGAAAATTCTTTATTTTGCCCATAGTTAATGGAGGGGAAAGGTTATGAAGACCGGTAAACATCAAAGGAACAAATAAAGAGGCAGGGATTTGTGTTAGAAGGGCTATGCCTATGCATAAATTATGTATTCGCAACGTTTCTGTCAGTTAGTTGCCGTAGCCACATGCTGTATTTTGCCAGCTGGGTTTGTGCACGGTCAACCCCAAACCCCAAAATAGGGAATTGAGCAAAACGTTATAACAAAAAACTTCGCCAGGCTTCTTAAAAAATCATGAAAATACCAAAGCATACCACAAACTCCGCACGAGGCCGCGCAGTCCTGCTGCATGTAAGGGGCGCTGCACTGATGTCCATTACTGATTCTCCAGTGACACACCTCGGTGCCAATTTTGTCCACGCAGTAAACTAGAGACACATTAAAAGATCACCATTGGCTGTCTCTCTGTAACCCTTCATGTAATGTGGATCCAAGAATTGTCGTCCCGATCCACATTCGTACACTTGACTTCTATTGAAGTCCCCTACAAAAACCACTTCAATACAGTAGCAGTTAATTCTATCATAGGTAGGTTCGACTGTACTGGTTAATACAAAATTATAATCTCTGGCATCTTATTTCAGAAACTGGAAATTGAACTAAAAGTCATAAAAGGGGCGACAAGTCCGGCGCTAGCGAGAGGACAGCAAATGAAGGATAAGCCTGCCTTTACGTCTTATTGACCGAGAGCATGGAAAAGGCTAAATCTCTGGCTTAACTAACACCTAAGAACAGTGCATGGTTTTATTTTGATAGCTCCTCTTTTATTTTGGTCTTCGCTGGCTTGTTGGGTGTCTGTATAAAAGGGTTTCATGATAAATATGGCAAACTGTGCTGGATGACGTCGTTTTGCAGAAAACGGTTAATAAGTGTGCCAAGATATCTAACGTGAATTCAGAACTATTGCTCAGTATTGCTTGTAAACCTTTAGTTTGGCAACATTTTTGTTGCAGTTGCCATTTCAGTTAGCCTTTATAATTAACTCTAAAGCTAAACAATGATGGTCGTGAAAAAAAGAGCTTGCCTGTAAGTTGTGTTTAATACTGGAAGTGTTTGAATTATATTTAGCAAGTTATGCAGTGATCTATTTCGTTTCGACACGCTCCGCGTAAAATAAAATACAGAAACTCTCGCATGTAAACAACAACAAAGGTGTGGCTGACTATAGCTACTGAGAGCCCTTTAAATGGCGGAGCACGTGGAAGGCTGTTAAAGATATTGAACATGCCCTTTCCAAAACTCATTTTCGATGGCAATTGTATGATGAAGCGAAATTGTATTGTGTTGCTGAAGGTTATGTTACTGGAAGTGTTTTAATCACCTTTAAAAAGAGTTTCTAAGGGATTTCTTTAATTCCCTTTGACACGATCCGCGTAAAAGAGAATACTGAAATTTTCGCATGTAAACACTAACAAAGGTGTGGCTGACTAGGGCCCTATAAATTTACTTAGATTTGCAGTTTTCACCGTAGAATCCAAGAGGACATAGTTTGACTGCATCTTTTGAAATAAAACGAAGGTCTCTATTAGAGGCGGTAGGCATTACAACGAAGGTAAGACTTAGAGTGCAAGCTGAGGGCAGGTGTAGCTTTCTTGTTTTGTTTTGTTCTTCTTTTGAAGGATCTACGTCACTATATTTTGAATTATTTTTTGTGACAAACCAAATTACTCTCAAAATGTAGGAAACCTAAAACTACTAGTTTACTAAGAAAGAAAAAGAACAAAGAGGTGACACCAAAAAAGGAACAGAAATGGTTAAGGATGGAGAAGATCGATTTAGACGAATTGCGAATGACGGATTTGAAAAACTTAGGCTAAATTTTTCAAAATGCAAAAACGGGCCGTAGCTCCTTTAAGCCATAAAACCAAACTTTTTCTTTTTTTCAGAATACCCAAATTGGAGTTGCACCAACCTGCTCTGTATCAGATAGACGTAAATAGATTGACGAAGAAAGGAACTGGAACCGAGAAATACCTAACTAACCTGAACAGTCCAAGCCTTTCCAGCCAGGAGGGCACGCGCATGTGCACATCAGAGGATTGAGTTTCCCGCCATTTTGACATTCCAGTGGACATTCTGAAGGATTTACGAATAAGCAGTGAGATATAGCACTCCCACAATTATGAGCTAATGACAGCATATTTCAGTCCTAGCCTCTGGTAAAACAAGAGCACTAGCCAATGAGCGCGCGAGAATTTCTGCAGTTATGGTAAAAATACGAATTTCCTATCGTTATATATATTGTACTTTATTATATGGCCGAGTCTCACGTGGACTGGAAACAAACGAATTCACGAATCTGATTGGCTAAAATCGATATTGACCGCGGTCTAGATTTTCCCATCTAGACTGGCATCTAGACCTGTTGCAGTTTGGGGTCAGAAAGTTACAAACAAAACAGGAACACATTGTCTCCTTTTTGCATAAAAATACTAAATGGAAAATTATAAAAGCTTGACAAGAATAAAAAATAAAGATAGGACCAAATTTTTGCAAATTTAAGTTCAGCTCATCGCCGTTCGCAAACAAAATGTCAGCGAGAACGAAGCAGTGTCGTTAAGCAAATTTAAGTTTCCGTTTGGCCATACAATAAACATCTTATTAACCGAGCGGGAGGTCTGTATGGGAGAATCTTGACCTCAATCGTGAGTACAGTACAGTCTGTACTCACGACCTCGGGCAAGATTCTCCCATACAGACCTCCCGCTCAGTTAATAAGAGCTAAGTATATCAATACTCTAGCAAAATATACCAACCCCGTTATCTCAATTTGAATCCCCTAATACAGTTTTTCCTCTCCCTTCGGAGTAAGAGATAACGATGTTTTATCAATGGAAATCCAGAATTTGGGTTGAAGAAACGCAAGTCTAAATGCTATCTTATCATACCCACCGCACAGATTGCACATTTTCGGACACTTCTTGGCCATGATATCCTCAAAGGCAGTGCACCTCGCTAACGTGAGAGATTTGCCGCATTCCAGGTCAAAATCATCGCAATCTCCTACGGGAGACAGATATATAGAACGATTTACAATTGTGTCTCGTAAAACCGAAACCAGACAATCCAATGAACCAATCAAAACTCGAATTACATGTGCTCAGTGTGAAGCGCGGGAAAACAATGCGCGCGCGCGCGTCACGGTTGGTTTTGGTTTTACTTCTGATTGGACGTGAAAGTGGTGTGAGTTTTTCAACCAATCACCAAGGGCAGTAATGCACCTATCAATGTAAATCCCGCGGAGGGGGGGGGGAGATTTGAACTGAGCGGAGATTTCCTGTTAAAATGCCCTGCCCCAGGGCAATTATAGATGGTCAAAAGAGTCACTAAAAGTCAATAAAATGTTGCTAGAAAGGCCAATAAAACGGTCAAAAGTCCCCACTACGGTACGATAACTACTGTTAAATCCTCCATCTATGCCCGCACTCCCGGGATTTACATTGATCGGTGCATAATGGAAATCAAAGCAAATGTGAACTACTTTCGATAGTCAAGTTAAGTGGAAAACACTCGAATAATGAACAATTTTAAAAAGACTGATGGAAATAAAGTTACCGTTTCGTATCGTGCTGAAAAATGTAACGTCGAAAAGTTTCTTTGTTATATTTTGCACTTAAAAGTACAATGTTATGTGCAAAGAACAAGGATATACTTACTGCAAAGATTGTTGTAGCAAAATCCTTTCCCAGAAGCACACTTGGAGCATGGCTTGCCAACCTCATACGGAAATTGATCGATCAAGTTGCCTCTGCAAATAGAGTCACTGAATGTTCTATACATGCGCGCGGCCCTTTGCAGGCCCTTTCGTCGTTGGTACAAAATAACATCTTCCTAGAGGGTAAGCAACGCGCCTGCGTATCCAAAAAGCGACGTCAACCAGTTATGCTTGATGTTTTTCCCAATTTCGATGTTCTAGAGCGTAGTTTTCCCTCCAGAAAGGTGCGATTTTGTAACAAGCGATAATTAGTTAGCACCAGATATAAATCCACGCAACAGCAATCTTTGTAGAACACCTTTCAATCTTTCAGTTTTCTTGCGCGCGAATCAAATCTTTTCACTTGAATCTGTCTGGTTTTCACCGTGAGAAAAAGGCTTATGGGCATTATTACTACTGTATGTGTGAATCAGCACTCAATCACAGCCTTGTATCACGTTTTACTTATAGCCATCTCGAGCTTCAATCTGCACGCGCTCCGCTAAACCTTACCCCGGTGCATAGTCACACACCACTTCAGTCTCGCCTTTGATCCCGGGATGACTAGGTACTCCAAGTGGCTTGTTACAGAATGAAATACCACAGCCCACGTATCTTGTCGTGGCCCACACAAGCTGTGAAAAGAAGTCGGCAGATTAGAAAACAAGAGAAAACGAGGGGCAAAGACGGCGACTTCCAGCCCAGGCTTTGGATAAATACATTCTACTTTTTGGAGCGAATCTAAGCCGATTTTCAATTCTCGTTGTAAAATTCACTAATAATTCAAAAGGAGCAGATCCAATGCAAAGGTACTATTCAGGTCACATGAATCCTCTGTAAACCCCAATACCCCAATAGAATTAACTTTTGATACAGACTCCTGCTCAGCTATTTAGCATTCATTAACTTTTGATACAGAATCGAATAACAATACTTTGCATTCAATTTATTGTTTTCATTTCACAAGTAGGATAAAATATTCGCGTCCGATCTGTATGGGCTTTACAATGGCTCGCCTATCGTCTCGCCATTGTAAATGCCCATACAGATCTCCCACTCATATTTTATCGACTACTTATCAACTTCAAGAGACATGATTATATAAGTGACTTTTCTAAGCGTTCTCTTTGATATTGTTAATAATATATTCTTTTTGGCTAGTTATTTAGAATGGTTTAAATTCTTTATGATTTCACAAAAGAGGATTTATCAGATATATTTGAGTCAGTTAAAATAAAAATTATTCGCATTGGCGCGCGTGGTATGCGAAGATTTATAAGTATTTTGTAACAGGTGAAAAATAAAAAAAATAGGTATAAGCTATTTAACGAGTTTTAAATCAACATGCATTGTCTAAGCAAAGAACAGTGGAGAGATCGAGAGGGAAAGAACTTAACTGGCTGAAGGTCTTGATGTATAAAGCGAAGGTACCAAGCGCACGTGGAGGAAAAGAGAGTAAGCAAGTTTTAAATCAAATTAAATTTTTAAATTGGAGAAGTTTTTCCAAATGAGTGAGTGAAATTGTTGCAGTTTTACGAATGATATTTAATTGCCTTTCATAGCCCTTACTGCATGTTGGCGAGCAAGGTTTCCTTAGTTTATACGCCATAGCAAATTTTACTCATTAGACGAAGAGTTTTAAAATGCATTTTTAATTTTAATCTTGTGACTGAAAAAACATAATCTCTGCAAAAAACGCACCCTCTTTAATTTCTTTTTACGAAGGGTGGTAGTTTAATGCCATTACAAAAGAATAAAAAAACATCTATTTTCTCTTTACATGTACAATACATTACGTATCGAGTTCACAGGTTAGGAGAAGAAATAAAATGGTCAACAAAGGAACATTTTATTGATGTACAGCCATGTCTGAGGGTCCGTACAAAGGAGATATCTTTATATTATGGAGGTAGAGCACCAGTTGATATGAACTGTGGTTTTCCGAGGACAATTCTCAAACTAATTAATAATTCATCACGTCAAAACAAAGGAAATCAGAACCGTGATGGAGGTTTGGAAATGTGATGTTAATTAGCATAGATTTTTACGATTTTATTTCTTCGTTTTCTCCGTAATTTTAGTTTCGATTGAGAAGATATATCAAACACTCGAGACAGTGTTTCATCACATTTCCAAACACCTCGAAGTTCGTCAAAAATACTCCGCTGCGCGTCGTATTTTCAACTCTCTTCTCGGTGTTTGGAAATGTGATGAAACACTGTCTCGAGTGTTTGATGTATTACTTTAAACTATCCATTATAAATAGAGGTGGCAGTAAGGAGAAATTCGATTACATTAGTGAATTCCCCAAACTGACGGCATTTAAAATAATTCATGGAAATCAGTAAATCGTCACTGAAAAACAAGACCATTGATGACACAAAACAAATCGCGCCTGTCAACCAATGACGTCATTTTCAAGGAAAGTCGGCTGCCTTGATGTAGAGATTTACAGCAGAAAACAGCATAACAAGAAAACATTTCATTTCCTCCACATCAAATGCCAGGCCGATTCGATTCGATTCCTTAAACCTCGATTCAAAGAAAGTTCAGTCGCTCAGTGAAAATGTCTTCACTGAGCGACGTGGAATTTCTTGGTTTCGGCACAACTATGATTACCTTGCTGATAGTGGGCTGTATGTTTCAAGCATTCACGCTACTGGTTCTGATGCAGCCGGCTTTTAAACAGTTCGATCTGTCTCCGTATTTTCTCAACATCATGCTTGCCAATAGCGTTGTCGTATTAGTGGATTTTCCACCCACCATCGCGTCGGCTTGGGCACAGAAAAATATGCTTGGAGAGATATATTGCCAGGTAAGATAAGTTCATTTCTTGTAAGAATGATGAACTTAAAAA
This sequence comes from Blastomussa wellsi, assembly GCA_947652115.1. Taxonomy (NCBI): domain Eukaryota; kingdom Metazoa; phylum Cnidaria; class Anthozoa; order Scleractinia; family Plerogyridae; genus Blastomussa; species Blastomussa wellsi. The sequence goes on from OX393569.1 coordinate 6,026,552, forward strand.
CCCACCGTCAAAATGTTTAAGGACAGAATTGTCACACAGGACTATTTGAAAATTCAAGGATATCTTTCCGACGATTTAGTTAATCACAGCTAGTTAAGGTAACGGATTACTGCTTTCTGTATTGCCGTTAGAAACAAAATTCTGCCCCGGGGGGGGGGGGGCAAAAAGACACGGGCTTTTCGCTAGCAGGAGCAGTTAACAAGGGTCTGAAATAATCTTTTACTGAGAAATGCTGCGGAGTTTCTTATTAAAAATACAAGTTCAGTTCTTGTAAGAACGATAACTGAACTTGAAAAACCTAACGTCATTTATTGAAGCACGGAAAAAACACTGACGAAAATGTTCAAGGACTGAATTGCTGTTACTGTTACTGCTTATCTTGTCCGATATCTTTGCAAAAATTTACTCGCAGCTAATTAAGGTGACGGATTATTGTTCCCGATTGCCGTTAGAAACAAAATTTTTCCCTGAAATGTTTGTCAAATCACCTTTTCCTGAACAATGCTGTGTATTTTCGAATTACAGTGCGTGAACACTTGACATTATTTTATGATTATCCAATGAGAGCTAGTTGATGTAGACCAAAGGATTGGTGTTTTCAGCACCTAAGAAAACTAATTTGTCTGTTTATATGAGCAGTTAACATTGGAAAATGGTAAAAACAAAAATGTTCAAAAAAGGCCAAGTGTTCACGGTTCGAGTGTCCTCACTGTCAAAATGCAAGTTCATTTCTTGTAAGAACCGAACGATAAACTTGAAAACCTACCGTCATTTATTGAAACACGGAAAAACACTGACGAAAATGTTCAAGGACTGAATTGCCACACTGTGCTGTTAGAAACTTCAAGCTATTCATGCCTGACATCTTTACGAAAATTTAGCTAACGTAACGGATTGTTACTGAAGGCCGGTTGGAAACATAATTATTCTTCAAGGAACAAAAAGACACTGGCTTTTCGTTAGCATAAGCAATTTACAACGGTCGGTTGGAAATATTTATCAAATCACCTTTCACTGAGCAATGCTGAGGATTTTTTAATTAAAAAAAGTCTGAAATAAGTTCTTTCATGGCTCAGAAATTTTGAGTATCTTATTTTGTTCTAATGCAATTCATTTATGAAAATTCATCGATGCATGATCTTTAACATAGCTTTATCCGTTTTCGATATTTTTTCTTTCTCTTCGAATTTGACAGTACACATGAGTGAATTGGCATAGAAATTGTCAAGTCAACTTTTAAACTTCAGAGCTGAACCAGCGAGGTTTGTGCTTTGTTGGTCGGTTCATCCAACATGCCGAAAATATCTTGGAGGGACTGGTTGAACGCCACCAAAACAGTTCGCAGGTGTTGTCAAGAGATTTATTGTTTAAGCTGAAGGGAGCTTGACAAAACGGGAAAACATATTCCGGAAACAAATGTTCTTTGCCCCTTTATATTTAGCCTGGTAGAGAGCATGTTTCGGAAGCAACTCTTGCTTCTCGAAAACAAGAAAAAAAATAATATTTCTAAAGCTTATTAAAAACATTAATTTATGCTTCATGTTTTCATCAAAGCTCGGCTCGTTTTTGCTAAAATATTTCAGGGACCACGTTTTCTATCTCGTTTTTACAGGCCCTACAGTTGTATTTGAAAGACAATTTATTTAGACAACTGATTTCACTTTTGGTTGCTAATATTAGCCTCTTTTCCTGCCCTCAAGTTTTTTCTATCCGCCCAACGCCTATTTTTAGTATACACATGGACTCACTTGTCGCAATGAAAACGTAAACCATCGCGATATAGCAACGTACGTACTTGATAAGGCCATGAAACTCACAAAGGAAAAACATAACTGAATTCCAGTTGTTTACACTATTTCCGGCCGCCATATTGGTGTTCCACTGAGGTACACCAATATGGCGGCTCCATACTGGGCTCTGTAAATTTGTGCGGAATAACGCACACACCTGAAACTTGGAGAAATGTATTCTTCATTTATCTTTACTTGTCTATTTTAACAAATAGACGTGAGCTTGTTGTGGTACGTCCTATGATTGACCACGAATTTCTTCATCACATTGTCAACTTTTGTGTAGCTCAAGAGGTTGTAAACAAATTGAATTATTGTTGAAAGTTTTCAACAAGCGAGCGTGATGGCGTCATACTGCGTAATCATGTTTCGATACATTTTTCGACCATGAATATTAGCCAATAAGCGGGCCAGAATTTCAGATCTGCAGTTATGGTAAAATTATTTATTTTTGCATACGCTCTGCATATCACGAATTAAACACACGTTCTTTATATTCAAGATCGTAGGCTTCCTATCGTGCGTCGGCTGTATTTCAACAATTGTTACATTAGCCCTATGCATCCTCAAGATCCACCGCAAGATGAGTGACGACGCCATGGAACTCGAAATGGCTTTTGCCGAACGAGATGCCTGGGAACGCCACAAGATCATTAAGACCTTGACAGGCACTTGGTTGTACGGGATTGCAATAATGTTTCCTCCTTTGGTCGGCTGGGGATCTTTCAATTTTGAATCTGGCGAAACGGTGTGTGCTCCAAATTGGCGTGAATACAAACCCGCCGGACGTATCTACTCGGTGCTGTTGGTCATTTTTGGTTTCGCAATTCCCCTGGGAGTTTCCATAGCCTATTTCCTCAAGATATACCAGAGGTCATGGAAAGAATCGAACATAAACGCGATGGCATCGAGGGACAAGAACAGAGCAAAGAAGAGGGTCATGATGACCTTAATTGGTGTAGTCATCTTCGTTGTCTGTTGGTCGCCATATTACGCATGCGCCATGATGACAGTGTTTGGTGGACCCGAGATGTTTGACCCTGAAACATCGTTCATTCCTGGGATTCTCGCCAAGGCCAGTGCCGTCTTCAACCCGCTGATCTGCTTGTTTGTTAGCAAACGGTAGGGAGATGAAGAAGTGTAAAAGTATCATATTTCTCAAGTTCATATATATCTCCATACAGTACCCACTTCGCATTTTTCCCGGATTGTTTGTCCTAACAGTATATGCAGGGCGCATGAAATGAAATGGAGTTGCTCACCAGGCATGATGTAATATATCAAACACGAGAGACAATGGTTGTTTCAGAGACGGAGGAGCCGGGGGGGCTGGGGGGGCTTCAGCCCCCCCCCCACTTTTTACGACAATGACAATATTTTGTTTTAGTACAAGGTTCGTATTTACAAAACTTCCAAAATATTGCTGTAGCACAAAAAGTACCTGTCATTTTACACTTATCCAGGTTGTCTTTTTTTAAGAAATATATCATGGAGAACGTTGAAAATACCATTTCCGAGCCTCTAGATTTCCCCAGACCCCCCCCCCCCCCTAGAAAGTTGCACCACCGGCGCTCATTTTCAAGCCCCACCACTCTCAAATACGCTCCGCCGTCCCTGTGTTTACCATTTACCAAAAAAATCCTGAAATTCCGGATGGAATGTAAATGGAAAGACTAATTTTGTCTCCCCGAACGGAAATTTTCTCGGGAAAACGGGATTTCTTGAAAGGTAGACCAAAATTCCCAAACGGAATTTCCGAAAGGAAAATGTGCTTACCATTTGCCATTTACCACAAGTTCCAGGCCCTACGCCAATATGTCAAACTCACCCTTGGCTTTCTCGGTAAGTTGGGTCTGTTTTGTAAATGGAACACGCCATTCCCAAACGGAAATTTCCATTGGGGGCTTTTGCTTTCCATTTGCACAAACCGTCGACCAACCGGTTTCCCCGTGTAAATGGCAAACAACCAGTGTTTCATCGGGATATCCAAACACTGAGAAGAGAGTTGAAAATACGACGGGCAGCGGAGTATTTTTAACGAACTTCGAGGTGTTTGGATATCCGATGAAACACTGTCTCGAGTGTTTGATATATCTTCTCAATCGAAACAAAAACTAAGGAGTAAACGGGGAAATAAAATCGTCAAAATCTATGCTAATTAAGATCGGGTATCCAAACTACCTTCACGGTTATGATTTTCTTTGTTTTAACTCGATGAATTATTAATGAGTTTGAGAATTATCCATAGCTCATTGTATTGATTACCCGCCCATTGTCCCGGTTTGAGTCCTGTTTGGGGGCTCAGATTTTTTCATTCTCCCACCTCGTGTCATTATGAACATTACGTCTTTCTCGTTTCACCGAGCAAAAAATGTTCCTTATGTCTGTATTTATCATACTACCTAAGAAGTGACCTTGCATCTGGGTTATACTTTTGGCGTTTTCTTCTGTGTTTACAGCTTTCGAATCGTGGCCTTAAAAGTCCTCTGCGTTTGTCGTAAGATCGAGATGGACGAAAATGATGACGTATCTCACAGCAGGCAACTGCGCCCTTCCATGTTGATGCAGCGTAACCTCCACGAGGAGCTGATGCGCATGCGGCGCATGCGCCTCTATCAGCAAACGCGGGCCGAAGCACGACAATTGAGAATATACGGGCTGGATGGCCCAGAACATCGGGAAACTTCAGTGTAGGTGAATTTTTCAGGGGGGTAGGGACAAGTGCCAGTTTTGGAAAATCTTCGTAGAAGCAGTCGAGAAGATTCCGATTCATTTAATCCAATCAAAAACTAGCACGAGAACTCACGAATACACCGAAAGTCATTGCGCCAGCAAACACGTCATGTTGCTTAGTGACTTCAGGGACTGGTCCCGCCTCGGAAGCGGGATTTCCTCATCAACTGGCATTTGTTCCCTTGAATGTTGATTATGAAATTGGACTTACGTTGAATGAAGAGAACAATAGAAAATTAGGCCCTATTTTCATGGAAAGAGAGAATGATCCTTAGTGCCAGGTCATCCTAGCACTCTGAGAATTATCCGAGCGATATATTTTGAGCTTTCAGTTTGCATGCGAAATGTTGCATAGTTTGGCTCTGGCGCTAGGATCATCGTAGCATTTGGGCAAAATCCAAGACTTCGTGTGTGAATTTAGAGCTGAAAACAAGTCACGCTCGGATAAACCATATGACGTGGGACTCGAGATAGATCCACGAGAAAGTTATCGCGATCATAGTTCTTGTAGCTTCGAATGGTGACATACGAATGACGAGGTGTTGGAGCTTTTAGCTTGAGGTTTTAACAAACCAGCTTGGGATCGCAGATAGACGAAGATTGTACAACGAAATTTCCGACAAGGTCCTAGAGCCAGGATGATTCTAGCACCATGCCAAGATCATCATCTTTTCATATAAATAGGACCAACCAGCTCGCCTGCGCGAAGTAAAGGTATTGTATTTTTGGTGGGCGAGAGTCGAGTTTGCGTGTTTATCCTGACTCCTACTTTCTTAGCCGTTTTTATCATTCTCCTCACCCCTCCGGTTTGGCTGATCTAGGGTGATACAAGGCTAATGCAGCTAGGCTAACCGCAAACATCTCCTAGTCGTCAGTTCATCAATTTAAGATGGATTCATACAGTAAACATTGAACGCGTCGAAATAGCTCTGCTTTGCTTTATCGGCAAAGGGTTTTAGTGAAAAAGCTCTCTCGTGTGAAGGGGATGGAAGTGAATATGGTAGTATATACAGGTTTTCATATGATACTCGTCTTCTAATTTATACCGGTTCCGATCCCCTGTCTATCGAGTTTGATAAATTTTCAAAAATTTAAGGTGGCTCTGAATCTGCTCCAAGAATAATTTTTAATTTTGTAAAAAAATGTTGCATCTTAGTATGCTGATCAAAATTCAGGAATAAGCAATGGGGTCAACGAGCTCGTTTTTTAGTTATAAGCACTTAAAGCTAAATTGTAAAACATAGGGCAGAATGCTGTGACATTCATTAATTATTCATGATCAGCCAAGCGCAAATACGCGCTTTGAAAGGCCCAGAATTAGAGAAGAAAGGGCCATAATTGGCCAAGTAGCGTTGATAAAACTTGCTCAGTTTTCTGATTTCAAACGTAATGATTACGGGTGTTTTGTATAAGAAATTGTACGACCTCAAGTACAATTCGTGGTTAATAGGTATGAGTGATGTTTTGAAAGCTGGCAATTTGCGAACTTTCAAAACATCAAAAGTTGATGGCATTTGCTGAAGTATCAGCATTAGCTAAATTTAAACTTCTAACGCCTCGTCAATACTCAAATCGTTTGTTGTAAGTCACTAATTTTATAACATCAAGTGAATCCAGAACAGATGGACGAGGCAAAATATGTTAGTACTGATTTCATATGAGATGTAATGGGAAAACGTGAAAACGTCGTGCCGACGTTTCACAGTTTCTATACATTTCGATAGTCGATCAAAGGATTATTGATCATTATCATACACCTTATTCCAAAATGGCTACCTTCTTAATATTCTTTTGTTGGTATTCAAATTAGCCCTTCTTGCCTCGTTTTTAAGCTCAAAATTCAAAAGAATATTTTATCTTGAGCGAGGCAACAAGGGCCAGTTTGTATGTGCATAAATCAGCGGCCATTTTGGAATAAGGTGTATGCAGCTTCTGTAACCGAAAAGCGTCGCTTGGATTTTCGATGTGTTACTAAAATAGCGTGATACTGCCCCTTTGTGGAGAGTGGAAAAACTGACCCATAAAAGTATAAGAGCTTGGTTGTGCTGAAAATTATTGTTAGCCAAGTTAAATCGAAATTAGTGGCAAGCTGAAAAACTTAGAGCGAAACGTTCGCATTAGAATCATTATATAGCATAAACATTTTGAATGAAGTTGAACTTGATCATGAATGCGTAAATATTTTTAAACACTTCCAGTGACATAACTTACAGTAATACAATAAGATTGCGCTTCGACATACAATTCCATATTTTCGATGGCATCGAAAATGGCGGAGGCTGACTAGGCCCCATTAATGTCGTGTGTATTCGTAACTACCGTCAGCGGCAGCGCGAGGTAGCACGTTCAGTGCTCTATACGCATCTTCATCCTATATTCTAAACGCTAAAACCAACTAGAAGATGGCTTTCCTATGTCCTATCAAAATAATGCACTTTTGTGGTCAAGAAAAGCGGCTGACTGCCCCGCGTAACGACTCGGGTATCCACTAGCAGCTTTTCAAGCTAGACCTCAAGCGTACATTATGTTCGTATAGAATATGGAAGACCGTCGTTCAAAGTAGGTAGATAGAATTCTAAGAGAGAATCAATCAAATTCTCGGCGATCCAATAGAACACACAGAGTTTCTAATAAAATCAGTTAGTATTGTTAGAAAGGTGGCATGATGTGTAGTACACCATCGGGACCTATACCAACTGTAAACCTTAGAAAGTTGTGCCGGGCTTTATATAGTCTGGTCAAATGACAAGAGCTGTCCATCTTCAGTGGCGGATCCAGACTACTTTCCAAGGGGGGGGGGGGGGTTTCGGTCCATCGGGCCATAAAGTAAGGTGGGGGCCCGGAAATTTTTCCGGCCCTCAGGCCTTGAAATGTTCGCCAATAAGGTAGGGGGAGGGGCGGGTCCCACGGAACCCTTCCCTAGATCCGCCACTGATCTTAAATTAAAAGAGAGTTATCTGACTGTAATCGAATGTAAGCACGAAAGATTATCCTGCAAACTCGCTAGGAATATCGCAAGACTTTGGACAAACCGTCGTAACTTACGTATATCGTACGATATCTGTCAAGTTCAGATGACGGATAACAATCGCCTCATGACCATATATGGGCAACGTGACAATTTCTTGAATAACAATATTATTTGACAGCGATTTGATATCATTGAATTTTCTATTTCCTATTTGAAATAAATTCATTATAACAGAAAAAATGAAGAGTGATCTGGTTTTAATTTCCTTAAACATACCTGTGTGTATCTTTTACTTGGGGGTTTTGAGCACCGAGTAGGGTCCGTAGGAGTAGAAAACTTGCCGAAAGTGTAGTTGTTGCTTTCACGATACCAGAGCTTCACTCGATCAGCGGGATTTGGAAGTGGACTCCATTCACGCGCAAGATTCTGTCCTGGATGATATTTAACAAGAATATTGATAACAACGTCAGAAGGGTGCTGGCGCTTGTAGATATAGGCCATACAGACAGACAGCGGTCCCGGAACTCGGCATAAAGTGGCGTCACTGACGGAACTTGTGGGAGGCGCAGTGGCCTAATAGTTAGTGCGCTGAACTCCGGATCGGACGGTCCGGGTTCGAGCCTCGGCCGAAGCACTCCGTTTTGTTCTTGGGCAAGTCACTTTACTCTCACAGTGCCTCTCTTCACCCAGATGTATAAATGGGTACGGTGAATTTACTGGTAGGAGAGGGGGGGGGGGAACCCTTCGATGGATATTCTCTGTCCCTTCATATGCTAAGGAAACCGGGATGAGCTTCGGCCTGATGGGCCACTAGACTCGTATGCAGAATTTACTGACGGAGCATATAAAGGAAGTATCTCGGGGATTTTGACCTTACTTGGATAGTCTCACAATGCAAGATGCATCCACTGGAAATGTAAGAATTGAAAATTAACATAAACGGAACAAATTGCATTGCAATCTGGTTTTCGTCATACCAACTTGGCCTTTGAAAGGTGCATTAGGATACATCTCTCCAAATTCAAGAAATCCATGATCCCAGATGCACTTGTTGGCCCACATCTGGGCGAGATTGCCTAAGTCGTCATTCCAGAACTATAAACAAGAACTGCAAATGTTGTTTCACGAAAAACAGCCACACATAAAATAGGGGAGTAGGGTTGACGCAGTGGTGAGAGCGCTCGCCTTCCATCAATGTGGCCCGGGTTCGATTCCTGGCCCCGGCGTCATATGTGGCTGAGGTTATTTGTTCTGCTCCGAGGGGCTTTTATCCTGGTCCTTTCCACAAAAACCAACATTTACATTTGATTTGATTTTAATTTCATTTGTGCTTTACAGTGTCCCCAATTAGTACGACAGTGCTAGATACAGTTGACACTCAAATAAAGTTCATCATCATCATCATCATCATCATCATAACGTGAAATGAATATTAATTCATCCGCTGTTACGTTGTCATGTAGCAACAAGTACTTAATATTGGCTCCAGGAGCGCGTTTACTTAGGAATACCCACTCCAACGATTCGCCGCGGATCCAATCCGTTGATCCCAGTTTTGAATCAAATCTGGCTGCAATACTTAGAGCTGGAAAGTTCTTTTCAATTCGCAACGGCAAGTATGCAGGGTAGAAAAGGCTCCTTGCATACCAACTAGTATATTTAGTACTAAACATTGTGTGCGATAGACCATATTCACGACAACCACCATGATGGTTTTCGTATTGTAATGCAAATTAGCCACGTTGTCTGCCAGGGGGCAAACATTGAAAGGATGCCATCTCTCAGAAAATCGGAAGGTCTAAATAGTGAAATATCTGCGGTAAAGTCACATTTGAGAGCCAAGTTAGGGAATAATGATTTCATTATAAGGTTATTTTGAAATAGTTACTTGATACCTTGACTTGTTCACTACACAAGCCGTTTTCTTTTTTCTTAGGAAAGTGCCAAAATTGCATTAAACTTAGAATATTTAGACCGCAAAACAGAAACCAAAGTATGGCTATGAAAAAAATTATCAGACATGATAAAAAACCAGCCGAAATTTGTCGATTTAGGCTTATTTGCCCCCTCACAAATCACGTGCCTAATTTGCATTGCAATGTGAAAACGAACATGGCGGCTATCGTGAATAAGGTCTATTACCGTAAGATATCTTACTTAAATCATTCACTTGCAGTTAAAGGGCCCTAGTCAGTAACAGCTTTGTTATTGTTTTTATGCGAGAGCCTGTTTCAGTATAATATTTTACGCGGAGCGTGTTGAAACGAAAGTGATCCCTGAGAAACTTGCTTAAGGTATAATTTAAACATTTCCAGTAACAATACAAATTACATAATTTCGATGGCATCGAAAATGGCGGAGGCTGACTAGGGCTCTTTATTATCGTTTGTGATAGCAGGCGTGTGCAAACACAATATAGGCAACAAACAAGACAGTCTCTCACCATGTACTCCATATTCGCCGCTGGCGGATTCACTAAACTGCGAAATTTATTGTGTTCATCAACAAACTGTTGCTTCTGTCTCTTGGTGAGCCGCGAAATGGCGTAATCTATAGGCATCGGTTTCAGAGGTCCCAAAGACGAAACGGCGGATATACTGACCAAAAACAAAATCAGTGTGGTTAAGGTACATTTTAGCAACTGCCGTTTATCCATTTGAGTAGCAAAAGCGTTTAACGTAAACGTAAAGAGAAAAAAGATAATCTTAACGTCGGTAGGCTAAGAGGGTTCCATTGCCTGTCTTAATCTAAAGCTGAAAGAGCATTAAATTAAAATGATAACCAGAAATTTGTGACAGAATTAGCAAATGTTTTCGCACCTTAAGCCATACGCCACCGACAACATAAAGAGTCCCAAAACTATGTACACCATTAAGCAAAGGGAAAGCTTTCATGTTGCCAAGGAGAATTTTATGGAAGATCTCAGTGATTACTTTTAATAAACACCATTCGTTTTCAGTGCAATCCAAACGCTAAACCACTTGATCTGTGGACAAAGCCACGGTCAGCGCGAACCAACGTACACCTGTCGTCGACCATACAACTTGTCAATTATCCGTGCCAAGTTCACCATATACTGTATATTAACGTGATTTTCTAGTTTTAATCATGTGTTAATAAAGACTTATAAATATTATCATTATTATTACTATTATTATTATCATCATCATCATCATCATCATCATCATCATCATTATTATTATCATTATTATTATTATTATTATACTTTTCAACGGACATTTATTGACTTGTTCGCCGTGAGAATTTGGCGATTCATCAAGACAGCATTATCCTGATTAAAAGAACGGAATACAAAAAGGCTGGCCGTACAGTTGGGATTAACTAATATATTTTTCCAATATTTCGTAGGGCATGGCCTGACTTTGTTCAGGGATTTGATTCAACCTGAGAAAAACCGTTACAATTTAAACACCCAAGACAAAAGGCTATAATATTACAATGAAATGACTAACCATTGGGAATGGGGTATGGAAGAAGAGCTATTAAAATTTGCTGTACGTTTACCCCAGTCCCTGGCGTAATTTTGAATTTTAGTTTCGCGCGCTATGTCAATCGACGTATAAGTGATTTAGTTTTATTATTTGCTGTCTAAAAGAAGTCTGCTGGAGGACATCATGAAGTCCAATGAAGGTGGAAGTCCTGCGATTTTCAAGTTATGGGTCGGCTATTATCGTACCTCGTACTAAGCTACAGCGGGTTGACATTAACTCGCTAAGCCGTGCGCGGGTACAGACAATGTTTTGCCTTCAGCCACATCAATTAGGACTCGGAACTAGGCTTAAGGGCTGATTTGAAGGATATTTGGCTTGAAATTTACTGTGGCAAAATTCTGTTATATGCTGGGAAGGAGTGTTGTCATTTTCAAAAAAAATTGTTACACCCGGGATGTATCATAAGACGTACGCCACGATGGTCGAGGAAGCCGCTTTGAATCACACTTCAAACCTTGATGTGAGTAGAACTTGTTCTTTTAACGATGTTTTTGCCGTCTGGATTAGCTAGCGACCAGAGCTTGCTATGATTTTGTTATCGAGAAGCAATTTGATATGCGTGGTTTTCCGGTCGCGAATTGACCCTCACGTGTCGCTTAGTTGTTTATTATTGCCCATTATTAATATTGGACTTGCTTGGAAATGAAGCGATCACCGACGTAGCATTCTTTTTCTTAGTTCATTTGAGCCCTTACATAGATTCAGAAGGCTTCAGATTACCTCTCGCGCCGGTAGGTTTTAAGTTTGTTTTCAAGCTCCCAATTTAAGTTGTAAACAACTGTTAATTAAATTGGTGAAATCCATGATTCTACGAGAATGCAGCAATACAGTCTTGTTGGTTAAAAAACATATAGATGACAGTTACTTTCGTTCAACTGATCTAAGATTAGCCCTCATTGAAACTTCCCGATCAGAACATTGCATCAAAACTGCAGTGCTGTGTCAAATGTTGTTAGCCACCTTATAAATTAGGTTAGATTTATTTCCGGTAAATTGTCTCGCACATGCGTGCATGCGCGGGAAACCCCGAGATCTTGAAAGCCATCTTCCCAATGGTTCTGGTAAGTATTCCTTAGAAGTGCCAGAAAAGTGTTGAAATTGACTGAATTCATTCAATAGATATAACATATAAGTACTCTTGGTCTTTCTTCATAAAGTGATTTTATTTGAAATCACACCTGTTGAAATCTAAGTTTGGCTGTTATTGCAGTTGAGCCTGCGTCAAATGAGTCAAATGTGAAGACGGCATGTGAACGAGGCGAAAGGGACAACACAATGCACAACACATTGCACAATGACCCGTTATCCTCGTTTGTATGTTAAACCATATAATTTGGTTTTATCAACTGGGTTGATAATGTCAATTGGCCACCGTAAAGAGATTCAAGAGCTGACGTTTCGAGCGTTAGCCCTTCGTCGGAGCGAATCCAATTCGATTCGCGAATCCAATCCGATTCGCTCCGACGAAGGGCTAACGCTCGAAACGTCAGCTCTTGAATTTCTTTACGGTGGCCAATTGACATTATCAACCCAGTTGATAAAACCAAATTATATTGTTATACTTCCCACCGACGCAGCACCACAGTTTCTTTAGAAACTTACCCCCTCAGTATGTTAAACCGCTGAGAACTCCAATAACAGCCATTACCTTGACGGTTTGATTCATGGCCTCTGGCAAATGCAACGCCTCGTAATTATGTGAACCAAACCGTGAACTTCGCACAACACGAAAGTGCAGTTAATTATAATAACAAATGTGGATTAGTTGCTGTTTCATTGTGTGCGCATGCCACCGGTATACATGTACGCATGTCCTCTTGGATCAAAACTTGTCAAAATCTATTTAATCGATCAAGCGTGCACTGTCTTAGTGAACAGCCCTGAGCACGATGGAACTGTTCTTTATTAATTATTCGGTTCTCAACAAAGAAAACGACCAGACGATATTATTAAGTCCCTAAGTCTTGATGTACAAGAGTTTTTCATATACCAGGCTCCTTTGCCGTTTTCCTAGCTGATGCGTACGTCTCGCGTGAGATTCTCGTGGGTCTAGAGAGAGAGAGGTAGTCACGCATGCCTAGGGCGATCTTCGCGTGGACTCCGAAGTAAGAAACTCTGGGATTGAAACCTGGATTCTTATTTAGTTTCTTTTACTGAGAAAACACCAAAGAAAGTTTCTTTCCTTGTTAGAAAGTTGAATGGTATTTGAACCTGCATGAGCTGGCCGCAATCTCGATACGGTTGCTACGGTTTTCGATCTTATCTATTAAAAGAATGCATTCAGCTAGCTATTGTCGGTAATGCAAAGCATTAAATTAATCAACTCGATAAAGTTTGCTAATTTGGTAAGGAGTGTGTTGAGTCTTTGTCTACTGCAGAAGAAAAGAAACAAACTTGGGATCTGCAAGGCAAGTGATGTTTTCTAACATTTCTTCAATTCTTCGTAGTTTCATTTGTTATGCAGTAAGCCGGATCCATGTACACTTAGTTTCATAGACAGTTAATTGCATTAATTGGCACGTGATAAGTTTAAAAACCTGCAAGAACTCACTTCCAGAATGAAGAAAAGTCACGCTTCAATGCTTGAGCTTGAATCGATCGATATTGGAATATACCCAACTAGCCATATTGCAAAGCTCTTTACCTATGTCTATGACTCTATTTAGCAAGTTTCTCAGTGATCTCTTTCGTTTCGATACGCCCAGAAAAGTCTGATTACTGTTTGACAACTTTTGTGAGAGGCGGAGATGTCAAGTTCCATGTTCACGATCAACTCTGCTTCTCTTAGGACTCTCTTAGGCTACGTCCACGCTAATCCGGGATAAATTTGAACGCAACTTTTTTTCTCCGGATACGGCGTTTTCTGTCACCGAAAACGGAACTTTTTGAAAACGCTGACATCAAAACAGTCGAATAACGTGGCTGAGGTAATGTCTGCATGCTCTAGCGTGTATTTAAGCGTTTCTGGTGAGGCAGTGTTTCAATATCGATGGTGAAACAATTTGAAAACGGCATTGTGTAGTCCGCTTTCGAGGGGAAAACGCCGTTTTCCAATTTATCAGGCTTAGTGTGGACGGAGCTTTACTTAAAATTTGCCACTTGGACTGAGCCCGCATTTTTGGTCTCGAAGTTGCTAAGCAACGGTCACGTCCGTATGACTTCCAGATATGGAGGCGTCTGACGCATTCTTTGATGTCACAACAAAAGACAGAACACCAACGCGACAAGTAGGTTGGCGCGACAAATTTATTGACCTCTAAAATATGTGTTGAACACCAGCAGAAATAAAACTTGAGTCGCCTCATTATCTTGTCTGTCTTCGGTCAATTAATATTGAAATGCTCCTTGACAAGTTGGGGTCAAAAACATTTGTTGTGAAATGCCGTTAAAATTGTCATATTTTTGTCTTTGACCAGAGAGATTTCAAATGTCACAACGCCCGTTAAGTTTGTTGGAGAAAGCGCGAGCGTTTGGCTTGCCAACAAAACTGTTTAGAAAACAACGGAAAAAATTTTCTTTCAATTCATGTTAGATTCTAGTCATGCTTCAAATCAGTGGAATACAAGCTAATACGCGAAGAATGTAAAGGGAATTTGTCGCTAGTTTTGAGCTGAAGTCAACAGAGGTTTCTGACAATTTTTTTTTCGGTTTCGCTGAGGCAATTTCAAAGCCGTTAGGTAATATCCGGTAAATTCTTCGGACAGAAAAGTTTTTAGTTAATACTTTGCTGGGCAAATTTAAGGGACCTGGGATTACTAAATCAGTAAAAATTATTGTATACGAAGGGGTTAAACGTTTACTAAGTATCCTAATAGTTTTCTTTAGATTGAATACCTGGTTTGCTTTATTTTTCTTATCAATGAAAGAATATCTGTGAAGTGGCAGATAAATATAAATCTCAAAAAAATTATACTTGAGAATTAATTAGATTAACTCAGAAACCGTGCAATACCATAAATAGCCGTATTAATAAAAAGAATAACTGGGAGTGTTTTTACACCGTGAGAAAAAATGCATTAAAAATGTCAACATTTCTCGACCGTTACGTGGTGGGGGTATTTTGGACAGTCATCAATAATTTTGATGTTCGTTCTTTTGCCGAAAAATGCCTGCGTGGCGCTATCACGAACGCTTGAGCTGGCCCGGTTTTGAAAAATTTAGGTGGCCATGGGGAGTCCGAATACGAAGACCATTACCAAAAATAGGGAGGGGGCCTCCCTTGGATCCGCCACTGAGTTCGAATTCATTTATTCGTTTTACAGTAAAACTTCTTCTGGCGTAAAGTTTATTAAATAATTCATATATAAAACTACTTCTATGAAAATTTTATGAAAAAATTATAAAATAATTTGCTGACATCGGTTATCAAAGGACGCCACCTTCGGTGCGCGCTTAAAAGTCAAAAGTTTTTGAATTTATAACGATATATATCTTACAATCTTCATCTCGGAAACTGCCAAGTGCCAAACTGCCCTTGTCAGAAGAGACTTGCCATAGTTGCACTGGTCTACAACAGTATGCTGGTGATATGGAAAGCCCTCATTTCTCTTTGCCAAAAACTGGCATTTGCAAATCACTGATAAGCTTTCATTTCAGAAAGTACATTGCATTGTTTTGTTAAGGACGTTTTGATCTCGGACTTGATTACGTGAAAGCGAAAGACCGCCGCACTGATTCACTGGCCTGAACGGGGACGTGCGGCCCAATAGGGTATAGTTTCCAGTTGTTTTTCCTTAACCGGGGCATCGATTTTATTACTTTTCTTAAACAAGTAATCTTCATATAATTTGGTTTTATTCACTGGGTTGATAATGTCAATTGGCCACCGTAAAAAGATTCAAGAGCTGACGTTTCGAGCGTCAGCCCTTCGTCGGAGCGAAGGGCTCCGACGAAGGGCTAACGACGAAGGGCTAACGCTCGAAACGTCAGCTCTTGAATCTTTTTACGGTGGCCAATTGACATTATCAACCCAGTTGATAAAACCAAATTATATTGTCATACTTCCCACCGACGCAGCACCACAGTTTCTTTAGAAACTTACCCCGTCTAATCTTCATATAGCCTAGTTGAACATATACAGTTAAGCAAACTGGCTCATCCCAAGACCGATTTTTACACTTTTTCTTTGTTGGTCCAATTAACGCAAACAACTTACCGTAACTCTACAAAGCTGCACAGCTGGAAACAGGTTGGTCATTGCTATCCCATTCTTATCTTAAAACGGGGTCTCAAAACTCGTAATTTTGTCTGATGGGTAAGGGTTAGGGTTAGTTTGTTCAAAACAAAGCTTCCGTTTTGTACAAACTAGCGTAGTGCCCCAGATAGGCCTCCTTATCCAGGGCCACTGGAAAGTGAATACAATCCACAGCAACCAACTACAGCAACAGCTAATGTTCCACCCGAATAATAGTCGGGAAATCTGACCTTATCTGTCAAATGATGTCTCGAGATTTCATACAAGTTAAGTCGCACGGTTCTCTTGCTCACTTGAATCGGTTAGCCTTTAGCGTTGAAGGATTATTGACAGAAACGAGATAAATGCAGCTCTTCATTTCAGGATCATTTGTTCAAAACAGAGCCCCACTCACCAAACTGTGCGCTGTGAAGGCATTCCGGCCCACAGGTTGACATAATAAATAGAACCATAGTTTTTTTGCTTGTATTGTGTTTAAAATCTACCTGGAGTAGCGCAACTGGAAAGGGAATACAATCCATAGCAACTGACTACTGACAGTTATCATGTCCCAATCGAATAATAGTCGGGAAGTCTGACCTTTATACCGTAATGCAGTCTAATGCACCAAATGGGTCTATAACAAACATTTTAAAAGTAGGACCCATTCCAAATTGCACTGACTAAATCATATCACTTCAAAGTGAAGGCGATTAATCAAAACCAAAGATGTTTTCCATTAGCACTTAGCAACATTAATTTAATCTACTTGTGAATAATAAAGATCAATAAAACAATGTAACAAGAAAACAAAACGCGATGTTTTTTTTACAAATCAACGTAACAGGTTGTGGAAAGAAATGTCAGGAAGGAATATTCCTTTGCACAACCATTTATAGAAAAATTATGTGCCCAGAAACAATGTTAAAACGAAGCAAACACAGCTATGCCACAATATTTTACGTCTTTTTTTATTATGATGTTGCATCAGCTCTTGCATTTTTTTTCCTGCGTTCTCAAAATGAAAAAAGTTGCCAAGACAGAAGAGAGACCGATTTTAAAATTGAGAGAACCAGTAGCTAGTTGCGCGAATAGGTCGTTACAAAACGGGCTTCGTGGAAAAGGCGCGAAAAACGCGACAAAAGCAAAACAACTACGACAGACATGCCCGTAATGAGTTTACACGATAATTGAGAACGAGAGGCGGCGACTTCCTTAACGTTCTACTTTAACAGATAACATCTTTTAATATGAAGGTGTTTTTCATTCCAGCTTTTCCTATCATGACATGTATCTGTTGCGTGTCAGATATCAGCGCCAAATTCAAATTGTATAAAAGTAACCATTGTTCCACCCGGTATAAATAAGAACGCGCCGCGGATGAATCTCTAATACGCGATCAGTTTCCAACAGGTTAAGAGAGGAGAAGACTTAAAAACGGTTTTAGTATACCACAATGGCGTGTCTACAACTCCTTGCTGTTGTTCTTGTATTGGAATGCACCGCTGCGAAATACGGTAAGTAAAGCTTTTATTTATCGAACGTACAGATTTTCAAATTTCTTCAATTGTTCAAAGTTTGCATTATATTGCTTGCAGTCGTCTCGCCGTTCTTGAATTACAACGGTTCTCGTTTTAGGATTTGAGCGCGTTTATGAAAGATCAAATGAACTTCTCGATTCAGCAGATAATTGCGCTGCTTTATAACTAATAGTTTTAGATCTTTAATGAAAAGACGCAATACATATGCCGTGTGGGTTGTTAGGGCGTCTTAGATCTAAATTTACCGCGCGCTTGACTCTAATTTTTGCGCCTACTTGCGCCTGATATTAAAAAAAAAATCAACGTAAAGTACCAACAACTTCATGAGTCGGGTCACTTCGGAAGTCTCACGGACAGGCAAAATGAAATTGCGCCAAAATGGAGCTAACGGATTAATTTGTGAGTTGCAGGAGAGTTGATATTTTGGCATCGACATGTATTTTTGCAAGAAACAAAATCTACTGGAGGAGCCCTGTGTTTAATAACGCACGTGATAAAAATAATAATCGGCTGAAGAAAAATATCGTTTATCCCCA